>JAJOZX010000402.1:0-380000 GCA_023014485.1 Bathynomus jamesi
ACTAATTTTTTGTCCGGTTGCTTATAATATAGGTACTTTTCCGTATCTGCCCCATTGACGATTGGTTAGGTTCAGTCATGATATTTTCGTTAAAACTACACAAAAATATCACAACTTAACCTAACCAATCGTCACTGCCCCCGGTTAGGTCAACTGTACGCCCTTGACGATTGGTTAGGTTAAGTCGTGATATTTTCGTTAGTTTTAACAAAAATATCACGACTTAACCTAACCAATCGTCAAACGGCGCCCAAACGGTGGCGCCCAAACGTCGGCGCCAGAACGTCGGCGCCAAAACGTCCCATTCCGGTCGACTTGGGGGTAGTAATGACCAATGATGCCAAATTCGAGACACAAAATCAGATAGCAATAAACAAAGCAAAAAGTCGCGGGACAGTTACTAAGAACGTTCAAAAGGAGGGACAAGACAGTAATGATTACCCTGCTGAGAACACTGATCATACCAAAACTTGAATACTGCTTAGTTTTGACGTCCCCATATAAAAAGGAAGAAATTAATGAACTAGAAGAAACGCAGAGACATTTCACAGCCAAGATTGATGGCTGCCAAGAACTCAACTACTGGGAAAGACTACGTAAACTAAATCTATACTCCCTGGAAAGAAGAAGAGAGAGGTATACCATAATCTACATACGGAAAATGATCGAAAAACTGGTACCAAACCTCAAACTAAACCCAATTACCACCCAGACAACGCTGGAAAATAGGAAAGGCAGAATGTGTAGTGTTCCCTAATTAAAGGCCCGACAAGGGACCTCCTCAACTCTGAAGGAAAATAGCTTGGTTGTCAAGGGGCCAAGAATTTTCATCCAGCTTCCAAAGAACCTCAGAAACATTACAGGGGTCAAAGTTGAAGTCTTCAAGAGAAGACTAGATGCCTGGCTCAGGACGGTACCAGAGGAGCTGGGTGTACCTGGTTATGTACGATGGAGAACCGACGCACGGAACCCAAACAAGGTTAACAAGGTGTTTAAATATATATATATATATATATATATATATACACGTGTGTGTGTATATATCATATATATATATGAAAATTATTTCACGAAAGTAACACGTGAAAAATATTTATGATGAATAAAACCACGAAGGAAAGGAAACACAGAATGGTGCTCAAGCGCTTTCGTCTAATGACATCTTCCTGAGGATGTCATTAGACGAAAGCGCTTGAGCACCATTATGTGTTTCCTTTCCTTCGTGGTTTTATTCATCATATATATATATATATATATATATATATATATATATATATATATATATATATATATATATATATGACATTATGAAACAACTGAGTTACTTTCTATTTTTATTGAATTTTACAAACAGTGACTTCTCAACAATTCATCAGACATTCTGTTTCTCTTTGAAGGAAAGAGATTTCCAGCATGCTAAAAAGTCTCTCAGCCGGAGCGCTTGATGGCAGTGTAGTGTTGTATTTTATGAAAGGATACATGTGTAATTCCTGAATGTCTGATGAATTATTCGCTAAATAATTAGATAATTCTTGACGAGGTTTGTTCTCAGTCTCACAAATTTTTCGTTTCTTAAAACTAAAGAACTCGTCCTCTTCATCACTGCTTCTCTCATTGCTTTGTAGTGTAAGGGGTTCTAAAAAACCTTAGCCCCCCCACCCCCATTTGCAGCTTACATGTTTACTTATATCGAAATAGTTTTTAGTGATTATAAAAATATAGAAAATTCTTTATTTATTGCAGGTATTAAAATTACTCTAGCTCATAAAGTGATAATATAATGGCTTCTCAATTAATTGGTGATTCGGAGAGGCAACGTGTGATAGATCGCATACGAGCAATAACATTTCGGGAAGCTCGTGATACTGGAGCCACCTTTATAACACGTTCATGGGTTGCCAAAAAGTTGCGAAGAAGTGAGGACTTCGTCAAAAGAAATTGGAATAAAACTTTGGATGAATGTGAAATGGATACAACCAAATCTGGGCGCCCAAATTTGCCACTCTCTCAGGAAACAAAGGACATCATTGAAAGCGGTACGCGTAAGCGGAAAAACAGCTGTGCTAAACTTTCTAGAGCAGAGGTTCTGAAACTGGGGTAATTACCCCCAAGGCGGTAATTTGGGTATTTCCGGGGGTAATGGAGCAATTCTTAATATGGTAAAAATTTCAACATTAATGTCCGAGTCATGAAAGAGACGATTAACCCTTTGAGGACCATGGTGAAGTATAGTCGATTTCTAAAAATTGTTCATTGAGGACCGTCATCGAGTATACTAAACAATCTGCAAAAAAAATTCCTTTCAAAGTTTCAAAGTAATTTCAGTTATTTTCAGTAATTAATTTTTCCACTTTCTTTACAACTTCGGCATTGCAAGTTTGTGTGGGGTAATGAGATTAGTTGAGATCAGGAAAAGGGGTAACGGGGTCAAAAAGTTTAAGAACCACTGTTCTAGAGAGATCGAAGTGTTGAGAGGAAAGATCGTTAGTGGTGAGATCATTCGACTGTACCGTCATAGGCAAGGTTTAAAGCCTTGGCATGAACTTCCAAAGCCAAGAAAAACTCAACTTAACATCGATGACATAATGTGGTTTGCCCATTATCTTGAAGATTGGGATGTGGATGATTTCATGCATTAAGCTGTCTCCGATGAATTTTTTATTTACGTAACACGTCGGCTTAACTACCAAAATGATCGAGTGTGGGCCACAACACCAGATGAAATCGATGACAATGAACATTATCGCGAATTATTAAAAAGTCGAGACTGTGTTGGTGTGTTTGTTTTGTTCACTGCAAAGAAGCTCATGTGGGTGCTGAAGCCAAATGGTCAGAGTTGGGATGGACAGTATTTTCGTGATATTATTCTATCCCAGCTTGTCATTCCTTTTCTAAGAAACACAAACAATGTTATGGATGTCGATCAGGTCACACTTCTGCACGATAAGGCCCCCTGCTTTAAGGTATTAGCCACTCAACAGTTGTTGCGGAACCATGAGATCGATTTCTTTGGAGATGAAGAATGTCCAGGAAATTCTCATGACCTGAACGTCTGTGAACACAATGGATCAGTTATAAAAGACAAGGTTGAATGTCTCTTGTTTCAAGAACCTGCAGCAAATCGATTTTCGAAGGATACAATGACGCAACACATTGAAACTGTTTTAGCAAATTTGCGTCACGATCAAGATCTATTCACGTCACTTTTGGCAAGCTATCCAAAGCGAATTCAGGCTGTCTTGGAAGCCAATGGCTGGAACACCAAGTTTTAATTGTTTCTCATTAATTGCAGGATTAAATTCTCTTGTGTAAGGTATGTTTAGTTTTACTGTACCTCTAATGGTTTAGACCATGGGCGGGGGGGGGGGGCTAAGGTTTATTGGAGCCCCGTAGATAGTTTTTCCATTTCAGTCTCCAAGCAAGCCTTAGCCTCAGACTCCCGTTCTCCCTGCAATCATCTATGAAATTTTTTGCTACTCAACTCAGCATCTCGTCAGTGAATGCTTCTTTATTTGTTTGTTTTTCCTTTTTTTTGTAAGTCTCTCCCATGAAAGACCCTGAAACTTCGTAAAGGAACCCAAAGAGGAGGGGGACCCCTCATGAAGGACGGCGAGAGGGAAATTCTCAAATTGATCCATTCTGCTGGTTTTCTTGTTTTTTCTTTCTTGTTTATTGTTTTTGTTTTTGTTTTGTTTTTGTTTTGTTTTTGTTTTTTGTTTTGTTTTTGTTTTTGTTTTTTTTGTTTTAAACCTACAAATATCTCATAAAAGTCCGTGAAGCCTCATAAAGGAAGGTGAGGAACGCTAAGAGGAAATTCTCAAATTGATCCATTTCTGTCTCCCTTTTTACTGGAGGCCCTTAGCCAGTACTTCTGTGATTTCCCATGGAATGATTACTGCTGTGACACCTGACCTTTGATCTTTCTGCTATATCTAATTGGAGCAGAGAAAACTTTGTGGCTTTTAATACCTCAAAAATTCAGTTCCTCCATCTGTTTACTCGTCACAATCTTCCACATAACTATCCCTTACCTTCAACAACACACAACTCTTCCTCTTATCTTAACATTCTTGGCGTTTGCTTTTTTCGTGATCTTTCCTGGAAAGATCACATATACTCTCTTTCTAAAACAGCTTCTAAGAAGATTAGGTGTGCTGTACCGCCCGCCCGCCCGCCCTTTGTATGGAGTATACTTCTCATGTGTGGAGTGGCTCAACCCACACAGTTCTACTTGACCGGGCGGAATCAAAGGCTTTTTGTCTCATCAATTCCCCGCCTATGACTGATTGTCTTCAATCTCTTTTCGCCGCAATGTTGCCTCACTCTCTCTTTACTATCGCTATTATAAAGGACATTGCTCTTCTGAACTCTCTAACTGCATGCCTCCTCCTTTAAGGAGAGCACGCAGCACCAGACTTTCGACACTTTCTTAACGCAAGGGTTAATCTGTATTTTCAATCCTTCATCTACCCAACCTGTCAACTCTGGAACAACCTTTCTCAATCCATCTTTCTCCTTGTCTGTGACCTCCAATCTTTCACGCAGAGTGTCTTGGCATCTCAAAAACCTCGGACTTTGATTTTGGCTCTCTTCTTCTTGTATGGGAGGGGCGCTTTTGTGGGCATTTCCCTTGGCGACTTCTTCCTGCATAAAAAAGTGTGTGTATATACTTCGCTTAATGTAATGTGAAAGAAACATGATACTTTTGGTAATAATAGCCGATAATCTGTGAATTTCATAGCTGTAAGTATATGTACAGTATTTATGTAAAACATGTTTTGAGTTTCTTTAATTAGTGGTGTGAATGTTATTGCAGAATAATAAAAGTATGCTCACAGATTGGTGCAGAAAATATGAAAGTAGTTTTAAAGCTAGAACATCCATCACGCAAAATTTCGGAAAAAAGTTCGCCTAGAAACAAAATTAGCAATGAGTTTTTTATTTTTATTTTATTACTGTCACCGAAAAGAGTAAAATATCGAAGGAAAAACAGAACATCAGCAATTAGTAAATTTTGTTTTTGTTCTTCATTTTACTGTTGATAGTATGAATATAAAGGAATATGAATTAAGTATACTCATCTGTATATTATACATCTGAAAGGTGTAAAGGTTATTAAATTATTACTCATTTACAGCTTAATTCTGAATGAAGTTAACTATTTAAAATCCATTTTATAATTATTCACACGGATGTGGATAATAATGTGGATCCTTCTATCCTGAATAATTATGGTGAACTTGCTGCCATCTATTGGCATGACTGTAAACAATTAGACAAATATTCACAGAAAATGAATGCCAGTTTTGGGGTAACTAGTACTACTAGTTAGTAACTAGCGTAACTAATGCTTTGCATGCTTATTTACTTATCTTAGAAAAGTAGCTTTAGTTTATGATTGTAGTTTTAGTGAGTACTGATCAATGGGAAGCGGTGTTACGACATTGGTAACGACGTACCCCAGTTGTTAGGAATTCATTAGTGTTCGCCCCTTCCCGCAATAAAAAACAATCCCCCACCCCCTTAAAGAAAAAGGTGAGTTTGGGTTTTTCAAGAACACCCTGGTTTTCTTCTCGAACCCTACTGACAGGTAACATTTTAAAAAGCGTTGGACGAAACTTTTTATAATGATTGTACATTATTCTAATGCCTGTATAGAACGTTCATTTGTCAGAAGCGAAACAATTAGGATTTTTTTTCTGGTATTTGAACATAACATTTCGTTTTCAAATATAACTGGATCTCTGTTGGACACCTACTGTCAGTAAATGAAGAGCCGCTCGCATCTGAGAAGCCGTCAGAAGAGTGGGGTTCTCACAGTTTCTGTTTTTCTTTTATCCGTTCCTTTATCCATTTCTTCGCGACAGATGTCACTTATGGCAGTTTGCGGACGGCTTCAGCTATAAGCTGCATTACAACCTCGACGTCGTCATTAAGAACCATTTCTTAAAATCTGCATTTATATCAGGGGGATCTGGAATTTCTAAAGTTTCAGTTTGAGGCGGCAAGAATGTCACGACCAATTTAAATTCCGAAACTCATGGAAAACATTACATAATTTGAATCAGATTATATTATTCAACATGCTCATCGCAACAGGCGATGAAAATTTCTGTGAGAATGGCATGTGGTCTGGAATATGTGAATGCGTCAACAATAAGCGTTTGACAATACTAATCATGATTTTATATATATATATATATATATATATATATATATACACCTTACCTTACAACTTATAAAGGTTCCGCGCGATGATTCCTCATTTCGCGAAGGTCAAGCTTGTCGCCCCTCCTCTCGAGTTGGCCTGGTGAAGCAGTGAGTTGGTTTCTTGTACTTTTCACCTCACACAGCCAGGTACGCCAGGCTCATCGGGGATTGTTCTGAGCCAGGCTTCTAGACTTCTTTTGAAGATGTCCACTGCAACTCCTTTCGTGTTTCTTAGGTCTTTGGGCAACTGATTAAACAGTTTTGGTCCTCTCACCACAAAACTGTTTTCTTTCAGGGTTAAGGATGTTCTCTGTCTCGCCTTCAATTTGGGAATACGACACAGTCTACCCCTTCTACTTTCCACCGTTGTTTGGGGAGTTATAGGGTTCAGAGTAAGATTAGGGACTAGTTTCTCCATTATTTTCCAAGTGTAAATAATGGTGTGTGTGTCTCTTCTCCTTTCCGGTGAATATAGGTCTAGTTCGCGTAACCTTTCCCAGTAATTTAGTTCTTTGCACCCATTGATCTTGGCTGTGAAGCTTCTTTGGATCCCTTCCAGCTGTCTAATGTCTTCTTTTTTATATGGGGATGTTAAGATCGAATAGTATTCTAATTTGGGTATGATCAGGGTTTTCAGTAGAGGAATCATTACATTCCTATCCCTCCGTTTAAAGGTTCTCAATATCTGTCCCATTATTCTCTTTGCTCTGTTTACTGCTATCTTATTTTGTGTTTCAAATTTCACATCATCTGTCAATACAACCCCTAAATCTTTTGCTATGGAATTTCTCTGAATTTCCTGTCCATTTGTGGTATAATATTCCATGGATTTTAGGTCTTCTCTTTTTCCGTACGGTAATAGCTGAAATTTATCGGTGTTAAACTTCATATTGTTGTCTTCCGTCCACTTGTAGATTCTGTTTATGTCGGTTTGCAGAGATCCTATATCTTCTGGGTTTCTTATTTTTCTAGTGATCTTTGTGTCATCCGCAAAGGATGTTACTGTGCTGTCTCTGGTAACGTCCTCATCTATGTCAGTTAGCATGATTATGAAGAGTAGTGGAGCTAATACTGTTCCTTGTGGTACTGAGCTGAGGACCTCTGATTCTGATGAAGATACTCCTTGTACTGTAACGAGTTGCTGCCGCTCACTAAGGAAATTACATATCCATTTCCCTACTTTTCCTGTTATTCCCATATATTTCAGTTAATGTATTATGATTCCATGGTCACACTTGTCGAACGCTTTAGCAAAGTCTGTGTATAGTACATCATAGTTTTCATTACTTTCAAGTGAATCAATAATGTTGTTGTAGTGTTCCATTGGTTGTGATAGGTATGATCTGCCTGACCGAAACCCGTGTTGGTTATCATTGAATTTTTTCCCGAGTTTCCAAAAAGTCATAGATTTTCTGTCTAACTATTCTTTCAAATATTTTAGTGAGATGAGATGTAAGCGATACTGGCCTATAGTTTTTGGCCTCGGATCGATCTCCTCCTTTATATATTGGGACTATGTTCGCGCTCTTCAGGATGCCCGGTATTTCTCCCGTGTCTAGTGATCGTCTCCATATCCAGTATAGGGGCTCAGCGATTGCATTCTTGCAGTTTTTGATCAGTGTGGCATTCCATTTATCCGGTCCTGCCGCTGAGTGTGTTTTTAGTTTCCCTATGGCTTGTGTAATATCATCCGTCGTAAAGTCGAAATCCGTTATACTTTCCCCTTGTGGTTCTTCTTCAAAGAACGCGTTTCTATCGCATATCAATTTGTCAGTTTTTGGGTACTGAAAGATGATTCGTACTGAGCAATTAATATTTCAGATACTTCTGTGAGATCATCAGATAAAGCACTGTTCTCGTTTTTTAAAGGTCCGATGGTCGCTTGGTTTTTCGACTTTCTTTTTGCGAAATTATAGAAGTACTTTGAGTTAACCTTTATCGCTTCTATAGCGTCATCTTCTTCTGTATGCTTCTCGATTAGTTCCTGTATGACGTCACCGATACTTTGCAGTTTATCATTTAATATTTTTCTGATGTTATCTTTACAGTTACTTAATTTTGCAGTCACTCTTTTTCTCTTTCGAAACAATGCCTTCGTTTGTCTCTCGAACCTGCTTCTCTTTCCTCTTTGTTGTATTTTTGGGACATGTTTTTCCACAATTTCTAACGTCTTCTCCTCTAACGTCATTAGCATCTCCTCCGTTGTCTTGGCCTCGAAAATGGTTTTTCCAATCTATTACTTCCATGCTGGATGTCACATTTTCCGAGTTTATAGTTTTGGAGTGAAAATTAAAAATTTCGAATTTGCTTCTTTCTGTTGTGCGTGTTCTTTCCTTTCTTGTTGCCTTTATATTAGTTGTTATTTCAATGATGTTGTGGTCCGATATCATAGTTGGGGATATTTCTACGTTATCAATTAGATTACTGTTGTTTGTGAATACCAAATCTAGGCAGTTGTTTTTGCTTGTGTTTTGTGTTATTTCTTGTATTAACATAAATTCATCAGATAGAGCTAGTAGCATTTTTACCTGCTCCTGGTCTTCTTGTGTGCCCCTCTTGTCCTGGTGTATACATATGTTTTTTCCTATCTTATATTTCATGAATGGGAAATTAAAATCACCACAGAGAAAAATATTTGGGGTTGGAGAGTGTAGATCTTTTCCCCAGTTTCTTACCTCTGTAACGGAATCTGAAAATTTTGAGGTTCGCGTGTTTAGGGGTCTGTGCATTACAATTAGTACCATATTTAATTTTTCAACTTTTGCTGCTACACATTCTACGTAGCTGTTTGAGGTACTTATAGTCATTTCTGCCATATGCCTTTCGCGTGTGTAAATAACACATCCTCCTTTACGTCTCACTGTTCTGTCGGCTCGGAGGATGTTATAGATGTCAGTTTGTATTTCTTTTTTGTCAATACGGGACTCACAATTTTCACACACACACACACACACACACACACACAACACACACACACACACACACATATATATATATATATATATATATATATATATATATATATATATATACAGATACACACGATGTGTGTTCAAAAACTTCCAGAACTGGTTATGCTGCGCGCGCATCACTCAGTCTGTGTCCAAAGACGGTCACTGCTTGTTGATTATCGTATTTTGTTCTCTCGTTATTTGCTGTTTTGTGAAGTCATTTTTGTGTTTTGTCGCATTTTGTGCATTTGAATAATGGCTACTGTCGCGCACTTCCATTGCGATGACTGCTCTTTCGGTTCAACGTCATACCTGTACACCCATGACTCGTCACCCGTAACAATGTTTCTGAGAAAATTTTCATTAAGATTGGCACGTTGAAGGAGGTCTTGAGACCCAACAACACGTTGCTCTTTCTGCTCGGCAGTCAAAAGTTGTGGCACAAATTTGGCTGACACACGATGCATCCCCAAATTCTCTCTGAGTATCGTGTGGCATGATCCTATCGAAATGTCCATTTCGTCTGCGACTTCCCTGACTGTCAGTCTACGGTTTCCTCGAATCATTTCATGAATGATCCTTAAAGCGCTTGTGCCACTCAAAAGTGGTTGTCCGACTTAAGGCGTCATTGCCAAATGCTCTGTTCATCATGGTATGGGTTTCAGAAGCAGTGTTTCCCAGATTAACGCAAAATTTTATGCACACACGTTGGTCTTCAACAGTAGCCATTTTTCAAATGCAGAAAATGCGACAAAACACAAAATGACTTCACAAAACAGTAAATATCGAGAGAACAAAATAAGATATCAACAAGCGGTAACCGTCTTTGGACACAGACTGAGTCACACTACAACATGCATCACATGACGCGCATGTGCGTCATGTGATGCGCGCGCAGCATAACCAGTTCTGGAAGTTTTTGAACACACCTCGTGTGTGTATCTATATATATATATATATATATATATATATATATATATATATTATATATATATATAAGGAATATGAAGACAAGGGCAAGAGATCCGAATATTTATTACAGACGCTTCGACCCGTCGCAGGGATCATCTTCAGTGAAAGACTAAAACCAAATAAATATAAAAAATTACAAAGACCCTTAAAAAGTACAAAAAATGAGCTATATGATAAAAAAATCTCACAATATTAGATGGCACAGTACAACACGAAAAAGATGTAATAAAAGGGGATTAAAATATTACCTAAAGTGCATATCTCTGATCCAACCCTAAATACTCTTCTGTTCGCAATCATAGTGAAAAGATTGATCACATAATAAACATTAAAAAATTCTTTACTTTGTCATCTTAGTTATCTGAACTTGATACAAAAAATTACCAAGTCATTGTACAGTACATTAAAAATCTTAGCCCTTCTTTTAATGTGCAAAATTTATCAGTTAAACTATTTATCTTATGAAATTACAGTATACTAACCATCCAATACGCAATCACAATTTTCTTCCCTGTTTGCCTCCTTCACCACCTTTTTCCTTCCAGTCAGAGAAGATGTGCGCCTTAGGGTATTTTAATCCCTTGTTATTACATTTTTATTTGTTATATTGTGTCATCTATTACTGTGAGTTATTGTTCGTATCACATAGCTCATTTTTTGTCCTTTTTAAGTGCTTTTATAATTTTTTATTTATTTCCTTTTTATTCTGACTTAGTCTTTCACTGAAAATGATCTCCGCGACGTGTCAAAACGTCTGTAATAAATGTTCGAAATTTTTTCCCTGTTTTCATATTCATTATAAGGATCCGATCCTCGAGGAATGATTCTATCGTTAATATATAATTATTAGGCCGGGTCAGTTTTAGTTTTTTGAAATTTTAAATGCCTGAGTGTGTAGAAGCTATTTCTACTAGTGATACATTACGACTTATTTTTATTTTTAATATTTAATGTACTTAAGAGGTGCTGCCTTCAAACTTACTTTTGATTCACATTCACAAATATCATATTAAAACAAAAGACACGAAGTAGAATGCATACTGACGCTAGTACCAGTCCGACCTCAACCATACTTTTACTGCTTCTTTCTTAGGACTTGACCAATTTTCACCAAATTTCAATGAAATATATCAGTACGGTTTTTTTTATTATAGTATTGTATTCTCTATTGTATAAGGTTGTAACATATATTCTGCTCGATTTTTTAGTTCATTCAGAACAAAAATTAAATGATATAATGACAAATTAATCATCAATATAATTCCCTTCTTTTTCTATAACCTCCTCCCACCTGTAGAAAATTTTTTTATGCCACGTTCAAAGAAATCCCTTGGTTTCGAGTTAAGAAAGCGATCACTTCGTTTTCGATAGCTTCCCTGGATTGCAACTTTTGTCCATCTGGGTGGTGTTGCAGACTTCTGAATAAATGGTAGTCTGAAGGTGCGATGTCCGGAGAATAAGGTGGATGAGGCATTTTTTCCCAACCAAATGCCTCCAATTGGGCAGTGGTGATTCAAGCAGTGTGAGGGCGCGCGTTATCCTGGTGGAATAGAACACCTCTGCGATTAATTAATGCAGAACGTTTTTCTTGTAATGCCATCTTCAATCGTTGGAGTTGTTGGTTCAAAATGAATAATTCCTTGCATATCCCACCAAACGCATAGCAAAATTTTTTTTGGATGGGGTCCATTCCTTGGCTGAGGTTCAGGCTTTGTTTCACGGCTAAGCCACTAATGTCGACGCTTAATATTGTTATAGAGGACCCATTTTTCATCCCCAGTGACGATCCGATTCACGGATGCCTGCAGTTGCCAAGAATGCAGTGATGTGCAAATATCGATTCGATGTTGAAGATTCGCTTGTGACAAATCATGCGGAACCCATTTTCCAACCTTCACTAATTTTCCTAACAGCTTCAAATGACGATGAATGGTCACATGGCTAACGCCGAGTTGCAGGCCAAGTTCTCTTACAGTTACCGTTGGGTTTTCCTCCACTGTTGCTCTCAGCAACTCTTCATCTAACTCATTTGGTAGTCCTGTTCGTTGATAATCTTTCAGACTGAAATCTCCATTTCTGAACTTCTCAAACCATCTCTTACACATCCATTCGCTCACAACATCATTTCCATAAACTCTTTGAATGTTTCTTGCGGATTCACCAGCGTTAGATCCTTTATGGAACTCATACAGCATCACATGTCGAATATGCTCTTTCGTGGGCTCCATGTTTTTTCAATTACTGTAATATCGTAGGGGTGGCATTGTAACTGTATGAAAAACACCAGAGAAAATATTCATTAGCCTAATCCTACACTAGCCTAAGCCTACATTAGCCTAAGTCATTCTGTATCATTCTGTGTCGTGATAAAACCTGTGCGAACCTGTCGCCGCGTGTATTTTGCAACATTTCTAAAACTATTTCACAATTATCTTGAGGTTATTCTATTATCTATCGTCTGTTTTCTAATCGAGCAGGATTTATGTAACAACCTGATATTTTATTTCATATTGTAGTATTGGAGTATAGTTTTTTATTGTTTTATTTGCTCGTTCTGTCAGCTAGGTGTTTGTTAAATACGAAAGTGAAGCCCTTACAAGGTACTGGTTGTGTATTTTTCTAAGTGATTGCAGTTGCAAATTATAGCTTCCCAAAACAATAAATCAATATATGTCTATCCTATCGTTAGAGTACTTGGCCAGATTCATGGAAATCAGTTGCCAACTAAGCTTGATATCTTAAGACATTTGCTCTTTTTAAAGAAGACCACAAATTCAGTCAAGGACTGTGTTGAACAGTTAACAGACGCGCTAACTACCCTTTGGATCAAGCCATCAATACCACATCTTTCCAAGCAGCGAATTAAGGATCTAATTTTAAGCCTACACAAAGAACAGAGAAATCTGATGAAATCGTTTAAGAAGGAGGGAACAGGATCTTATGATAGTAAAGTTGAATCATATAAACAAAAATTGGAAGCTTTGGTCGACATCAGTGCTTGCAAGTGTGTGTCAAGGGACATGTGTAAATGCGATGTGGCATTGAAAGCCCCAAATATTGAAAAACCCTTTCTAAAAGATCAAAGGGCAACCAGAAAGACGCACATTGTAAAAATTGACAAGCAAGCTACCCAAAAGATGGTTGCCAGTAAACAAAGAAAGCGTAAAAGAGAAGAGTACTACAAGAAAATCCGTGAGCAAACAGCGGAGAAGAACTCTCAGCAAACAGCAGAGAAAGCAGCGTTACCTTCTGATGAAGAGGCGAGTTTACCTGAGAACGATGAAATCCAACAACACAGACCTCAACAAGTACAGCGTTATAAAATACAAACGATTAGCTTTAGAGTGTGATAGATGGGCAGTATCTGCTCGAGCTGGCGCGGCCATCGCAACTACTACTCTTGAACACCAAGGTATCATAACAAGGGATAATAACTTACAGGTGGTCGATGAATCTAAGCTTCACAGGGCCACAGTTTCAAGTCGTAAAAATATACAATTAAAGTCCTCTAGGCAAGATAAAAGACCAAAAGCTATTCACTTTGATGGCAGAAAAGATAAAACCAAACAACAGGAGAAGAGAGACGATGGTAATATGCATCTGGTAACTAAACTAGAAAAAACATTTCTCTCGTTGAGGAATCCAAGTCGAAATACCTTGGCCACGTCTCACCGCCTAACACTAAGTCAAAAGAGCTTTGCAAAGCTATTATGCAGTATCTAGCTAAAGAAAAGATTACAACAGATGATCTTAATGCCATACGATGTGATGGTACGGTTGGTAACACTGGATCAAAAGGCGGAACAATCAGACTAATGGAGGAAAAGTTATCGCACCTACTACAATGGTTTATCTGTTTCCTTCACTTCAATGAACTTCCACTTCGCCACCTCCTGTTCAATCTTGACACAGATGCTGTTGGTCACAAAGCTTTTTCTACAATTATTGGAAGAGAACTATCATACCAAATGTTGTAAGACCAGTTATGGAGTTTAGAAGCACAGAAGTGGAAGACGAAGACATGCAACTTCTAAAAAACATATAAAGATTTCGAGGATTTAAGCAGCGACCAAGACTATTTGTTCAAAGAAAGCAATCATTGAAGCCCAACTTCCAGCAAACTTGACGTCTCAAGAATGCGGTCCACTGAACCTATCTCGATGGCTAACTATGGCAAGTTGAGTTTTGCGGTACTACGTTTCTACGGACACACCATCACAAAAGCTAGTTGTATTAGTGCAGTTCATAATGCGAGTCTACGTGCCTATGTGGTTTCATATTAAAAGCAGGCCTCTGTGCATTTATGGAGCAAAACATGTGTTTAAATACTTCCAGAAAAAACTCCTTTTTAGAAGAAGAATACTTTAAATTAGTTAAGGACACCATTTCCAGGAACGCATTCTTCTTACATCATGAAAATACACTAGTTTCAATGCTATACGATGATCGAGAAGAGTATCGTATTCGCGCTGCAGATATTATTACTGCTCAAATGAGAAACAGAGATATGGAAGAAGTGCGAAACTTTCAGGTCACACCACTTAATTTTGACGGGAAGTCTTATGTGGATTTCATTAACTTGAATGAAGTACGGCTCAAGGATCCTCCTCCCATTTTGAGGACTGTTACTGCTAAAGAGGTGATTGAAACCAGTAAGGATCCATCAGGATAGCTTCATCTCGTGCAGTATCCTTGCCATACACAAGCTGTGGAGAGAGTACTAAGACTCGTAATAGCAGTGTAGTGAATACTCTTATTTTAGTTTCAAGATAAATGTTAATTTTACCGTCTTGAATTTCGGAATAGTTATAAATTCATTTTAAATTAGTTACCCATCATAATTCAATTGTGAACCACATTAATACTAATTTTATGTATATTGTATTATTTTATTGTATGTAAACATAATTAATTATATATCACAATTGTCAGTTAATTATTTATATTCAAATATTTATTTTAATCTAATACCATGTCCATTTTACAAAAACAATAGAAATCCAAGGGTTATATTTTCCACCTTTGGTACTGTCGCAGTTTCGCCTAACGGACTCAATACGGCTAGTGAGATAATCACTGGTTGGCACTTAACTAGCGGTAGTGCTTATGGCTACATCATCCAGGTTAACCTATACCGGATAGATGCGCTACGGTCCCAAGCCGTAGCTTGCCTAGGCCGACGACGACGACGTAAACCAACAATTGGTGACCCCCGGAGTTGGGTTCCCCCCTTTTACCCGAACGACTAGGATTAGACTGTAATGTCGTTCGTGCCCATCACCCCCTTCACCCGAACGACTAGGACTAGACTGTAACGTCGTTCGTGCCCACCACCCCCTTCACCCGAGCGACTAGGACCAGACTGTAATGTCGCTCGTGCCCTCTGCCCCTCACCCCTGCCCGTGCGCTCTGTGCCTGCGCTCGTCTCAACCTCCACTCCTTCGTTGGAACTTGTCGTCTTGCTTGTACGTCAGCAAGCATAGGAGAAGATGCCTGACGACGCTGGTGCCATCTCCCACTTGAGCGTAAAGCTCCCCGTCTTCTGGCCGGGTGATCCATTTATTTGGTTCCACCAAGTGGAATCACAATTCAACTTGGGAAGGATCACCGCTAGCAGGACGAAATACGATCATGTTTTGTCCTCTCTACCAGCGAGCATCATCTCTGAAGTCCGTGACGTCATCGTGTCTACTTCCACGAGTGAGGACCCATACAACGATCTGAAGTCTGCCATCCTGTGCCGCACCACTGTCTCCGAGCGTGAGAAGCTACATCAGTTAATCTCAAAAGAAGAACTTGGAGACCGTAAGCCCACTCAAATGCTGAGGGCTATGCAGTGCGCTCTAGGCGAACGCGCACAAACCTTCGATAAGGACATCTTTAGACAGTTGTTCTTGCAGAAACTTCCTCCATCAGCTCAGCGTGTCTTGGCCACTATGGATCCTGCTACTCCAGTTGATAAACTAGCAGAAACTGCCGACAAAGTAGTGGAGATTGACACAGCTCCGGTCAACAACGTGAACACACAATCGGAACTGGAGTTGAAAGTGGAAGAGTTAAGTCAACAACTCAACCACGTTTGTTCTCTGCTACAAAATCAACGGCAAAGAAGCCATTCTCGGTCAAGATTTACGAAGAGGCATCGTTCGAGTTCCGGGAAGATCTGCTTCTACCACTCGAAATTTGGAAAGAAGGCTAGGAAGTGCATCTCCCCTTGCAATTTTTCGTCTGAAAACCCCAGCAGCGAGTCCTAATGGCGTCTAGTACTCGCACTGCCAACCTGTTATTCATAAAGGACAGGAACTCTGGTGTCAATTTCTTGGTTGATACCGGAGCGTCAGTCAGTGTATTCCCTCAAAAATCTGGTCATACGCACTCGGAATCTCCGCCTCTATACGCTGCTAACGGTTCACGCATACCCACGTACGGTACTCAGTCGCGTGAACTAAACTTGGGCCTTCACCGATCCTTCAAGTGGATTTTCATCTGTGCTCAAGTGCAGCATCCCATAATCGGCGCTGACTTCCTCCAGCATTTCAAACTCCTGGTGGATCTTGACAAGCGACGCTTATGCGACCAGGCCACACTGCTTTCTGTTCTTGCCAAACAGGTTGCCCTTCCGGACGCCTCGAACTCTGCACTTTCCCTCGTTCCCCTAATTCCATGTACCAGTGCCTTTTCCAGCGATATCCAGGAATTCTTCAACCGATGCAGATGGGTGATACCATTAAGCACACCATTACCCATCACATTACAACAAAAGGTCCCCCTGTGTTTGCAAAACCCAGACGTCTTGCCCCGGACAAACTGAAAGCTGCCAAATCGGAATTCCAGCTTATGATAGATCTTGGGATAATAAGACCTTCCAAAAGCAGTTGGTCCTCTCCCCTACACCTGGTCCAGAAGAAGTCAGGAGACTGGAGACCATGTGGGGATTACCGGTTTTAAATTCGACAACCATCCCGGACCGATATCCGGTACCAAATGTCCAAGACTTTACTTCTCTTCTCCACGGCAAATCTATCTTCAGTAAAATAGACCTCGTTAAGGCTTTCCACCACATTCCCGTAGAGCCTTCGGATATTCCCAAGACTGCAGTTTGTACACCATTTGGGTTATTCGAATTTGTGAAGATGCCGTTCGGGCTACGGAATGCTGCGCAAACCTTTCAGAGGTTTATAGATGAGGTCACCAGAGGCTTAGACTTTGTTTATGCCTACATCGATGATTGCTTGTGGCCAGCTCAACGGAAGAGGAACATAAGGAACATCTTTCACTCCTCTTTCAACGCTTAGAACAATACGGTGTTACTATTAATGCATCTAAGTGTGTGTTTGCACAGCCAACCTTGGAATTTCTTGGTCACACGATTTCGCAGCACGGAATTACCCCCTTCAGGACAAGTGTGAAGTGATAAAAAAATTACCCTATGCCAAATAATCAGCGTGAGTTACGTCGGTTTCTAGGTTTGGTAAATTATTACCACAAGTTCATTAAAAACTGTGCCAGTGTTCTTGCTCCTCTACACGCTATGATCACACACAAACGCAAGGTAACGAAATTGGTATGGTGTAGCGATAGTTTACAGGCGTTCGACAATGCCAAAAATGCTATCAATAGTGCATTGTCTCTGTCATTTCCTATCAGTGATGCCCCCCTAACTCTGACGGTCGATGCATCAGATGTTGCGATCGGTGGAGTGTTGGAACAAACCATTAACGGTCAACAAGCACCCATCGCGTTTTACTCGAAAAAGCTGCAGCCAGCCCAAACGCGTTATAGTGCTTTCGGACGTGAACTTCTTGCTATTTACTTAAACGTGAAGCATTTTCAACATTTCCTTGAAGGCCGAGAGTTTTGTGTTTTTACCGACCACAAACCTTTGGTCACTGTCTTCAATAAAAACAGCTGTAACCACTCTCCCAGAGTCATCAGGCAACTCGATTATATCTCGCAATTTACCACAGATATCCGCCACATCAAAGGTGTCTTGAACACTCCAGCGGATGCACTTTCAAGAATAGAGATTACTTCTGTTACTCTCAGCTCTACACTGTGGAATGCTATTGCACAGGATCAAGATAAGGATACGGAACTACAAGACCTGCTCAGAGAAGACTCCACTCATCACTTTCCCTCAAGAAAATGAGTATGCCAGGATTGTCTGTGCCCCTCTATTGCGACGTATCAACAGCTGCTATTCGCCCTTATGTCCCTCCATGTCACAGACAAGCAGTCTTCACGGATCTTCATAAGCCCTCCCATCCTGGTATCCGTGCTTCGCAACACCTGGTTGCCTCTCGCTTTGTTTGGCCCTCGATGCGGAAGGATGTCAAACGTTGGACCAAACGTGCCTTGCCTGCCAGCGTGCCAAAGTCCAAAGGCACACCAGGTCCCCCTTTGACGCATTTCCGCCCCCATCCCAGCGATTTGAGGTAATTCATGTAGACATTGTTGGCCCTCTTCCAGTGATTCAAGGCCAACGTTATCTGCTCACCTGTCTCGACCGCTTTTCCAGATGGCCTGAAGCCATCCCACTTCCTGATATCCAAGCGGACACTGTTGCAAGAGCCTTTCTTCATGGATGGGTATCAAGATTTGGATTGCCGACAAAAGTCATCACTGACCAAGGTCGCCAATTTGAGTCTTCGCTTTGGAAGAAGTTTACCAGCTTGTTGGGTACAGTACATGCGCATACCTGTGCGTATCATCCGCAAGCTAACGGCCTCGTCGAACGCTTCCATCGCCAGCTGAAGTCATCCCTTATGTGTCACGAAGACTCCCATTGGATGGATAAGCTTCCACTCGTGTTGCTTGGTATTCGCTCTGCATTTAAGAGTGATCTGAAGACTACAGCGGCTGAACTAGTCTATGGAACAACACTGCGGCTACCAGGTGGCTACTTCACTGCAGGGGATAAGTCATGTGATCCTACGGAATTCGCTCAAACACTTTCCTCTCACATGCAGTCCCTTCAGCCTGTTCCCCCTCGATTGACTAGCCAACAGAACATCTTTGTTTCCCCAGCCCTCCAATCTTGCACCCACGTTTTCGTTCGTGTACCTGTCCCAAAACGGCCTCTCCAATGTCCATATGACGGACCCTATGAAGTTCTCCGACGTACGCGCAATCATTTCTCATCCAGCGCGGTTCCAAGGTCGACAAGGTTTCTATCGATCGTCTTAAGCCTGCGTTTTTGGAATCAACCTTAAGTGAGGTACAAGTAGCTACCAAAAAGGTCCAGAGGAAATCTGTGTCGTTCGGAACTCTTTGAACTTCCTCTCTGGTGGGGGAGTGTGTAGTGAATACTCTTATTTTAGTTTCAAGATAAATGTTAATTTTACCGTCTTGAATTTCGGAATAGTTATAAATTCATTTTAAATTAGTTACCCATCATAATTCAATTGTGAACCACATTAATACTAATTTTATGTATATTGTATTATTTTATTGTATGTAAACATAATTAATTATATATCACAATTGTCAGTTAATTATTTATATTCAAATATTTATTTTAATCTAATACCATGTCCATTTTACAAATAAACAATAGAAATCAAAGGGTTATATTTTCCACCTTTGGTACTGTCGCAGTTTCGCCTAACGGACTCAATACGGCTAGTGAGATAATCACTGGTTGGCACTTAACTAGCGGCAGTGCTTATGGCTACATCATCCAGGTTAACCTATACCGGATAGATGCGCTACGGTCCCAAGCCGTAGCTTGCCTAGGCCGACGACGACGACGTAAACCAACAGCAGCTTCATCAGCAGTCATTGGCAAATATGCAGGAGACGGATTTATTCGACCTAGAAATGAATCTCGAACACTCATGCCTACAATTGAGAGTAAGAAAGCATACAAGACTCAGTTGGCACTAGATTCAATGCACATTCAATAAGAGATAACCTATTAAGGTAGAGTGATTAGGTGGGTTAGGGAGGAACTCAACACGCAGCAACCTCCACGTGGTCAGTTCTGGGTGACGGGTGACTCAAAATCACTCGACTAGCGAATAGCTACCATTTAACACTGGAATAAGTAACTTATGAGGATATTTAAATGTTGAAAAAATGGAAACTCGTGTTAAATATTTTATGTAGTAATGGAATACTCCTGAAATGGGAGACTCAGACTCAGACGTAGACTCAAACCAAACTCAGCCACAGATTATCTCAAGACAGCCTGGGAAAGGGGAAGAAGGAAATGCAGTGACGAACCCGCTGCGTATAATGTACGTTGCTCGACCCAGTTCTCCTGAAATAAGGGCATATTTAAGAATAAGGGCATATTTAAGATTTTGTCCTCGGATGTAAATAAGCGGTGCCGCCCTCAAAAAGAAAAATTTTCCAAAATCACCTATTTTAGTAATATTTGACTGGATTCTGATTATTTGTTTCTCCCATTTTAGGAGTATTCCTTTGGTAATTTATTTAAAGTACACGAAATAAATAAAGTATAAAATAAATAATTATAGGTAAACAGTCATAACAAGAAAATAACTGCGTAAAAACTTAAAAATAAATAGTAAAAAAATTTAGAAAAGGATATCAGAAAATTATCTCATAATAAGGGGACAGTATCATAGGTTCCGGGTAATTGAAAGCGCGTCCTGTAAGTGTTTCAGCACACCTTCGTCCCTCTAAGTTCCTTCACGCCTCCTAGTTTCTGAGTACGGAAATTATACGTTCCCGAAGGCATCGTCATCATCTTCTAAATCCTCCAGGCACACAAGGTCTTTGAGGGAGGTAAAGCTAACGATTCCCTGGTTTGCAGGGTTAAATCCCTAGCCTTCACTCTGTGTTTGAATTCGTCTCCGACTTTGACACGTATTCCGTAAGTTTTTGACCCAGATGACACAAACGAGTCCGCGTAAACAGTGTCTCCATACTCACCTTTGGTTTCAACAATGAGCTCACCGAAGAAATTAGGTTATTGAGTTTCTGGAACTTCGACACCTTATAAGTGTTTAATGTCCTGTAACCATGACGAACGGCTAGGTCCAACTCGGGGCTTGTAAAGACGCCGGAGATCTTCTTCTGATTGATTTTGTGATTACAAATTCCATTGTTCTCCTCTAACCTACAAGGCGTGAATAACAGTGTGCCCTTGATCTGTACATTATCACTTATCTGCATTTGTATGAGCTTATTGCCTATTTTCAACATACCACCCGTGAATATTACCAACGACTCATGTTCAAGCAGCTCCTTATAAAGAAAATGTGTATCAAACTTTGCGGTATTATGCGCTAGAACATATACAGTCATGGTTTTGATTTGATCAATTCAAAACCACTAACTAATCCATAAATAACTTCACGGGTGACTCTGTCATAGTCTTTTTAAAGATATTGGTCCTTTTAGTATATTTGCGACATTCATCACACCAGTGGTGAGCTGGACCCGGTTCGCACCGGTTCGCGCGAACGGGTTGTTAAAATCTTTTTGAAAATAAGAACCGGTTGTTAACTTTTTTGCTGGACGCTGAAGAGAGCTCTCAGAAGCAGAAAGAGGTTTTTCGGTGATGAATATTATTTGTAGTGATAGAAGAGCAAGTTTAACAACTAAACACGTATCATGCTTTATGATCATCAATTTGTTGGGGAAACCATTAAGCTTCTGGAACCCGTTAATATATATCAAATCATGGATGAGAAGTCATCGATCCGCTTTAGATACCAGAGTTCGTGTATCCAAAACGACAGTTTACGGAGAAAACCAAGAAGCCATTTGGAAATTATTACCATAATAAGTAATAATAAGGTACGTAAAAATTTTTAAATTTAAAAAAAAATAAATTTAAAAGCATAGATGTACTGATATTTATGTTTTGCCTAATAATTCATTATTGCTAAAGTTGACTGAGCAATTTAATTTTAACTATGTAGATAATATGAGTCATCGGTTTTTATTAAATAATTATTCTTTTCTGATTTCATTAGAAACGTCTATTTCTCTAATTAACTATACTAATTAATTGTCATGCAGTTATTAATACCTAGCTGAATCATAAAATGCAGACACTTGAAAAAGGCAAATAGCGAGATAATTAATTTAATTAAAATTGCGAAAGGGTGGGGTGGGAAGGGTTGTCAATTTTTTATTGCCGAATTCAGAATTTTTTATACAGAACCCGGTGGTTAAAATTTTGGCAGCTTAGCGAACCGGTTGTTAAAATTTTGGCAGCTCACCACTGCATCACACTCAATATTCAGTCAGTTATTTGTTTTTAAGCGATTGGCTAGCCTAACTATATAATCCACAAATATCTTCACGGGTGACTGTCATAGTCGTTTTAAAAATACTGGTTCTTCTATCACGCATGCAACATTCATCACTCTCAACATTCAAATATTCGTCGCGGAGGGTTTGGCTCACTAGTTAGTGTAGATCTCTATGTCGTAGTATACAGTAATACACGATTTCTGGCTTGGCGTCTTTCATCTAACAAATATGTTTCACCCCATCCGCCCTATATTTCTCCCCACACGTTCTCATGACATGTTATCAGTGTTAAAGTTCAAGGTGTATGGTATAGCGTCATGGCCCTCAACATGGAAGACATGAAGACATGGTCAATATCGATCGTGAAATTTGTCAGGCTGAATTTTTATTCACTATGCATCGAATTCTCAATACATCGTAGGATATAATCAATATCCTTATCCATGTGGCGTTTGTAAGGTATGAATACCAAGAACAGATCGCCGTCCTCACTGCCAGGTTCAAATCCAAGTGCTAAACTTACTCGGGCCTCTCGACCCACATTACGTTGAAGGGCGTATACCACCATTCGACGAACTACATTGCGAAGTCCTTGTTCGAAACCATCAGCTAATCAGTACGGGGTTGTTACTCACATTGTGTAGCAGTTTGATTGATACACCTCCGTCTGAAGGAAGATTTGTTGTTGTTGTGTGATGTAGATAGGAAGAAGAATAAGAAGAAAAAAAGAAGAATGGTCTTGAGGTGCTGCGTAGGATGTGGAAGGTTGTGGTGATGCGGGATCGTTTAAGTTTTCTGATGTTTTCGGGGTTTGATGGTGGTGACATCGTGTCTTCAAAACTGTACGAGTCCAGTCTACCTTATTTAGCATTCATACCTGATCTGAAAGGTTTCTCAGAATCTACCACCAAAGGTTGCTTAACTCCCGTGGAAGTAGAAGGAACCTGACTGGTTCCTCGATTGCGTCTTCCTATATCCGAGACGGAGTGTTTCGGTGAGGCGTGTCGAGTTCCCTCTGGTTGGGATTAGCATTCATCATTGTGGAAAAGACGAACAAGAGAATATTAGTGAATATAAGCAAAGCCTTTTAAAAAACCTTTATATTTTGTAAAAACATTGCTTAAGAGCGTCATGGAAAAGATAGAGTTTCTAGAAAAATTCAGGTTCAAAAGTCCATCAACGTGTACAATAAGTAAGCCCTCAGGGCGTTGTTAAACTGTGTTTATACTTAAAGTTATTAAAGATAAAAACGCACTGTTCTCAAAACCTGTACCCATCGTTATATGGTGCTAATCAACCTACCAGCATATTTTTGACGATTACAAAGATGTTGCCTTATTTCACAAAAGGATTTATGATGTTGGATCATTAAAGAGTGATAAACATACGGTGATTGTGATTGGTGATCTTATGCTAGAAAGGAATAAAACGAATGCTGAAACGTTTACAGTATTCTTCCACCATCTTAATATCACTCAAAACTTAATTTTTCAAGAACAAAATTATGCGAGATGTATCTTTAAACACGCAGTATTATTCGATGAACGTCGGGATATATCTGAAATTGGTGTATCAGCAGGTCAAATGTTTCCGGGGAAATGTAAGGCTTTTTTAGAAGTTTATAAAGAAGCAATGAGTCGGCCATGCGGGTATTTGCTCTGTGACCTTCACTCACGTAACACAGTTAGGGTACTTCTACAATCAGTTATATTTCACAAGGAGGTTGAAAGAATATATATATATATATATATATATATATATATATATATATATATATATATATATCAACGCTATTGACTTCTCCTTAGAGAAACGGAGCTTACAGATGAAAAGAAGGACCAACACAACAGCAAATATTTTCGTTTATTTTTTATATACTTCAAACGTTTCGACAAATCTTTTGTCATCATCAGTGAATTCTAAATCTTAAAACCTTAAAACAAAAATAAGAATAAATAATTGAAATTACATCAATACAAAGAAAATTAAAATTATTAAAATTACATCAATACAAAAGAAAATTAATTTTAATTGTAATTTTAATGATTTTAATTTTATTTTGTATTGATGTAATTTTAATAATTTTAATTTTCTTTGTATTGATGTAATTTTAATTATTTATTCTTATTTTTGCTTTAAAGGTTTTAAGATTTATAATTCACTGATGATGACAAATGATTTGTCGAAACGTCTGACGTATATAAAAAATAAACGAAAATGTTTGCTGTTGTGTTGGTCCTTCTTTTCATATATATATATATATATATATCATTCTTAATGTTATAAAATGTAACGTTCCAATGACTGCGTCGCAGAAGGTTCGTTTTCGTCGTTGCAAAAACATAATATGAACATTCACTCGTAAATGACAAGCTACGTCAGAGGAAAAACGTCATGCTGTACAAAAAGGTGCCTCATTCCTGCTTGACCTATTTTCAAATTTAGCATCTTTATTATCTAGTTTTATACAATGAAGAAAGTTGTAGTGCTACCTCAGTAGGTGTACCTTCTCTACAAAATACAAAGAAGGATGAAACATCTTTAGACCACAGAATAAACAGACTTAAAGGAATGGAGAGAGAACTGTTCAATATATTAAATAAACAATTACATCCTGATGAGAAAAGAATTTTATACCAAGAAGCTATCAAACATAGTAATGATACTGAACATTTTGAGACTAGAGACGAGCAACCCGAAAATAATGGTGGGAACTCCCATCACCTCGAACAAGTGTTAAAAAGTAGACCTCCTAATACAGAGAGGTATAAAGGCCTAAGCCTTTTTGATCTATTGAGTGTTGATCCAATTATACATGATCTAACCCAAGGGAAGTTATTTCTGAAGGTTCAACGGTACCGGGTTTGAACATTATTGATATTATCCATCATTTGGTGAGAAGGTGGGAGAGACCACCCCAACCAGGGGAGAGGACATATTAAAACAAAGTTACAGAAGATGAATATTCCATAAACCAAAATTGATTAGTAACAAAACAAATTCATTGGTATCCAAAACAGAATAAAATCCCTGGAGCAGGCAACTCAAACCCCACTCAAGAGTACTCTTCCAACAGGTGCACCTGGTTCAAGACCTTTGAAAAAGACGAGATTCGTCAACACTCGGCCCTATCCACACACTTCTAAAAATACATGAATGGTTGACATGCTACAGAATCGATATTACGATATTTCTAACCCCGCTTCTTACGGTTGGGGTTGAGAGACTCACCAGAGGTACCTATACTGAAGGGGTAAAGAAAAAAGACGTTGGAAATTTTTTGGTTTACAGGATACTTATACCCTTCCTAAACTAACTTGTTCGAAGAAGGTTTAAAACTGCGAAAATAAAAGCAGCATCGTTGGACACTGTATGACAGGCAGATTTGACTGATATGCAAAGGTTCTTGACAGATATATTCTATTTATAATTGGTCTTTTCCAGATACATATGGCTGGTACCTCTTAAAAATATAATGCCAGATCAAAATTGTATCTTCCATTGGGTAGAATCCTGAAAATTTATTTGTCCCTAATATTTCTTTTCTTCGCTGATCTTTACAATACAGGGTGTCCCATAAGTCCGGCATCATAGGAAAAATAATAAAAAAAGGCAAAACAAAAGCTTTTATTTATAGAACGTGCTCAATATGTCCACCATTGTTTTCAATACACAAATTCAGACGTGATACCCAGTCAGCAAGCACACAGTGAATGATGTCAGGAGTAATGGTGTTACATGCTGCGCTGCCGCAAATGTTCAACACTCCTAATTTTCTCTGCGTATACCAGCGCTTTCAAGTGGCCCCAGAGATAAAAATCTAGTGGCGTGAGATCCGGGCTTCTAGCTGGCCATTCCATAGGCCCTCGACGTCCTATCCAATGACCAGGGAATTGTTTGGTACAGGTATTCCCTTACTTGGGTGCTGTAATGTGCAGGAGCGCCGTCTTGCTGGAACCATGTTGGGAAATTTCCTTCTTCGTTCAAGACACTGGGAAATGCTTCTTCCTTGAGCATACGTAGGTAGGTGCCTCCAGTGACATGTTCATCGAAAAAGAGGGGGCCTATGATGCGATCCTTTCAAATGCCACACCATACCATCACCCGAGATGCACCTTGTTCCTTTGAAGAGGTATACCAGTGAGAGTTGTTTTGAGACCAGTAGCGGGTGTTCTGTCGATTTACCTCACCATTTCCATAAAAAACAGCCTCATCACTGAACAGAATGGTGGACGGGAAATTGGCATCCCGAGCATATTGTTCCGTAGCCTATTCACAAAATTCCATCCGCCGTCGGGATCATCTTCGCTTAATTTCTGTAGGATCTGAAGTTTATATGGATGCCATTTGTGAGCCTGAAGAATGCGATGGATGCTACTTTTCGATACTCCTGTCTCGGCGGACAATCGCCGAAGAGACTTATTGGGACTTCTGTTAAAATGAGCCACGATAGCAGTCGTTGTATCATCGTCAGTAGACCTCCTTGAAGGTCCACTGCGTGGTTTATCTTCTATGGATCCTGTTTCCTTAAACTTTGCAACAAGTCTGCTAACACAACTCTGTGTTATTGGCTCGCGGTCTGGATGCAGTCTGTTAAATTTCCTATGAGTAGAATTATCTGGATTCGTTCTTCCTTGCTCACAGACATTATGGTTTGTAGAAAGAGAAAAATATGAATTATGGTTTGCAGAAATAGAAAAATATGAATTTCTCCTATGATGCCGGACTTATGGGACACCCTGTAGAATATGTTCCGATCATGCAATCCATGCTACGCGTATGATTTCAAAGACTTGATCATTTGTAAGTTTAGATTTATCCAAGCCCTTATTTAGCTCTCTTACAATATCCGCTGTTCTGTCATAATGGTCAGGGCTTCGTGTTATTTCTGTGATGTAGTACTGTACACCACCGGTCCGTGCTGAACGCGTGGCTTTATCCTTTATTACACCCGCTTTCTCAACTTCTTCGCGTTTTCTAAGTAAAATAAAGACGAATTGTTTCTCCTCAATGCTTAAAAACTTGGGATTCAGTTGAAATTCATACAGTCCCACTTCGTATTACTCACGCTCCAAAGTGATAGGCCTATGCAGATCTGTTATGAATTTGGCAAGAGTATTGTCGTGGTACCTCCCCAGCGATACTGAGGAGGGCAGTGTGATGTAGAACTGGTCAGAAAACATGTTGTATACTATTAGAACCTTTTATGTAGGAGTTGAAAATCTCTGAGTAACCAAGACATTTTACCAAGTACACTTTTCGTTTCCCCTGAACCTTTACTTTCTAAGATTTTCCATGTTTTAAACGTCTTTTTTCCTAAATTGAACGTAATCTTTTGCAGTTCCTCTCAATAGAAACTACCCTCAATTTTTTCACCATTTACATCTTGAACATTGTAGATAACCACCACTCATTTAGGTTTGATGAACCCTACTTTAAAAATTTCCTGTGTCAAATCTTGTTCAAAAGCTTTCTTGAACTTTCCCTCTGGTCGTGAAGCACGTAATGATTTTGAGACATTCTACCAAGGATGATGCTGTGGTCCAATTTTTTTTCCGGTTCTGTATACACGCCTCTTTTAAAAACTTCAATAGGTGATGTTCCAATCATGCGATGATAAGAGCGATTGTAGGATGGTGCCAACTGGTGTTTTGGTGCGTAAAATAACGATGCGTGCGCTCCTTAATGGTTCGCTTTACACTTTCGGGTAAAGAAGCCTCATGCACAAAGTTGCTGTTATAATAATTAATATTAAATTCCGCCAGGATACTTTCAAAAGAATAACCTATAAACTCTTTTCCTAAATCTGTAGAGAAATAGACTGGAATTCTATTTTCTTTTAACATCAAAGACTTTGTAACTTTAGCAATAGCGTGGGTGTTCACCAACACAGCGAGGAATGCTGTAAATTTGAACTTTCTCTTTTTAATGTCCCACCTACTCAGACTTCTATAGGGGACTCCGATTACGTTACGATTAACCCCCATACAGTTAGGTCATGGACCGCTTATATATAATTCGTTATACCCAGTGCAGGCTCATTCTTTTACGATCCCAGCAATGTATATTTGTATAAAAAATTACGAATAGCGCGATCAGATGGGACACAGTTTGAGGACGATTACCCACTCTACTCGGAAAGGAAACTAACTTTTTGCATGTAATGAACAATTATTGCGATACATATTTAAATCAAGTGAATGTGTCTGCAGGTTCCAACTATTATCATTACTGTGCATACTTGAAATATGTTCTAAATTATTCAAAAGATGCCAAGGAAACCCATTTGCGTACCTCAAGATATTATACCCCTGCTGAAGCAGAAAAACATGTGAAAGAGAATTTTTAAAATCTATACAAAAAAATATTTTTTGATTGTTATATGCATCTACACAGCGATTACTTATTTTAAGGGAAACTTTTTGTGAGTGGGACTGAGATGAAGGTTAAAGTTCCCGAAATATGTTTAAATTTGCCTGAGGATGATGAAGAGGCCTCTAAATCAGTGGCACCTCACATTGCTGAGACATATCTTAGTGTCCGTCGCGTAAAATTATCGGTAGTTAAACAAATGGAGATTGAAAGGTCTTTGTTGAGAACAATGGCTAAATACACTATAAAACGCACCCAACTTAAAATGTTTACCGTCATGCATGGCTTATCTCGAAACAGCTTGAAAATGTTATATTGGGGAATTTGCCATAGAGAATACCTGTGCCAATGATCATTCATAACACTGTTTCAGGCAAATATAAAAAAATCATCATTCAAATTTCAACATTTTAACTTGAAAAGTATAACATTGCTGGTGAATGGTGCCTCTGTCAGTAGAGAACCAAAAATGGATTACTTTACTGACGCTGAAATTTCATTGTGTCCCTGCACTTTCCACAACTTATTTCTTGGTACAAACGGATGTAATAATGTTGTAATAAGGATATCAGTGGACGACTATATAAACAGGAATAATGGCTATGCATTCGACATTTCGGTTGATCTCTGTTCTAATGTTTGCATCACTTAATTCCTAAAAAACAGGAACATTTGGCATTGAAATTAGAGTTTAGCAAACCCTTAACAAAACCTATTAGTGTGTTACTTTATCTAAATTCACAAGAATGACTGAAATTGACAGGTTTAAATCGGTGGTGGAGGATTTTTAATGGACGAGCTCAATTCAGAAGGTTATAAAATATGATTACGTTACGCGAAACATTTTCATAGGCACATGCGCAAAAGATGAAGTGTTGAACCTCCTCAAGAAGAAAGTCACTGTTGGATTTATACTTAATATCGATAGCTAGACAGGACCGGGTATTCACTGGGTAGTGTGTATTTTAGGAGACAAACTATATGCTGGTACTACTTCGTTTGGAAATTCGCCAAGTATCGCTAAATTCCTAAAACAGTTGCATGTACCTCTGATTGCTTCGAATTCTGATAGACACCAGAGCTTGTACACTACTGTAATGTGTGGTTATACTCTTTGTATTTTTGCTGTACATGTCAAGAGGGTTCTGTTATGAGAGCGTTTTGGATGTTTTTAGCTAATGTGATTTACGCTTAAATGATTTATTTGTATGCAATCAAATAAATTACGTGTTTCCATTTGTAACTAAAAAAAAAACCTGTGTATAAAGTAGGAAGAATGGAGGGCTTTTATTTATAACTGTAACTTGTAAAAACTGTAACTTATATATGTATTCTGTGTTTGTTCGATTTAATATATGTTTTGAAATATATTTGTACACCAATTTGCAGCTTCTTCTGATTTAATAAATGGGATCACCAGAAGGTCAGGGTCCCCAGCCTTCGTTAGTTAGCCTCATAAAGCTAACTAACGAAAATATCAAGACTTAACCTAACCAATCGTCAAGGGCGTACAGTTGACCTAACGAGTGGTTAGGTTAAGTCGTGATATTTTCGTTAGTTAGCCTTATAAGGCTAACTAACGAAGGTTGGGGGCCCTGATCTTCAGGTGATCCAATAAATGAATATGAGATTTACTGTTTTGTTATTTCTTAAGACCTTGAATAATACAATAACATTCGACTTATTATATATATATATATATATATATATATATATATATATATATATATATATAATAATAATAATAATAAAACAAAAACATGCGTCTTTATCAGGAGTTCCCAAACCTTTTTCCATGTGACCCTTACCAAGGCTACCATCTATCCAGAGCGACCCTAAGTCTTTGAGGTACAGTAGAAAAGATCAAAGCGTCACGAATCACGCATTGGGGGTGAAACCCAAACATTTGCATGTTGTCTGACTTTAACGCACATTACTGAGATTATATCACATATTTTAGTAAATAAATATAGATTTTTGATTCAATGCTAAGAGACATCAAATTCCCAGGAAACAGCATGAACGATGTAATATGAAGGCTATTTTATACAGAATACGTCTAAAAGAGAACTAAATGATATTGTCTAAAGAAGTCAGCCAGGAAGTTGCGTTTTAAATTTGGAGAAATCTGCTAACATTGTTTAATATTGACGTAAAGTTGTCATCTTTTCCGCCATAAAACAACACACTTCACAGGTTTTGTGTTAGATGCTGATCAGTTTACAATCAAGTGCGTTTAGCGACCTTCTGCGTTCTTTATGACTCGTCATGATGAGGCTTGCCACCCTGGGTTTCAGAACCCCTGGTATATATAAATTATTAATTGCAAATAATTGTTTAAAAGTGAAAAAATTACATAAATTTCCCCTTTCAATCATCGTAGAAAACGGTTTATAATAGAACTGTATTGTAAGTCTAACTATAAACAACTTAACAGTACCCATCCACAAAAAAATAAATAAATAAATGCAAACATTGAAACACATCAGGATTCAAAGTGATGATTGATGGAGTGTCGAAAATGCGTTCATATATATATATATATATATATATATATATATATATATATACAGTATATATGTATATATATATATATATATATATATATATATATATATATATATATACAGGGTGTCCCGTGAGTCTGGAACCATAGTGCAAAATGATAAAAACGGCAATAAAAACGCCGAAGAGACTTTTGGGGACTGTTTGTGAAATGAGCGAGGATGGTAGCGGCTGTGTCATCATCGGTGGATGTCCTCAGAGGTCCACTGCGTGGTTTATCTCCTATGGATCCCGTTTCCCTGAACTTTGCTACAAGTTTGCCGACACAGTTGTATGTTATCGGCGCGCGGTCCGGATGCAATCTGTTAAATTCCTCAGCGACCTCCCTCTGACTCCGATTTCCTACGAGCAGAATTACCTGGATGCGTTCTCCCTTACTCAAAGACATCATGGGCACTTACATACAAAAAAAACATGAATTACTTATTTTAGACTATGGTTCCAGACTTATGGGACACCCTATATATATATATATATATATATATATATATATATATGCACACTCTATATATATATATATATATATATATAGATATACACACACACTCTATATATATATATATATATATATATATATATATATATATATATATATATATATACCTCGGTGGTGTAGTGGTTAGCGTCGCTGACTACGAATCCATCGGCCCCGGGTTCGAGACCCGGTAACAGCCGGCGCGCAGCAAAACCCAGCTGTTTATCCTTCCACACAATAAAGAAAGTGGTTGGTAGATAAATGGGTACCCTAGGTGGCCTAGTGGTTAAGACGCTGTGCTCCCGGTGGGGCGTGGTTCGGATTCCACGTTAAACTGTAGGTCTAAGGTGGAGTGAAAAGTTTGACCTTCGTCAGAGTGAACAATTCGGGCGGAAGCTCACCAAAGGTAACCAAAGGTGTATATATATACACAGGGTGTCCCGTGAGTCTGGAACCATAGTGCAAAATGATAAAAACGGCAATAAAAACGCCGAAGAGACTTACAAAACCAGCTGACAAATAAGCACACCGGACAAAAAATTAGTCACCCCTAATAGCACCGATAGTAGGAAGTTCAAGGTCACACAGAGGGCGCTGATGTAGCATTGGTAAGTGACAAGTAGCGGTGACGTAGCACACAGGATCAGATCTGTTTCGTGAGGTGGTGAAGAACAAAGTGTGTGTTGGATATAGTCTGCAAAATGGGTCGTGAGGCAGACGTTACTCAGTGGCAAAAAGGAGCCATCGTGTTTGGCAGAGCCCACGGACACAAAATGTCTGAAGTAGCCCAATTTGTTGGTGTGTCAACGCGTACTGTCCAGCGAGTTTACAAAGAGTGGTGTAGTTCGCAATCAACTGACAATCGACGGCGTAACTGTGGCCGGAAAACAATTCTCGACAATAGGGGCCGCCGCCATGTTTCTCGTCTAGTAACTGCAAATCGTTTTCAAACCAGAGAACAATTGCTCCAAGAAACCAATGAGGTTCTCCAGCGACCAATTTCCGAACGGACATTGCGACGAGAACTGCATGCGATGGACATCTGGAGCAGGGTACCACGGAAGAGGCCGCTGTTAACAGCAAGTCACAAATTGGCACGTTATAAATGGGCTAAGAGGCACAAAAACTGGACTGCGGCAGATTGGAAACGTGTAATTTGGTCCGATGAGTCCCGTTTTTGTTTGTTCTCCAATGATGGGAGGCGACGAGTACATCGCAGGTCCAATGAAGCCTTTAATCCTGAATGCGTCGAAGGTGTTGTTCAGGCTGGAAACAGAAAGTGAAGCGCAGGAATAGACACCCACGGACTCTGGCGGAACTTCGGGACCGGCTGATGAACGAGTGGCAGCAAATCGATGTTCAGTACATGCACAACCTCGTAGAGTCTCTGCCTCGCCGGATTCGTGCGGTTATCAAGGCCAGAGGCGCCGTCACACGTTATTAGGTACATTCTGAGAGGGGTGACTAATTTTTTGTCCGGTGTGCTTATAAATATAGAAATCCAAGAGCCGGACAGAAGGTACGAACAAAGGCACTTCATGCGTTATCGGGACAACAGGTACCGACAAAGATAAAAAGAGGTAAATTCTCGGAGGACCACAAGGCAACGAAACCGGCACCCACATTGGAAAACAAATCGGAACAACCTGTATGCGAAAAAGAAAGAGAAAAAATAAAAATAATCCTAGCCAACATACAGGGCCTTAAATCAAACCATTCCACGAACAAAGTTGCATACCTGAAAGGACTCATGCAAGAAGCCGGAGCAGACTTTCCATGCCTCACGGAAACTCATCTAAAGGACTACCAGGCGAACTGTGAAAATTGTGAGTCCTGTATTGACAAAAAAGAAATACAAATTGACAACTATAACATCCTTCAAGCCGACAGAACAGTGAGACGTAAAGGAGGATGTGCTATTTACACAGGCGAAAGGCACATAGCAGAAATGGCTGTAAGTACCTCAAACAACTACGCAGAATGTGTAGCAGCAAAAATTGAAAAATTAAATATGGTACTAATTGTAATGTACAGACCCCCAAACACGCCAACCTCAAAATTTTCAGATTCCATTACAGAGGTAAGAAACTTAGTAAAAGATCTACACTCTCCAACCCAATATATTTTTCTCTGTGGTGATTTTAATTTCCCATTCATGAAATATAAAATGATAGGAAAAAATATATGTATACACCAGGACAAGGGGGGCACATGAGAAGACCAGGAACAGGTAAAAATGCTACTAGCTTTAGCTGATGAATTTATGTTAACGCAAGAAATAACAGAAAACACAAGAAAAAACAGCTGCCTAGATTTGGTATTCACAAACAACAGTAATCTAATTGATAATGTAGAAATATCCCCAACTATGATATCAGACCACAACATCATTGAAATAACCACTAATATAAAGGCAACAGGAAAGGAAAGAACACGCACAGCAGAAAGAAGCAAATTCGAAATTTTTAATTTTCACTCCAAAGCTATAAACTGGGAAGATGTGACATCCAGCATGGAAGTAATAGATTGGAAAACCATTTTCGAGGCCAAGACAACGGAAGAGATGCTAATGACGTTAGATGAGAAGACGTTAGAAATTGTGGAAAAACATGTCCCAAAGATACAGCAAAGAGGAAAGAGAAGCAGGTTCGAAAGACAAAAGAGGGCATTGTTCCGAAAGAGAAAAAGAGTGACTGCAAAATTAAGTAATTGTAAAGATAACAACATCAGAAAAATATTAAATGATAAACTACAAAGTATCGATGTCGTCATACAGGAACTAATCGAGAAGCATACAGAAAAGGAAGAAGATGACGCTATAGAAGCGATAAAGGCGAACTCAAAGTACGTCTATAATTTTGCAAAAAGAAAGTCGAAAAACCATCCGACTATCGGACCTTTAAAAAATGAGAACAGTGATTTATCTGATGATCTAACAGAAGTATCTGAAAAATTAAGAGATCAGTACGAATCATCTTTCAGTATCCCAAAAATTGACAAATTGATATGCGATAGAAACGCGTTCTTTGAAGAAGAACCACAAGGGGAAAGTATAACGGATTTCGACTTTACGACGGATGATATTACACAAGCCATAGGGAAACTAAAAACACACTCAGCGGCAGGACCGGATAAATGGAATGCCACACTGATCAAAAACTGCAAGAATGCAATCGCTGAGCCCCTATACTGGATATGGAGACGATCACTAGACACCGGAGAAATACCGGGCATCCTGAAGAGCGCGAACATAGTCCCAATATATAAAGGAGGAGATCGATCCGAGGCCAAAAACTATAGGCCAGTATCGCTTACATCTCATCTCACTAAAATATTTGAAAGAATATTTAGACAGAAAATCTATGACTTTTTGGAAACTCAGAAAAAATTCAATGATAACCAACACGGGTTTCGGTGAGGCAGATCATGCCTATCACAACTAATGGAACACTACAACATTATTGATTCACTTGAAAGTAATGAAAACTATGATGTACTATACACAGACTTTGCTAAAGCGTTCGACAAGTGTGACCACGGAATCATAATACATAAATTGAAATATATGGGAATAACAGGAAAAGTAGGGAAATGGATATATAATTTCCTTAGTGAGCGGAGGCAAGTCGTTATAGTACAAGGAGTATCTTCATTAGAAGTGATAGGAATTAGAAGTGATAGGAATGAAATGATTCCTCTACTGAAAACCCTGATAATATCCAAATTGGAATACTCTTCGATCTTAACATCCCCATATAAAAAAGAAGACATTAGACAACTGGAGGGGATCCAAAGAAGCTTCACAGCCAAGATCAATGGGTGCAAAGAACTAAATTACTGGGAAAGGTTACGAGAACTAGACCTATATTCACTGGAAAGGAGAAGAGAGAGATACACCATTATTTACACTTGGAAAATAATGGAGAAACTAGTCCCTAATCTTACTCTGAATCCCTGAAAGAAAATAGTTTTGTAGTGAGAGGACCAAAACTGTTTAATCAGTTGCCGAAAGACCTAAGAAACACGAAGGGAGTTGCAGTGGAAATCTTCAAAAGAAGACTAGACGCCTGGCTCAGAACAATCCCCGATGAGCCGGGGAGAGCACAAGAATCCAACTCACTATTTCACCAGGCCAACTCGAGAGGAGGGGCAACAAGCTTGACCTTCTCGAAGTGAGAAATCATCGCGCGGAACCTTTGTAAGGTTGTAAGGTAAGGTAAGGTGTGTATATACCTTACAACCTTACAAAGGTTCCGCGTGATGATTTCTCCTTTCGCGAAGGTCAAGCTTGTCACCCCTCCTGTCGAGTTGGCCTGGTGAAGTAGTGAGTTGGATTCTTGCGCTCTCCACCTCACATAGCTAGGTACGCCCGGCTCATCGGGGATTGTTCTGAGCCAGGCGTCTAGTCTTCTTTTGAAGATTTCCACTGCAACTCCCTTCGTGTTTCTTAGGTCTTTCGGCAACTGATTAAACAGTTTTGGTCCTCTCACTACAAAACTATTTTCTTTCAGGGTTAAGGATGTTCCCTGTCTCGCCTTCAATTTGGGAATACGACACAGTCTACCGCTTCTACTTTCCATCGTTGTTTGGGGAGTTATGGGATTCAGAGTAAGATTAGGGACTAGTTTCTCCATTATTTTCCAAGTGTAAATAATGGTGTATCTCTCTCTTCTCCTTTCCAGTGAATATAGGTCTAGTTCTCGTAACCTTTCCCAGTAATTTAGTTCTTTGCACCCATTGATCTTGGCTGTGAAGCTTCTTTGGATCCCCTTCAGCTGTCTAATGTCTTCTTTTTTATATGGGGAAGTTAGGACCGAGCAGTATTCTAATTTGGTATTATCAGGGTTTTCAGTAGAGGAATCATTACATTCCTATCCCTTCGTTTAAAAGTTCTCAATATCTGACCCGTTATTCTCTTTGCTCTGTTTACTGCTATCTTATTTTGTGTTTCAAATTTCGCATCATCTGTCATTACAACCCCTAAATCTTTTGCTCTGGAATTTCTCTGAATTTCCTGTCCATTTGGGTATAATATTCCATGCACTTTAGGTCTTCTCTTTTTCCGTACCGTAATAGCTGAAATTTCTCGGTGTTAAACTTCATATTGTTGTCTTCAGTCTACTTGTAGATTTTGTTTATGTCGGTTTGTAGAGATCCTATGTCTTCTGGGTTTCTTATTTTTCTACTGATCTTTGTGTCATCCGCAAAGGATGTTACTGTGCTGTCTCTGTAACGTCCTCATCTATGTCAGTTAGCATGATTATGAAGAGTAGTGGAGCTAATACTGTTCCTTGTGGTACTGAGCTGAGGACCTCTGATTCTGATGAAGATACTCCTTGTACTGTAACGACTTGCCTCCGCTCACTAAGGAAATTATATATCCATTTCCCTACTTTTCCTGTTATTCCCATATATTTCAGTTTATGTATTATGATTCCGTGGTCACACTTGTCGAACGCTTTAGCAAAGTCTGTGTATAGTACATCATAGTTTTCATTACTTTCAAGTGAATCAATAATGTTGTTGTAGTGTTCCATTAGTTGTGATAGGCATGATCTGCCTGATCGAAACCCGTGTTGGTTATCATTGAATTTTTTCTGAGTTTCCAAAAAGTCATAGATTTTCTGTCTAACTATTCTTTCAAATATTTTAGTGAGATGAGATGTAAGCGACACTGGCCTATAGTTTTTGGCCTGGGATCGATCTCCTCCTTTATATATTGGGACTATGTTCGCGCTCTTCAGGATGCCCGGTATTTCTCCCGTGTCTAATGATCGTCTCCATATCCAGTATAGGGGCTCAGCGATTGCATTCTTGCAGTTTTTGATCAGTGTGGCATTCCATTTATCCGGTCCTGCCGCTGAGTGTGTTTTTAGTTTCCCTATGGCTTGTGTAATATCATCCGTCGTAAAGTCGAAATCCGTTATACTTTCCCCTTGTGGTTCTTCTTCAAAGAACGCGTTTCTATCGCAATCAATTTGTCAGTTTTTGGGATACTGAAAGATGATTCATACTGAGCTTTTAATATTTCAGATACTTCTGTTAGATCATCAGATAAATCACTGTTCTCATTTTTTAAAGGTCCGATAGTCGCTTGGTTTTTCGACTTTCTTTTTGCGAAATTATAGAAGTACTTTGAGTTACCTTTATCGCTTCTATAGCGTCATCTTCTTCTTTTTCTGTATGCTTCTCGATTTGTTCCTGTATGACGACATCGATACTTTGTAGTTTATCATTTAATATTTTTCTGATGTTGTTATCTTTACAATTACTTAATTTTGCAGTCACTCTTTTTCTCTTTCGGAACAATGCCCTCTTTTGTCTTTCGAACCTGCTTCTCTTTCCTCTTTGTTGTATCTTTGGGACATGTTTTTCCACAATTTCTAACGTCTTCTCCTCTAACGTCATTAGCATCTCTTCCGTTGTCTTGGCCTCGAAAATGGTTTTCCAATCTATTACTTCCATGCTGGATGTCACATCTTCCCAGTTTATAGCTTTGGAGTGAAAATTAAAAATTTCGAATTTGCTTCGTTCTGTTGTGCGTGTTCTTTCCTTTCCTGTTGCCTTTATATTAGTTGTTATTTCAATGATATTGTGGTCTGATATCATAGTTGGGGAGATTTCTACATTATCAATTAGATTACTGTTGTTTGTGAATACCAAATCTAGGCAGTTGTTTTTTCTTGTGTTTTCTGTTATTTCTTGCGTTAACATAAATTCATCAGCTAAAGCTAGTAGCATTTTTACCTGCTCCTGGTCTTCTCGTGTGCCCCCCTTGTCCTGGTGGATACATATATTTTTTCCTATCCTTTTATATTTCATGAATGGGAAATTAAAATCACCACAGAGAAAAATATTTGGGGTTGGAGAGTGTAGATCTTTTACTAAGTTTCTTACCTCTGTAATGGAATCTGAAAATTTTGAGGTTGGCGTGTTTGGGGGTCTGTACATTACAATTAGTACCATATTTAATTTTTCAATTTTTGCTGCTACACATTCTACGTAGTTGTTTGAGGTACTTATAACCATTTCTGCTATGTGCCTTTCGCGTGTGTAAATAGCACATCCTCCTTTACGTCTCACTGTTCTGTCGGCTCGGAGGATGTTATAGTTGTCAATTTGTATTTCTTTTTTGTCAATACAGGACTCACAATTTTCACAGTTCGCCTGGCAGTCCTTTAGATGAGTTTCCGTGAGGCATGCAAAGTCTGCTCCGGCTTCTTGCATGAGTCCTTTCAGGTATGCAACTTTGTTCGTGGACTGGTTTGATTTAAGGCCCTGTATGTTGGCTAGGATTATTTTTATTTTTTCTCTTTCTTTTTCGCATACAGGTGGTTCCGCTTTGTTTTCCGATGGGGGTGCCGGTTTCGTTGCCTTGTGGTCCTCCGAGAATTTACCTCTTTTTATCTTTGTCGGTACCTGTTGTCCCGATAACGCATGAAGTGTCTTTGTTCGTACCTTCTGTCCGGCTCTCGGATTTCTATATTTGTATTTGTCAGCTGGTTTTGTAATTGCTGGAGAGTATTTAGCAGCTGAAATGTGTTGGCTGCGTCTAAAAAATTTCCACTCTTCTTTGATGTTCGTTTTTTCTGTTCCCTCGTGCGTTCCTTTGAGGGTGGTGGTATCGGCATTTTTTTTCGTATTTGCAACTCCCATATCTTTCATAAGTGTTGCAGACCGTAAGATGGTGGAACATGCATTTCTTATCAAACTTGCAATATCCACTTGTGTAATGCATTTTGCATAATGTGGGATGTGCATATATGCATTGCCCATCCCGATATCTGCAGTTTCCTTTCGCGTAGTATTTGCATACGATATTTTCTACGCTTCTGCTTTCTTTCTTATTATTTACCAAGTTCTTAGTTTTGGCATTATCATTATTTTTCTTTGGCTGTTTATTTTCTACGTTTTTAGTTATTATTTATCATTTCGCTCGTTGGACCGTTTGTCTACTTCGCCACTTTTACTTATTTCTTTCCTTTCATCTATGTCTTCCTTCGTATTACTTGTTTATATCGTTATTTGTTATTAAATTGTTGTTCGTTATTATGCTGTTAATCGTTATTTCGTCTCTCTCTCATCCACCCTGTTTTTCGTTGGGACCATTTCGGACACATGCGTCCCCATTATTTCATTCTTTTTGTAACTTTCGAGTCTGCTATCTCCATTTCTTTAAAGACCGCGAAAGAATTTACAGTCTGTGTACATGCGCACATAGAAATTTGATCCCCACGATTTGTTTCGCGTTCGAGACAAGAGTTATTTCCCGATCATCCAATTCATGCAGTTAAAGTATATATATATATATATATATATATATATAATATATATATACACACTGTGTATATATATATATATATAATAAAAGTGGTATTTTATTTTGATCCGGTAGGAAAATAATTATTAAACTGATTTTCTTGTAAGAAAGGGGTTGCACTCATGAAATATTGTACAGAAGAAGATTTAAGTAATTCTTCTGTCAACAGATCGGAGTCTAAGAAGAAATTATTATTGTATAAGACATAGCGAAGATGAGTACGTGTATCCGTACTGTGATGAAGGAAAAATATGTAGAAAAAAGCATAGAAAAATATATATTATTATTTTCAAACAATTAAGTGATTCCCGACATTTCATCAAATGTAAAAACTTACATGTGCTGGATGTTTGAGACGTTATATGTTGCTCGCACTAGACCCAATTCGTCATGGTCAGTTTCTTGGCCGTCACCAATGAGTTCACTAGAAAGATCAATCACCTCAACCTCTCGGTGATGAACCCTGTAAATTGACAAATATAAATCATATAAAAAACGTACAGAACAGTCGGAAATTCAACCAAGCTTAACGTATACTGTATATATATATTTTTTAAACGCAATAGAGAAATAAGTAATAATTTGAATTTGTCCTAAGAATTAAATAATTGAAAAAGTGAAAAATTGCATAATGTAGATAACAAATTTACTAACGTGGTTTCAGGAGTAGACCTTTCTACTTCTTCCAAGAGCTCGGTCCCCATTAGAGAATTACCATTCTCGATGACATGGTTTAAATGAGATTTTGCATCCATACTGTAATGAAGAACGGAAAAATAATTATTTAATTTACATTTAATTTACACTTAATTAAATGTAAAGAAAAGAAAACTTAGATGGCCTGGTAACATGATGCAGGTATACACTGACTACACTAGGTTGTAGTCAGGTGTGTGGTCCCCCCCACAGTCATCAATGATTTCACTACAAAGGTCAATTACCGATGGGGGAAAGGCATGAGGAAATTACTTGGTCAATGTACAGTAATTAATTACATTTACAATTACAAATACTATAGATGGTGACATAGTTACAATTAAATTTACTTAGTAAAGTAATTAATTATGATTACAATTACATTTACAAAGAATTGCATTTTTTCACAAATACACACTATTTCATTTATGTCATGCTATACAGGGTGTACATAAAGTCAGGATCTATTTTTGTGAAGCACTTGGAAATTATATGGAATTCAATCATAAAATGATAAAGTGGTAACATTTATTAAATAATTAAGAGTAGGATTCGACGTGACGCCCATCGGTATCCCTGCACAGCTCAAATCGTTCCGCAGTATTTCTAAACACATTCTGGAGCATTTGCGGGGTTATGTTATCTGCAGCAGTTCGTATACGTGTACGTAAGTTTTCAAGACTCGTAATCTTCGTCTGATAGACGTGCGATTTGATAAAGCCCCATGCAAAGAAATCTAAAGGGGTTAAATCTGGTGATCTCGCTGGCCAAGGTCTGTTGCTTCCGCGTCCGATCCAGCGATTTGGAAAACGTCCATTTAGATAATCCTGAACAATTTTGGCATAGTGACAAGGAGTATCATCATGTTGATTGACGACGGTACTAACAATCCTATCCGCGTCGTCTATCAACATGATGGTGCTCCTTGTCACTATGCCAAAATTGTTCAGGATTATCTAAATGGACGTTTTCCAAATCGCTGGATCGGACGCGGAAGCAACAGACCTTGGCCAGCGAGATCACCAGATTTAACCCCTTTAGATTTCTTTGCATGGGGCTTTATCGAATCGCACGTCTATCAGACGAAGATTACGAGTCTTGAAAACTTACGTACACGTATACGAACTGCTGCAGATAACATAACCCCGCAAATGCTCCAGAATGTGTTTAGAAATGCTGCGGAACGATTTGAGCTGTGCAGGGATGCTGATGGGCGTCACGTCGAATCCTACTCTTAATTATTTAATAAATGTTACCACTTTATCATTTTATGATTGAATTCCATATAATTTCCAAGTGCTTCACAAAAATAGATCCTGACTTTATGTACACCCTGTACTAACTAGGTATTTCAATTCCTTTTTCAGCTTTGGCCATCATCTTGAATGAAAACTACATAATATTAAGTCAATAAAATTTACTCTTTTTAAACTAAACGGAAATATAGTTTTCATCAAGCAGTTCTTGCAATGGACAGTTGGACATTAGACATGTGTATGTGAGATGGTCTCATGACACAAAAGATAAGGCACTCAAAAAATAATAATATAAGACAAAAGAACTGGCATTTATTTTATCAAATTATAAGGAAAAAACTGGCACAATAGTTTGGAACATTTGAAATAAATGGAACCATTAACTTTAATATTCATGAAACTAAAAGACTGTAATTGTATCAATTACCTTGGTTTACTAATGTAATTAATTACAATTACATTTTTAGGTAGTCAATAACATGCCAATCACATGAAAAAATTTAATTAATTATAATTAATTACAAATACAAATTACAATTACCCCATGCCTGATATATATATATATATATATATATATATATATATATATATATAAGACATGGGGTAATTGTAATTTGTACTTGTAATTAATTATAATTAATAAAAAATTTTCATGTGATTGGCATGTTATTGACTACCTAAAAATGTAATTGTAATTAATTACATTAGTAAACCAAGGTAATTGATACAATTACAGTCAATTACTATATATATATATATATATATATATATATAAGGGTGGTCCACAAAATCGAAGTTGTTTATGTTTTTGTGTTCAGTGTTTATTTGGTTCCTTTCCCCAAGAAAACACTGCATACCAAGTTTTAGCTCATTATGACTTTGTTTAGGGTATGCCCAAGCTGACTAAGAAAAGCCCACATTTGTTTGATCTCTTTCATCTCTTTCCCTATAGAATGACTCTTGTATTAGGAAAATGATACTCAAGTATTACATATCTATAAGTAAATTATTATTTAAGTGATTAATTTATTAATTAGAGGCAAACCAAACACAAACAATGTTGAATGAAACAGGAAAACAACTCTCCCGTCCCCACGAATACAAGTTAGCCTTGCTTGCACTAGGAAACTGACGTCAGTGTGTAGCGACCACCTGCAGCAGATACTGTTTCTGTTCTTCGTAATGGAAGAATTATAATCCTGAATTAGCTTCACCCATCTTTCAGCCACATCATTCACTACCAGCATATTTTGGAGGACTTCCTTGGCCTGGCGGAACTGCGGATCATCCTTCCATTGCGATGGATCTTTAGAGATGAATCCAGAGCCTAGTAGCTTGGTCTGGAAGAAGCGGTTGGTATTCATGGATGCCAGCTTCTTCAGCGTCAGTGACGGAATGTCCTCTTCCGGCACTTTAATTCTCTTCGGTGGATCTTTCTCTCCTTCCCTTCCCCTCATCGACTCCAGGATTCCTCTCTTCTCCATATTGAAAACTGCGTCGCTGAATAGAGCCAGAGCTATCAACTCCTCGCTCAAATACTACAGATGTCGTTGGAATGTCTTTGTAGCTGCCGCTCCAACTGCTTCATCCACTTTTTTCCTGTATTCTTGAACTTTCTTAAGGAAGGAGGTATCGTTGCTCGGGGCTTCAAAGATTATGGGAGCTTTGAACCATGCTGGTCCGTAGACAAGAGCAACAAAGAGGGCCATGGTTCGAATGGACTTCTCTTCCTTGAGGGACACCTTAAACTGAGGTTGAAACATGAATATTTGGAGACAGTATATTGCCTTTGACATCCAGTGAGCATGGTGTATGGGGCCAGGCTGTCCAAATCGAATCCTTCGGGGAGGTGTCCCACCTAAGAAGACGATGCTAAGCTCCAGGAGTCGGCGGTAGTCGTCGCGGGGTTGCGTACACTCAAAAGCTTTTATGTAGTAGTCGAGAGCTTCTTGTACCCGTTCAGGGTTCTCTTTGAAAACTGCAATGACGTGGTCGTCCATCATTCCAGTCTTGAAGTTTGCTTGATTGACCCGCTGCCAATTCTTTTGGAACCGATGAAATAGGAGAACCTCCGGACCGCTGGACGATCCATGAACTGTCTTGAAGACCCCTCTGAGAACGACCTCCAAGATATGGTGTCTGCAAACAAGGTGGAGTAAATTTCTTCCCAGTCGCTGTTCAATCAGAGTGCAAGCTCCACCAATATGACTCGTATTGCTTGGAGTCGTATCAAAGCTCATGGCGACGACTCGGTCTTCGACTTTCCAATCCTTCAAGGCCTCAACCACGGCGTCTGCTTACTCCATTCCTGTTCCATATGCGAGCTTCGGAACACCCAGGAGTTGGATGTTCTCCTCTGACGATGACGAAACATCCTTCCCAGAGATCAGTATTGGGAGACGCTCGACGTAGTCATTCTCTATGAGGAATGGAAGGACTTTCCCGTCCCAATGAACAATTCCAGTATTGGCGCCAGAAGATGAGACAGCTTGTTTCACAGAAGTGATGTGGTCACTGCGATGTCGCATACGGGTTCTCCTGAATGTGGAGCGACTGATGCCAGTTCATCAGTGTTCCCTCCAAGGCTTTTCACAGTAGCTGCCACGATATAAATTCCCTCACGATCGCTGGTGTTCTTTCTAGCCAGGGCGACAGCGAGACCAGGGGACATGAAGTTCTTAGGCCTCGTTTGAGGTGCAGGGCGAGGAGCTGCATTTGACGGGCCAGGGGACCTGGAAATCCGGATCCATTCCAACTCGAGGCAGCTTCGGAAATGAACGAGGGCCTTCCTCATCAGAAGAGGTGCTGGTTGACTCCAGCTGAACGGTCTCTTGCTCTTCACGCATCTGCTTCTCTGCTACTTCCTTTTCCTCTCTGATCTTCTTCTTAAGATACTTCTGTTTCATTTCTTTCTTAGCCAGAGCTTCGTCGACTCGTCCCATGTGAAACTTGCGTTCCCTCTCTTCGTCTTTCAAGAAGACTCGGTCTTCCTCTATCCGGAAAGTCTTTCCACATCATGATGCTTAATGTTTAAGAGCTTTTCAAGATTGTTTGAGAATTCTTGTTCCTTCTGTATTTGTGGCTTACTTCCGTTGGAACCCTTTTTCAACTTCTCCCAAGTGGACAGGATTCTATTCAGGGTTCGTTTGATATTCCGCTCCTCTTGAGTGGGGATGCGGGCCATTCCCCAGATATCCATGGTTTCCCTCACCACCATATTGATTAGTGATGTAGCGGATGTCATTTTTTTCACATCCGCGGATGCGGATGCGGATGAGGATGTTTGATTTGAACATCCGCGGATGCGGATGTCTACATTTTCGTTATTTTTTAGGATATATTCGAGATTTGTTGTGTTTAACGTATATAATAAGTTATTATATAGAGAGAGCTGTAGCATAGTATAATGTAGTATAATTGATTAATTGTACAATAATTGCTGTACTTTTCCCTGAACATATAAAATAATAGCAAGCATCTAACTAATATAGAAATCAATTAGTGAATTCGTCTGCAAATAAATTCGTTATATTTTGTTGAGTTTCAGCCACAATTAGAAACCATAATTGTGTTACCGACCTCTTTCCCCAACCTCCACCCTTATAGAAAGAGATCTTTAATTAGCTTGATAACTATTTATATTAAGTTTAAAGTTTTATTAGGCATATTTATAAATGAGTAATTAAAATAAAGTAAACTAAGATGTTCATCGTTTAATATTCAAACTTAATTATAGGAAGGTTATGCTTAAGGAACATTAATTTTTCTGCCTTTTCTGCTGCCAGTCTGTTTCTCTTTCATCATATATTAATCCAGCACTACTAAATAATCTCTCGCTTGGTACGTTTGTTGGAGGACAGGCTAAATGTTTCCTTGCAAGTTTACTCAAGTATGGATAGATATTCTGCGTATTTTTCCACCAACTAATAGGATTGTCACATGCAGCCAGGCGTTTTTCTTGGTAATAGCTCTCGATCATTTTTACTACATCTTTTGACATCGCGTAGGTCTCGTCATTGCTGCTTGACTCAAGAAACTGAGAGACAGATTCTGTGATAGATTTGCTTGTTGAAGGTGTTGGTTCTGTCACTGAAACTTTTATTCTTTTGGTGGGTGGCGAAGCGACAGATTCAAGAGATTGAAGCTCTTCAACTGCTTTGCCAAGTGATGATTTAAGTCGTTCTAATGAACTAGGTGAAAATAACTTAGCTTTGTAACGTGGATCTAAGTAGGTTGCAAGAGAGTAACTTCATACAAGAACAGCCTCTCGTCTTGTCGCTTGCATCACTTTTGCGCACAATGAACTAGTTCTATTAATATAGTAGAATTTGATAATTTCCGCTTATTAATGACGTTTTATCTCAACGGTCCACATCCGCACGACATCCGCAGTCCAAAGTGCGGATGCGGACGCGGATGCGGATGCGAGAAAATGTGCGGATGTTCAGCGAATGCGGATGCGGATGTGACCTACATCACTAATATTGATGCACTCGTTTTTCGTAGGAGTTGGCTCACTCATTTTTAGGAGATGAAAATAACGTCGGGGAACTTGCCTAAGAGTAGGCAGACGGGAATTAGGAATCGCTTTGATGGTGCCGCCAACCAAGTAGATAGTTGTTTAACATAAGACGATGTAGATAGGATTACGGAGTGGACGGATAAGTGGCAGATGCAATTTAACGTAGATAAATGTAAAGTTTTGCATATAGGTTCTCGCAACAATAATTACGCGTACACGATGGATGATAAGGAGTTAGCGAGCGTTGACGAGGAAGTAGATTTAGGCGTACGCGTAACTAAAGATTTAAAGGTTAGGAACCAGTGCCTGGAGTCTTGCGCAAAAGCTAATAGGATGTCAGGCTTCATAGCGCGTAATTTCGAATTTAAATCGAAGGATATTATATTGCCCCTCTACAAGTCCCTAGTCAGGCCTCATTTAGAATATGCCGTTCAGTTTTGGTGCCCGTACTTGCGTGAGGATATTGATAGGTTAGAAAGGGTTCAGCGTCGTGCCACGAAACTTATTACGTCTTTGCGCAATAAGCCTTATGAAGATAGGATTAAAGAGTTAGACTTGTATTCACTCGAAACTAGGAGATTAAGGGGGGAGCTTATTGAAGTTTTCAAAATCGTTAATAACATCGATAACGTAAATTTTGACAAATTGTTCACTTTCGATAATAGTAATACTCGCAATAACGGATTTAAGTTGCGTGGCAGACGTTTCATTACTAATATCGCTAAAAACTTCTTTACGTTTAAAGTAATTGATAAATGGAATAATCTTTCCGCGTCAGTCGTTCATTCTACCAGCGTTAATATGTTTAAGAACCGTCTTGACAGACATTTTAAAAGTATTAGCGTTGTTTAAAATTAAAAAAGAAAGTTAACAGGAGCTCTGGTGGTGGTGCTCGAGGATGAGTCTGTTGACGATGGATGCCAGCTTGTGACATGCCAGCGTGTGATGCCAGCAATAAAATTATTAAAAAAAAAAAAATAAATAAAAAAAAAAAAAAATTATAAATAATAATTAAAAAAAAAAAAAAAAAAATTAGACTAACACGAATGTAGATGTAGCTTGTAGCGTAAACTAACCCACTTTTTGTTTAACTTTACCTACTTTTTTTTTTTTTCTTATCTCCTTACTTGCATGTCTGTAACTCTTTCCTTGCATGTTTGTAGTTTGCATGGTATGACAGTGAGTTAAGACTGTGTTTGCATGGTTTGTAAGCGTTCTTATTTTACTTCTTTTCATTTTTTACCCCTCTCCTATATTCTCCGACTATTTTTCTGACTTGTCGGCAGTGGCCGGCGGATGATGATGGTGAGACTTTTTCCCTCTTTTTCTGAATAAATGTTAACCCACGAATGATAGGTGTTGCTCCTTACTTAACCCCTTATTCTCCTCTCTTCTCTTAACCCCCTACTCTTTCCTTTCTCTCGGGCTAGCCTTAGAGTGGATCTTAGGGTCTTTGTTAGCCTTAGCTTCTGTAGATCTGTAGAACTTGTTTTCTTACGCAATGCAGTTGCCATCATCACAACCTAGAAAGAGAAACCAAAAATTTACATTTTTTATTACTGTGGAAATAATGCAGAAATACAGCAACTTCAAACATGTAGACTTTTAAAGTCACACTTTAACATTAAACGTGCACTAATGTACATGAATTTTTAGCAAAAATTATTATTTAACATAAGCTAAAAACAATAACGCAACAGTAATATAGCAGCTTTAAGCGTCATAGCAATTTATAACGCAATAGAAAATATAGCAGTTTTAAGCATACACAGTTTTAACGTTGCTCTTTAGGACTAAACTTGCACTAATGTACATCTCTTTCCAGAAAAAAATTATTATTTAACATAAACCAGAAATAATAACGCAATAGTAATGTAGCAACTTAAGCGTCATAGCAATTTATAACGCTATAGAATATATATTCACCTTAATTAAATATTAATATTAATTAATTATTATCAATATATATTACACAAAATGAAATATGACATTTTACAAAAAAATATAGCAGATAATACAATACAACTGGCTTTTTTCTAAAATCATACTGAATATTACAGAAAAATACAGAGAAAATACAAAATTAAAAAAAAAATTAAGAGAAATTAAAAAAAAAAGACCAAAACGAGAAAAAGGAGAAAAAAGATACCAGTTCCCAGACATGCATTAACTTATTTTAACAATGATATTATCCTTAGGAATTAGGATCACTTAATTTTTCTTGAACAGTGTGGATTTTTTCACATCTGGGAACATGTGACGATGGTTCTCTACCACTTGAAGAAGATACTGATTTTCTTCTTGTCGGCTTACAACTGAATTGAATTGTTGTGTTAGAATGACACCTCTTTCTGTACAATCATTGACAACTGCCAGAGATTTGCAAATAGACAGACCATCCTTGTAAGATGCTTTTTCCTTCCATTTCTCCACATCTCTTAGTAAAAAATCCCTTGATACTTATGTATCAAATCGGTATGTTTGTTGGGACACCAAACTATGAATTTGTAAATCAGAAAACTGCGTGGCAATATCTAGTTTGAGGTGCTTTGAACGATGTTCTGAGCGACTTGTTGTGAGTGCTTTTACAATTGTTTTCTTCTCATTTTCTGAAATTCTCCATTATCCTTCCCAGTGATATCGGGAAGAAGTTTACCATCCCAATGTACTACCAAAGAGTCAGAATGATTGAATGTATCCTGTATTTCTTTTGTTTTGGTTAAACGATAAAGCGAACGAGCTTTTTGTATTGTTGAGCGACTGATGGAAATTTCAGATGGATCAGATCCACCAGCTGTGGTTATGGAAGCTAAGATATGAGTTGCTTTCTGATCGCTTAGACAAGGGGTTCCCAACCCACTTACATTTATTACCCACCTGAAGCACTGGCGCTCACCCAGTTACCCCCAATGACGCGTAAATTAACGAAAAATTAAAGAGGTAGTTTATAATCATAACTTACAATTGCCTTTAAAAGCCACTCCATTATCTCCCTGGATATCCCAAATTACCCCTTTGAGGGTAATTTCACACCGGTTGAGAACCCAGGCTTTGACCAATTCTGCCTATTGTTGTTGCCACATCAGCATTACCAATGCTTTTTTTTCGTTTTTTTAGAGGTTGATGCAACTTGACTAGACTTGTGGTAGGACTTTTATCGAACTCATCATCACCACTACTAGTACTTGTGCTCTCCTCTAATTGTACTCTAGTGTCCGTATGCATTAATTCGCCATGTTTTCTTTTTCTTTCAGCTTCTTTCATCTTCCCATTAAATCTTTTTTCTCAACTATTGCTAGTGATCTATCAGTCCTTCCTATCTTTCCCCGATGTGCAGGTTCTCTTTGATCCAAGAGAAAATCTCGATCTTCTTGAATTATGATTAAGTTCATGGCACTGGCATGTGCAATGTCAAACAGTTGGTCCATTTTACCTTTGAAAGCTTCTTCCTTTTTTATTTGACATTCTTTTCTCTTCTTCATATGCTTTCGTAAGCTCCTCCATTCTTGATGAAGGTCCAGCAGTTTTTTAACACAATGATACTTTTCTCGAGTGGGTATCCTTGCTTCTCCCAAAATTTGCGAACTTCTTCAATCATTTGAGATGAACATGGTTCTAGGTTAAGTTTTTCTTTTTTATGAAGGTAGGAAAGATGTTTTAATACCACTGCATTGGATGGAAGCATAGAACCAGATAACTTTTCAAGCATGTTAGGACCTAACAACCAGATATCATTTTTTAACCTAGTTGACATTGTCTCAAGTACTCTTTATGAAATTAATATACAATATCTTACTATTTAAATTATAAAAGTTGCCTATATGTATTACTTTTGGCCTGAGAACAGAAAAAATTAATAAGCATAAAAATAATCAATATTACAGAACTTTAAACCAAATAATGTTACAAAATATCACTAGGAGTTACATGTAAATAATGGCCAGGGAGGAAAATATAGAAGTGGCCGGGGGCAGTAGTAAATATTATCCACTTGAAATCTTTTATAGGAATGTTTTCTAATAAAATGGCAATGATTCAGGTGGTGAGAAAAAATAAATTCCAAAGTTTGATTTTTTTGGGACACCTTTATCTTATCACCCTTAACACCCCCCACCCCACTTTGTACGATTAAAATTTTTGGTTTTTCCCCCTTTTCCTTTCTTTTTCTCTCTTTTACACTCACTCCTCTCAGTTCTTCGTTTCCCCTCACTTCCTTCTTCCACTTTCCCACTTCTCCCACTTTGCCACTGGTACCCCACCCATCTCACTCGATGCACCCATACTACTGACGTTAATGTACCGTATAATGAGAGAGTTTTGTATGTATACTCTTTCGCATTGCTTTTAGTATGTATACTTTAATACGTATACTGTTTCTGTTTACATATATATAACGAAAGATAAATCATCATTGAGTTCATGATTTTGAAGAGAAATTAATCATCAGGAGTGTTTGATGTTTGACCGTTTATTAACCTCGATGAAAGTTCTTGTCTCAGTGTATAAATACTGTTTTGCAGTTTATTTTGAACTTTGTACACTTCTTCTTAAAGGAATTTTTATCCCTAAATTATAGTGCAGTGCATCAGATGAATGGTTAGTTATTCACTTGCATAAAAATTTCATTAAATCTGAGAAGAAAGAATAAGCTATTATCATATATTTAGTGTTTCCTTATTATTTCGGTCTGCAATACCCCGTTCTTGTTTATGTAAGGAAAAACAAACACTTCGGGTTCGTTCAGGCATACTCTTCACACATATTCAGTAAATCACAGTTAGAACATAGTATTAAAATTGATTTCATTAATCTCCAAATTGTAAACATTCTGCAGATATGTTTATTCCTTTTCTGTGAAGTGCTTCCTATAAATCCAGTAACTTCACCTAATTTACTGTAGTGTTTCGGACTGGATTACTATGTTCATATATTTTTCTTCATTCGAAGTTCATAATCGTTTTTTAACGCTTCAGTTTGGCTCTGCCGTTTTTCAGCTCTTTAGTAGGCAAATTACTTAATAGAATATAATAAAAAGTTTTTTATTTAATTAAATACTTCCTTCATCTTTCATACTTTCTCGAAGAAAAGATTAAAAAAATAAGTCCGTTTTTATAGAAGAAACTTTTGTTCGATAAAAATACGTTTACACAGTCGTCTTTTTTTTTTTTCAGTTCGTTATCAGAGATTAATTTTGAAACCAGTCTATAAAAAAACCTCAGTAGAGAAGTGTTTTTCAGGATGCTTATTTTTATTCAGCAAAATTTGATTTCCAATTCCGTCTCACTTCCGACTTTCCTAATTCTTATCTTAATTGTAAGAAACATTTTCTAGCGAGCTCTTAATCACAGAAAACAAAAAGTTCGAAAAAGATTTTCATAATGAAAATCTTTTAAATACGCATTTAGTTTTTAATTTCTTAGCATTTTTAATGAAGTTGGAAACGTTTTGGAAGGAGAGTACTCTTATGTAAGCACTCAAAATGTAGGTACTCAAATTCTCAAAACGAAAACCAGCAACCTACTCATTTGGAGAACTTCACTTAATAATGACACTCAACGAAGACCCCGCGTTTGAGCACTCAAGATGACGTCCTTACGTTTTGTATGAATTCCTTCAATTAATGCGCATAACAGAAAAAGATTAGAGAATGAGATCGTTCGCGTAACCAGCGGGAAATGAAGCGGAAACGACTTTCAAATGAAGGGCCTTTCAACACGCGCTTTAAAATGATGGCAGCAGTTTAGCAACGGAAAATAAACACTGATTGTAAAGTGTTGATTGCCGTGGACGATTATGATCGTATTAATTTGTTAATTAATTTTATAATGTATTGTGAACTTTTAAACATTGCAACAGAAAATAATTTTAAAATGGCAATAGTGCATAGTGGAGAGTATATGCTGTGTTTGTTCTTGTGTTATCATGCTAGAAATATTCTATTATCATTTATTTAAGGTTGGAAGGTAAAGGTTACCAAAATTTAGTACGTCAGAATAATACAATTATTTTCATGCAAGTATTATGCCTTATTATTCTGGTCTTACGCTGATCTTCGATTTAAAGTAAAGCAAAATATTTCTTATTTTCATGGCTAATTATGACTGAGTCATAATTAATACAATATCGGAAATAGCACCATGTTGTATTAAATTTTTTACTCGATATCACCCCCGAAAGTATGGCAGACCGGTTGTGAAACACCCTGTATATACAGGGTGGCACAAAAGTCGCGCATCATAGGAATTTTTAGTGTTGATTATAATACGGGGCTCCAATAAACCTTAGCCCCCCCCGCCCGTGGCCTAAACCATTAGAGGTACAGTAAAACTAAACATACTTTACAAAAGAGAATTTAATCCTGCATTTAATGAGAAACAATTAAAACTTGGTGTTCCAGCCATTGGCTTCCAAGACAGCCTGAATTCGCTTTGGGTAGCTTGCCAAAAGTGACGTGAATAGATCTTGATCGTTACGCAAATTTGCTAAAACAGTTTCAATGTGTTGCGTCATTGTATCCTTCGAAAATCGATTTGCTGCAGGTTCTTGAAACAAGAGACATTCAACCTTGTCCTTTATAACTGATCCAATGTGTTCACAGAAGTTCAGGTCAGGAGAATTTCCTGGCCATTCTTCATTTCCAAAGAAATCGATCTCATGGTTCCGCAACAACTGTTGAGTGGTTAATGCCTTAAAGCAGGGGGCCTTATCGTGCAGAAGTGTGACCTGATCGACATCCATAACATTGTGTGGGTTTCTTAGAAAAGGAATGACATGCTGGGATAGAATAATATCACGAAATACTGTCCATCCCAACTCTGACCATTTGGCTTCAGCACCCACATGAGCTTCTTTGCAGTGAACAAAACAAACACACCAACACAGTCTGGACTTTTTAATAATTCGCGATAAAGTTCATTGTCATCGATTTCATCTGGTGTTGTGGCCCACACTCGATCATTTTGGTAGTTAGGCCGACGTGTTACGTAAACAAAAAATTCATCGGAGACAGCTAAATGCATGAAATCATCCACATCCCAGTCTTCAAGATAATGGGCAAACCACATTCTGTCATCGATGTTAAGTTGAGTTTTTCTTGGCTTTGGAAGTTCATGCCAAGGCTTTAAACCTTGCCTATGACGGTACAGTCGAATGATCTCACCACTAACGATCTTTCCTCTCAACACTTCGCTCTCTCTAGAAAGTTTAGCACAGCTGTTTTACCACTTACGCGTACCGCTTTCAATGATGTCCTTTGTTTCCTGAGAGAGTGGCAAATTTGGGCGCCCAGATCTGGTTGTATCCATTTCATATTCATCCAAAGTTTTATTCCAATTTCTTTTGACGAAGTCCTCACTTCTTCGCAACTTTTTGGCAACCCATGAACGTGTTATAAAGGTGGCTCCAGCATCACGAGCTTCCCGAAATGTTATTGCTCGTATGCGATCTATCACACGTTGCCTCTCCGAATCACCAATTAATTGAGAAGCCATTATATTATCACTTTATCAGCTAGAGTAATTTTAATACCTGCAATAAATAAAGAATTTTATATATTTTTATAATCACTAAAAACTATTTCGATATAAGTAAACATGTAAGCTGTAAATGGGGGGGCTAAGGTTTTTTGGAACCCCTTATATTATTTTTTCTTTTAGGTAGAAGATGGCTGCGAAATTAACAATAGACGAGAGGGTGATTTGGTTTTAATACACGGAATACCAGGTACTACAAATCGATGAATCGGTACAGAATTTAAATTCTGTACAGATTCATCGATTTGTTATACATACAGAGAGAGAGAGAGATGGAGAGAGAGAAAGAGAGAGAGAGAGAAAGGTTGACAAAAGTACTGTAAATAGATACCACGATGATTCTCGTCAAGATCAAATGGCAAAGCTCATCAATGAATGCCAGAACTTGTGTCAGTTTCCATAATGAAAAGGGAAAAGCAACACAATTCTGAATATATTGTTTCGATAAACCTAACGTAACAGTGAGGTTAGGTTAATCAGTTTTGAAATATAAATAGTAGAGCAAGCTTACAGTAACTATTATCAGGACCAAACAAAAGTGGTCACTTTAGAAAAAAATGTATATTCTCCCCCCCTCTAAGAGAATTAATAACAGATTAACCGACTTTTTTTCAATCAGATGCTTCACCTCCGAAAAAGATTATTCCAATAGTTTTCAAACCCGATATGTTTTGTAGTGAAACGCATTCATTTTAACTTTCTCTTTATTTAACTGTGAAAACAAATTTGTAGAAATTATAGGTAGGACTCATGTTCAATTAATAATCTAGCTCACAAATTACGATAAATTTAAGTAAGATTAAATCCACAATAAAAACATGAATTTATAAAACCACGAGCTTTCGACCTATACTAAAGTCTTCATGAAGTGCGACTGAATGAGAGAGGTCAATAGACAGAGGGTTGTCAAAAGTAAAGAGACACTTTTGGTTTTACCATAATTTTGGATTTGATAATAAAAGTCAATAAGTAATAGCAGATTTATTGAATCACTATATTTAGAATGGTGTTGCCCTCTCCTTCCCATTATGTAAAGCTGACGCACGTTTTGGCATTCCATTGATAAACTTTGCTATTTGTTCCCGAGGACAAACATCGTGGTGTCTATTTACTTTTGTCAAACCTCTGTATATAGGGAGGGTGCTACCTAAGTGGATGGGGATTTAGGATAGAGAGTGACAGAGGAGATTAAAAAAATGTAATTTTATGCCAGTGCTGGCAACGCTTGTCAGTTTCGTGCTCCTTCTTCCTATCAAAATTAAGTGTTTAAAGTCATTGAACCATTGTGTTAGTTCTCCAACAAAATTGTAAACTTGCCAAGATTACAGTTACAATCTAATTAGATAATATGCATTACTTAATTAATAATATTTCATAAAAAATATAAATATAATCAAATTTTTTTACCGACATCGGCAACTATCTTTTTAGTCCTACAGTGCCACAAGCTGTACCAGTGATCTTGAAATAACAAACATACGAAAACGAACGACTGAATTTTAACTACATGTGTAAGTAAAAACTTAATGTAAAGCAAGAACACTATCTAAAAATCCAGTCAAATTCTCCCATTAACTAATGACTTCCAAAAACTATCAACAAATGTCCAAATTTCAAGTAAATCAACTTTAAAAAAATGACAAAAAGAGGAAACAAAAATCAACATCAAAAATAACAACAGGTATCCCTCATTCCTTCATCTCCAAGAGTCTCCGTGAGGGAACAGGAAAGAGGTATGCCTTCTCCCTTCACATCAAGCGCTGTTTACCCCGAAGAGAGCTCCCTCCGTCAACGTATCAAGAATTTCAAGCAAATAAAAGGCGGGAATGCCAGACGTTTCCCGGTGATAATAAACATTTAACTTTATATATGGAATCATACCTATCTTTCATCCTAAACTGCTTAACAGAAAAGTATAAAAGAATAAACAAATTAGAAGAAAACAAAGAACTAAGACAGTGTATAAACATCTTAATGAGAGAGTATCCACTATGGAAGATCGATTACAAAACCAAACAACGGAAAATGTGAGGTTAAACAGCGACCTCAAGCAGGACATGGAGTCCTTAAAGGCTGGAGTCCTTAAAGGCTCACCAAATGAAAACTCTACAGAAATTGTCAGAAATACTCTCAAAGACAAACTCCATATAACCATTCCTGAAAACGTCATTACGGAAGCATACCAAATTTGGAAAATTAAGAATGACACAGACAAAAGAATCTTTCTGAAGTTCAAATTGTGAATTAAGTTTATGAGAAGCCAATCTTCTGGCTTATCCAAGGAGTAGTATGACCGCAAAATGGACGAGTGCAGAGCAATTGCAATGTTGATCAATTGTTGCAAAGGGGGGTAGGGGTTGGCACCCATGAAGGGAGAGGGTTCGCACCCATGGGGGAAGGGTGGTTGGCACCTGGGGGGGCACCAAAAAAAAAGGGGAGAGGGTATGCAAGCAAGGGGGAGGGTTTATCCCACCCAAACCTAACCTAGGAAGGTAAGAGAGAGGAGGAGAGATGAGAGAACATCTTTTCGCAGCATATCCCGACGCTTAATAAAGCTCTTGACCTCCGCAGTCGGCTTAGAAGGTGTAACCAGCTTAATCACCTCGTTTTCTCAGAAGGCGTAAATGGCTTGTTTAGATGGGAGATATATCATATAGATATATATATATATATATATATATATATATATATATATATATATAATATATATATATATATATATATATATATAATATATATATATATATATATATATATATATTTCTTTATCTATAAGAATAGTTGCCAGACTGCGCTATTTATTTAATTTGTATATATTTAATGGCGAGGAGATGGTCTCCATATAATGAAGTTCTTAACAGCTCCAATCGGCTTAGAATGCATATATATATATATATATATATATATATATTAACTTTTGTGGTGCCGTTACTTTTGGCCTAGAATAATTAATTCACATAATATCATACACTTTTAATAATAAAACAGAACTCTATCATTCTGTTTATTTAGTCGAATTATTTCACATTGAAATAATTTAACATATATGAAATATTTAGGAAATAAATATACAATCAAAAATAATTCAGAAGAATTTTATACAGCAAAAAATACACACTTTAAACGAAGGATATATATATATATATATATATATATATATATATATATTTATTAACTTTTGTGGTGCCGTTACTTTTGGCCTAGAATAATTAATTCACATAATATCATACACTTTTAATAATAAAACAACTCTATCATTCTGTTTATTTAGTCGAATTATTTCACATTGAAATAATTTAACATATATGAAATATTTAGGAAATAAAATACAATCAAAAATAATTCAGAAGAATTTTATACAGCAAAAATACACACTTTAAACGAAGGATATATATATAATATATATATATATATCCTTCGTTTAAAGTGTGTTTTTTTGCTGTATAAAATTCTTCTGAATTATTTTTGATTGTAGATTTATTTCCTAAATATTTCATATATGTTAAATTATTTCAATAATAATAATAATAATAGTAAAAATCTATATAGTATATAGTAAAAATCTATATACACGCTTAATATATGTACGCGCATCTACACACTTATATATAACCTTCAAAATAATAGTGCAAAAGAATTCCAACACATAGGTAATATATATATATATATATATATATATATATATATATATGTGTGTATGTGTGTGTGTGTGTGTGTGTGTACATATATATAGGGTAGGGTATGATTCATCGCCGCCGACTCAACTCCAGCCAACTCAACTCCAGCCAACTCAACTCCAGCCAACTCATCGCCGCCAACTCAACTCCGAATGCACCTTTGCCAAATAATGTTTGTATAATTTATTAATCTTTAGTGCGATGATAGGTACTGAAGGAAATTAAAAACACGAAGAAGAACCATTGAAAACATAACTAATTATATTTATATAATATATAAACCTAACCTAACCTAACCTTCAACAATTAACATTACCCGATGAATATACAAATTTTCTATTGAGCGACAGCGGTGCCGGGGCGGACAGGATATTATTATTTGGAAGGAAAAGTTGGCTGCAACATTTAGTTTCATCAGATATTTGGTATGCTGACGGAACATTCAAGATAGCTCCAAGGTTATTTTCAAGGTTATTTGCCTACAATTACCACTAATTAAAATCTGAACCTTTTAATTTTTTTTTGACGTAGTAGAACAAAGAGTTTCTAACAATTTTTAACGTTTTAAAGCTCTAACCTTCAAAAATAAATTTAATTCATTTTTTCAAAAAATGGAGTTGAGTCGGCGGAGTTGAGTTGGCGGCGATGAGTTGGCGGTGATGAATCGTCCCATACACATATATACATGCGCTTTATGTTCTACTGCGCTTAATTAAAATACTAAACTCGCATGTGATCGAGTCTACAGTTACATCATCGTTGCTTTGTACTATGCAATAAATATGATTTAACATAATTTCACCCCTCAAAGTACGCGGTTGCCTATACTCAATGTAAAGGGCCTTCAATTCGTTTAACACTATTTTTGTGCCCACTTTACAATTGGTTGGCAAATTATCACTCTTTAAACACGTATAGAATACAATCAAAAGTAAACACAAAGAGGGCATCGTTTGCCACAACATCATTATTAAATTCAAGTTTATGAACACTCCTTTCCAAACGAGGGTTTATTCTTTCCAATCCGAGCTTTTCAACCGTGAACTCTTCTTCACAACGCATATCGGCAGTTGAAATAATCTTCTAAGTCGTGCCGGCAGTTGCTCGTTATATAAAGAAATATCTCTTCAGGGTGAATATTAGAGGTGAGCCCAGCCCTGTACCGCTCACGTCCTTTGTTATAAAGTTCAATATATTTCTAAGAGTCTATACCTGTTAAATACGCATCCAGTTCCAAGCCATTCTCACCTTGTTCAGTCCTCACTCGGTAAACCCGTTGAGCAGAGTAGTGTATGCGTATTCAAAAACCGTGTCAAAATAAAGCATATCGGTAAAGCGTGCGTCTAATATAGGCTTTAGCTTGCGGAAACCGACGCTTTCAAACATTCTATCGAGGGTGAAACGGTTTCGCGTGGGGACAAGGACGTTATTATTAGACGCATTCTTCCACATCAACCGTATATCACTACATGGCTGGTCGCGAATTATACACAACGTACAAATAATAGCATATGAGGGTGCATCACTAATCTGTTCTCTTCTTGTGCCTACACCTGCAGGTATTTTATAACGATCCTCTCCCCACTTCTCAACTATCACGAAGATTCTATTCATCTCCTCAACACTTAAATAAATAACATTCCGCTTACCAGAGTTTGTTTGTCTACAACGCGTTTCCAGTACATAGTTAACAGCGCCGGTTTTACGCCTGAACACACGCACTGACTTCGTCACGGACACATCGAAAACGGCGTTGAGGATACTTCTCAACGGAAGCTCCATCGTTTTCTATTGTGAGGAGTGTACGTCCAGTCGGGTCAAGCTCTGAGGTGACTATAAACAGCCGGTGCGCGGTTTGGCTCGGCGGGAGGTGTGGGGGGATGAGTTACATGAGCGCCTCACACCAAGCGTTAGTGATTCGTGCACGGGCTTACTCCAACATGAAAAAGTCATGTGAATACTTGTATCCCACTATGTCGGGCAGTCAGAATTTTTCTGATACATGAAGTAATAACGGCGTTAATGTTTTATCGAAACCATACAGCTTCGTTCAGGGGTATTCAACATTGTATTTTCTCAAGCTACGCACATTTTATGAACACTCCGGCGATCTATTTGAGAGAAACATGTGTCCATATCTGTCCTTTTTGCTTAGCAAGCGATACTCATCCCTAAACTCTAATAAAAACTCACACAGGCCTTTAGCCACAACCTCACTGCGAACCTCATGATATACGTAATGCTAAAAATATTTTAGACTGTCCATGATAACAAGATTTACATTCTCAGACGCAGGGTATGTGTACTCGGTGTGATGTAACATGACATAATACCGCTTGTCATACCATTCGTCAACAAGACTCACTACCCATACCCGTTGCTTCCCTTCTGCACGTGATGCTTCTTTCACCTCGCGGTGTATGTGCGCCTTTACACAGTTTAATCTTATGACGGAGTCCATTACATCGTTTGAGCCACGAAAGCCCGCAATGCTCTCGCCAGAATAACCGTAGAGTATTTGAACCTCCTGCTCCTCAGACTTCGTTCGGTTCAATATGGCCTTAAAAGCCTCAAAGGAGGGAGGACTAGGGATTCTTTGAGTGTTCACCACATCTGTAGACTTTATCGAATACCACTTCATGAATGTCGAACACGCAATATCAAAGGTAGCCATTACTTTTTCCATCTACGCAAGAATTCTTCAAAATACACGTCTGAGATCCAGGGCTTGTTGAGGTCAACTGAGCACGCAGGGCAGAGATATGACCAGCTAGTGACAGGAGTCACGTAACCCCTTTAATCAGTCATACAGTGGGCGGTGCTTAACCTTTTCCTGTACACACACACACACACACGAAGGAGAAAATGAAACGCTAATTGAAACATAATTTATTTTAAATAAATAAACATATCAACAAATAACTAGTCTCTAATTCATGGAATATATTCAAATACGCGTAATAAATAAACAAACATATCGTTAACAAGTAAATACACACTATATATATATATATATATATATGTAAAGAACGACGCTTGTATAGGAGAATTGATTGAGTGAGGCCCGTGGTGTAATGGTTATCATATCTGACCGGCAATAGGAAGATCTCGGGTTCGATTCCCGGGTGGTTACCTCATTTTTTCATTTGTTTCGTTCTCTCGCTCTCATCTTGCGCGGAATATTCTCCTATACAAGCGTCGTTCTTTACGTTAATTATACTGCGTGTTTGCAGTTTAAATATATATATATATATATATATATATATATATATATATATATATATATAATCTCACCCAAACCCACAGGGAGAAAATTATAAAACAGTGTTTAAAAAGCTAATTAATTTCGGCCGGTCACAACCAAGCCCTTTTCAAAGCCATAAACTAGTTAAAATGTCTAAAAAAGTTATAACTTCCCTCCTGCGGAAGAGCTGAAGTTAAAATGACTGTTAACACTTTGGGTGCCACGCCCAAATCCGCAAAAATTTCCACCAGCCCATTTTTATTTTTGTGTGAATTAATAATAGGCATGAATAGAGAAACAGAAATGCATAAGAAATTTTTAAAAATTCTAATAATTTTTTTAAATATATGCATTTTTATTTTTTTAAATAGTCACTCCTTATGAGCCCATGGCACACCCATGTGTGTGAAAAGTAACAAATTTAGCCTTTCTGGTCATGGCACAACCATGTGTGTGACATTTTTTTTTCATTATTTTCTCTTTTTTTCAGATTCTATTATAAATATTTATAAAATTATAATCTTAAAATTATTATCTTATGTTTACATAACTATATATTTATAAAATAAAGAAGAACATGCCACCTGAGGTAATGAGTGCAGACCTGAAAAAAGGGGAAATGATTGCAATGGAAGAACAAAACGGAATAGTTGTATTGAAATGGAAAGATGCCAGAGATGTCCGGTTATTATCAACAAAACACAGTCCTGAACTTGTGGAAATTAGAGAGAGAGAAGAGAGGGAAACTGAAGAACCAGGCCCATCCAATACACAAGAAAGGCAAAGAAATCGTAGGAAAAGTGGAAAGAAGCCCTTAGGAATTATTGCATACAATAAGGGGAAGACCGGAATAGACATCTCTGACCAGATGGCATCCTATGAAACGGCACTTAGGAAGGGTATAAAATGGTACCGCAAGCTTGCCATTGTACTTCTATTAGGAGTCTCAGTTGTGAATGCTTGGATTGTGTAGAAAAAAGTAACTGGCAAAAAGATGCAACTGAAAGAATTCAAAGAGAAAATAACTTTGGCACTCCTGGATTTTGAAGAGACTTTACCCCGGCAAAGGAGACCAGCGTCTACATCACATTTAATTCTTGAAAAGAAAAATGTTCAAGGAAAAAAGATCAGAAGAAGATGCAAACAATGTTATGAAAAAATCACAAAAGAGAGAGGCAGAGAAGAAGCAAGGAAACATGCTAAGAATGTGCATACGTATTGCAGCTCTTGCCCTGGGGAAACATTCTTTTGTCTAGAATGTTTTAGAGATTTTCATAAATAAATTACAATAATTATATTCACATAAAAGGCTTTGTATTTTGTAATCAAATAAAAGGATTTTTTTTATATAAAATGTATTTGTGTTTATTTCCTAAATAGATTACAATAAGTATTTTCATGTAAGTCTTTGTAACCAAAAACAACGGAAGTAAAAAAAAAAAAAAAAAAAAAAAAAAAGGGGTTCCACCATCCACCTGGCTCCACGTGCCGGAACCTGGATGCAGTTACTTATATCATTATAGTTTTATCATTATAGTATTATTTTGTGCATTATACATGCACATAATAATACAAATAAAACATAAAAATGCTAAATATATTTCACTATAAACTGATTTGAGTAATTGTAACAGAATGCTGGATATTTAATAAATTTTTTCCCCAACGACCAAGTATAATATATCAAAATTTTCCGCAGAGCCCACAGATTTCAAATAACATAGTAATTTCCCTATACTGTCACATATCTTTGTGTGCTGCGCTCAGGAGTTGAAAAATGTGTGTCACACGTATGTGTGTGCCATCGCCAGAATGAAAAAATAACTTGCACACACATACGTGTGACGTGGCACCCAAAGTGTTAAAGCATAATCACGGACAGAGAGATGGTGGCTGTCGTACGTCTGGAAGTTGGCAAAGGCAAAATATTGCCCAGATTTCAAACACTCGAGATGAGAAATGTTTAAGTAAAAATCAATCCTGTGCATCTGGCAGCCGGTCATGACCCGAAATTGCCCTAAAATATTTTAAAATGTTAAAAATAAAGTTATCCATACTGTAGAAGAGCTTCATATTTGAAATTGTGTTTTCTCCTAAAATATAAAATGCCTCGTATATTTGTCTCTGTTCCTGGTCCCTGACCTTCATGATAGGTTTAGGATCCCGGAAGTTGAAAATATGATTATGATGTTCCCTATGCTGAACCAAGCTACTATAAGTATTGTCTCTCCGATGTATTTTTGAGGGCAGCCTCCACATGGGATTTCATAAACTACGCCAGAATTGTTGGAGGCTTTTGTAATAGGATGATGGATGAACGAAGACAATTTATTTGGCACAGCGGAGACCAACTTAATCTGCTGTGGCAAGAGTGAGGAAAGCCCTCTGTTAACCTCAAAAGGCATTTTCAGGAATTAAACGTCTTTATCCTGGATCTTAGTTTTGGGAGAAAAGAAAGATCTCCTAGCGGCGAAATAAGCTTTATCAATGAACAATTTCGAATAACCCAAACCTATAAATATACTTTTAATATGTAAAACTTCATCGTCAAGATAAATAGGGTCACAAGTCCTGAAAGCTCTCAAAAAGAGACCCGAAATAACACCTTTTTCAGTACCAGAGAGAATGATTGGAAAAAAACATGAATATAGCTGTCTGAATGCGTAGGCTTTCTAAATACTTTGAAAGAAGTTCTTTGGTTGGGATCTCTTAAAATAAGAACATCCAAAAACGAGAGAGATCCACTAATCTCAACTTCATACGTAAACTGTATTGAAGGTACAAAACTGTTAAGAAATCCCACCAGTTCATCAAAATCCACATGAGACTCCAAAATAATAGACGTGTCATCAACGTAACGGAACCAATTGACCCCCGGCATCTCCATGACCTCTTTATCGGGAGCGTTGGCATAATCCCACACCTCGTTATAACTATGGGCTAGATGTACGTTCCCCTTGCCTGTATTCTGTGCAAATTTCCCCCAAAGACTATTTAGGCACAACTTTGCACTAAAGCGCTTGCCTGGGTTCCTTACAATTTTAGGCCGGTCAAGTTGTATCCTTTTACGACGCCGGTAGCACTGAATATACTCCGAGTTTTCTTTTTCAGTCTCAACTCCTTGCGGATACCCTAATGCTTCCACTTTATCCTTCAAAAAAGTGTTTATATATGGCGTGAAAAGGTTGGGTAGCTTCTGAAACCTCCACACCTCATATATCTTCAATATTCTGTAGCCGTGGCGAAAGGCTAGGTACAGCACAGGACTTGTATATACACCTCTGATCTTCCGCTGGTTGGTTGTGTGATTACAGGTCCCGTCGTTCTACTCTGCGCACTTCACGCACAGGGGAGACATGAGCTTTTGTTCTATAAGGACGGGTAAGATCGGCATCCATAAGTCGCGAGGGGGGAGCACGTCTATGAAAGAAAGACCGAAATAGTTCTCGTTTATATTTGCTGAGAACTCTTCGATGATGGGCAGGGCGGGATCCACCAGGTTTTCAGGTGCTCCTACGGGGTACGGATTGTTCATCACGTAGCGGTATAAAGAACAGAAGTCATATTAATGGAGTTTCATGCCGTCCGCAGGTGGAAAGTATTGCTTGAAAGGATTTGCACACCTACCGAACAAACTATCACTGCATCTGAAAGGATCCAACACCATTGAACGTTTGATGCTGATTATTTCTTCGCGGTACTGCCCATCTGTTTTGATCCTTGCATCATATTCATGCTTCCACAGGACGTTTTGAGTGAACTGGGAACCTATAAGCTGATCCCGGGTGCGGGACTATGCAAAACTGTCGGCAGGAGATCTACCATGGATATCTCCTACGATTCCACACTCAGGACGTGGGCATCCATGCCACCAGCACACGTTAAGGGAGTACGCTCTCTTCTCACCAGTGACACGGTCTTCGCTTAGACCATCCACCCAAAAAACACGACCATTGACCTTGATGAGGACTTCCTCCGTGTTGCGGGGATGTTTTATGTATACACCGGTCTGTTGCTGTAGATGTATGAGCCAGTAAATAGCCTTATGCCCATAACTGCGGGGATAGTTTCTATGAATGACGGCCAGTGTGTCTTTAGGCATGAAATTGTTCTTGAACACCGTAAAGCACAATGAGGCGATCGTGGTTGCGACTTGCAGCGGATCGCAGTTGAAACGGTCTATGTACATCCTTCTAAACACCTGGAAACATACTCTAAGCACGCGCACATCATTCACGCAATAACGCTCACATTCATCCGCTATACTGTATGGAATTTCTTCATTAAAACTGTTTTAGTACCAATCAGAATCTTCACGCTCACTATCACTCATGTTGGCATAGTTAAAGTAATGTTTGGGGTGGTGGTCGTCCTACGTAATTTAAAGTGTCGCTAGTGAGGAAAGTGTAAGGGAAATATCCTTTTGAAACTTCTGCAGCTACGCCCATCACCTTGAGTAGCTTGGTTAATTTACAATGTGTGAATAATAAAGTGTCTTTAAACTGAACATTACCTCTTATTTGCATCTGTATAAGTTTGTTTCCTCTTTTCAAGGGATCGTCTGTACATATCTCCGATTACTCGTGTTCAAGCAGTTCCTTATAAAGGAATTGTGTCAAAATTTGCGCCGTTATGGGCAAAAATATACAGACATTTTTTGTCCGCTAACTTGACAATATTGCTCCCACACCACCGCAATGCTCGTCTTGTTTTCGCTCGTGAGCATGTCAATTGGACTGTGGTCCAATGGGGACGATTATTGTTCACGGACGAATCAAAATTTAACCTTCGAACATCTGATAGACGGGAAAGAGTGTGGAGAAGAACAGGAGAAAGATTAGCCCCGTGCACTTTTACGGAGAGGGTTGCTTTTGGAGAAGTCCAATTGACATGCTCACCAGCGAAAGCAAGACGAGCACTGCGGTGGTGTGGGAGCAATTCCGGGCCCATTGCTGGACGTGTAGCATGTAAGCCACTTTCCATAAGTCTCCTTCTAACGGTTCGCTCGGATACACTGACGTCTCGAGACCTTTCCAGCTCATTGCGGACGTTTGTGGCAGTCAAGCGACGATCTCGCAAAACACCCAAGACGATGAAACGATCGTCACGGGCAGATGTGCAGCAAGATCTTCCAGATCCTGGTCTTCGGGTATACTCTCCTGTCTCCACATAACGTTGGTGGACACGTCGAACCGTTGTTCTTGGAATTCCTAGCGCATCGGCGGCGTAACGCTGGCTCCGACCATCTTCAATTAGGGCGACGACTCTTGCGACGTTCACGGCACTCAAATTCATTGTAAATGTCCAATTCTGAAAACCAAAAGAATTAGAAGTCTATCTGTTACTAAACGCAAATGTCTACTCCCACTAGTGGAAGAAAAAAGTGGCACTAGCAGTCTAAGAGCAACTGAATATCAGACTGTCGACTTCTTAAAAGAAGTCGAAAATTCGTTACAGCTGGTGTGTTCGCAGCTGACGTTGTTCTGTCTCGTTATTTGGTTGCCTCATAGACTATATTTTCAAAGTTTAAAACTTTTATATACAGAAGCTTACCCACATTTTTGCTTTTCGCGATATTCCAAGTGGGCCGATTTTTCTACCGCTCAGTGTAGATGTGTGTGGTGTGTGTGTGTGTGTGTGTGTGTGTTTACGTTAGATTTCCAAATTCATATGAGTCTGGTAACCAATAGAGTTCTGCTTGACTGGCAGTGTCCATGACGGCTTGTATTGCGTGGTTATTCACGGGCAAAATAACCACTGGTATTGCCCAAATTCACCGTGGTCCCTTTTGTATGCAACGCGTCGCTCCAATTGTAGGCCGAGGTCAGAAGGCCAATCACCGACTCAAAGGCTTCCTGATTGGCTGACAATATCTCTGGGGCGTGGCTATGTCATATGTATGGGGGTTTTTAACAAATCAAAGTGCCATAGGGCTGCGCTCATGCCCCATTCGTTCGGTCGAGAATTTCTGATTGGTCGCTGATGCCGGTTCTGAGGGCGTGTCTTTATCAAATTTGGCTTAAGCAGCCCACAGATTTTTTCAATTGTTTTCAAAGATGTCATAAGTGAGTAAATATACACGTGTGGTTAAATAAACCATTATTTTGTAAATAAAAACTTATTTATTTGTCTGAATATCAACATGAAAATTGAACATTAATTAGTATGTATTTAAAAAAATTTTAAACGTAAATTCAAATGTTTTTAAAATCATCATTGTGTAAAATTAACAGATTTTTCATAAATTGATTTATATTCGTATTAAGGGAAGACTTTCGAACTCTTTTAAAAGTGTTTTAAAAATAATTTGAAAGTCTCTTGATTATTTTCATTAAAATTCGCGAGACATTAAAGCCCTTTGAAGGATTAAACTCTTTCTAAGTCTAAAAGTTTAAATTTTATTTTTTTTTACTTTTCAAGTTGTAAATCGTGGCTGCCCCTTCAAAGGAAAATCTTTAATAAATTGAAAGGCAAATAACAGGTGTCACGTGATAGATTGGTAGTAAGATAGATATGGGACTTAAATTTAGTGAGAGGTGTAGGTAGACAGTACCACAGAGAAATGCAGAAATGCATTTAGCATACGGGTCGAGAGAGAGAGAGAGAGAGAGAGAGAGAGAGAGAGAGAGAGAGAGAGAGAGAAGTTTGAGTGTATTATAATTATTGTTAGCATTATTATTTTAATAATGATGCGCCTACGTCCCTATTTGGGGCCCCGCCCTGTAAGTCAGAAAATGAAAGGCAGAAATGAGAATAAAAATAATGCAGTAAAGCCGAAGTGGTGATACATGCATACGTTTTCGGAACATATGTGTATACGTATATACACACTGTATATATGTAAAAATCACTTTTACAGTATATGAAAATGAAGTTTATTGGGGTTTCATACGCCATATGCCAAATATTAGCGATATTTAAGGTTTAACATTCATATTATAAAAATATCAATATGCTCAACATAATTATTTTAAATAAATTTTTGAGGGACTGGGGTTTTACTCCCCACCCAAACCTAACTTAAGAGAGAGGAAGAGAGGAGAGAGAGTATCTTTGCAAAATAAATTTGGAGTTTAGATCACATCGTTTCGGATTAGAATCTCTGTGAAGGATTTTACCTGTCTCCCATCCAATGCAGGTGGGCTAATGGACTAAAACCCACCTGCATCATGAATTAATTTTCAGATGCTTGGCGCCTTCTGACCCGAACCAGACTAAAATTCCATCGATAAGTTGATGCCTCATTAGGCTAATCGGAAAAAATTTTAGAAATAAATTTTGAAAACATGAATAGCGAATAAAATATAGATGTGAGCCTTAAGAGGTTATATATATATATTAGGCCGGGTCGAAAAGGGGTCAAGGTCAAGATTTTGCTTAGGTACATATTGTGAGGTTGATCATTTTGTAATAGTAGTATCCACACCAAAAATCAAGGCTGTGAGACCTTCGCTACCCACACCTACCGATACTCACTTTTTTTCATATGAATTTGTATGGGAAATAGGCCAAAAATCGAAAATCGTAAAATTCGACCCTAAATATTAATTTTTTTGCTTTCGGATGGCCAAAATCGGGCTCCCCGGCAAGAATTACATCAGAATAGAGCATTCACCAACTTTTTTTGAGATAGGGGGGGTAGGGGGTAGGGGCTTAAATCCGGTGCTGACGTATTAGAATACGTTATTTAATTTTACAATATCAGTAATAAATAAAATATAGTTAAAATCTTATTAAATTAAATTATGGCTACTAGAAAAAGAAGCCACAATGCAGCCTTCGGATATCCAGCAAAATTTTCATCTGCCATGACTCCATCAAAAGCTGATGTAAGGCACTTCATTTTATTGTTAGAGAGGAAGAATCTAAAGCACAGGGTAAAATAAGTAAAAATGATTGTTATAACGTGGTTGTTCAAGATATAAAAGAAATTTGGCAAAAATTTTCTTTCCCAACAATTGATACAAAGGGAATTTATGTTAGAGCTACTAGACTTATAGAAGATGCTGATAAGTTAACTAAATAAGTTAACTAACTCCTCCACCTTTGCTAAGTAATTTTACCAATGAGCAATTGCTTCAGATTAGAACTAAACCTCTAGAAATACTAGACTTTCCATGTCACAGCCAAAGCGTTGAACGGGGTGTGTACTTAGTAACTAAATCTAGCCAGGAAAGAATTGGTTATATTAATCGGCATAAATTTATTTTAAATACTTTATAGTCTAGAAAAGAACTGCCTACTTTTGGGTGGAAAGGTCACTGGAAGGAATAAAAAAAAATTAGTTTTAGGTCAAAAATTTTATTGAATTTCTCTCTCTTAATTTCTAAATTTCTACCAACAATGGCTAAAAATTTATGTATTAAATTTTTTTTTCATGCATTTTTATATTTTTTAATTTTTTTTCATTAAAAAATAAATATAACCGTGTTTTATAAGCGAACTTTTGTAATAATAAAAAAATTTCAAAGTAAATCGCAAATTATCTCGAATTTTACAAATTTTCTGAAAAAACTGAAACCCGTAGGGGGGGGGGGGGTAGGGGTCCTCAGAATTCAAAAATATTTGGCCAGGGTGTTACTATGATTGATTGAACCACCTCACACTATGTACGTAAGAAATAAAAAATTTCGACCCGGCCTAATATATATATATATGAATAGATTTGACTGTCGTTGTGACAAGAGCTTCACAATTATTCAAGACACTATAAAACGAGTGCATTTATTATTAATAAAAGTTATTCAATTTTTCAAATTGTGGAGGAAGTTTTTTGTGGTCCCATTAAATATGGGTGATAGGTACATATTTTGCAGTCTAACCTTCATTCCATGACAAGGTGTGAATACACGAAAGGACTCATTTTTCCTTGCGGATATACTCAAATATCTCAGCAGGGAAATTTGTGAGGATATTTTTTCATTGTGGAGCGTGTCATTTATTTATATATATATATATATATATATATATATATAAAAACCACGAAAGGAAAAGAAACACAGAGTGGTGCTCAAGCGCTTTCGTCTAATGACATCCTCAGGAAAACTGGAGTGAAAAGGGAGTTCAAGTCTCTATATAGATTATATATATATATAATATACACATATATATATATATATATATATATATATATATATATATATATATATATATATATATATATAGTAAGTATGAAAATAAAAATTGCGGGAGGAGCAAACACATTTGTACGGAAAACTAACAATTTTAGCACTTTGCCCGAAATTCAACATAAGCTCAAATGGCTTGTTTACAACCAATTTTTTATAGTTATTGTCTGAATGATACATAGGTAACAATAGAATAAAGAAATGAAAATAAATATAAATTGGAAACAAAAATAAATAAAAACAAATAAAATGATGCCTAAGTGATATATAGGTCACAAACGAAATAAACATAAAGAAATAAACACACAGATAAAAACAAAAATTGTAAGCGGAGCATACAAATTCAAGCTCAATTGAATAGTTTACAATCAATTTAATAGATGATGCCGAAATGATATATATGTCACAAAGAGATAAAGAAATAAACCTAAACAATAAATTGAAAAATAAATTGTAAGAGAAGCATACAAATTTATAAAGGTAAAATTACTAAACATTTTTATAGTTATTGTCTGAATCATACATACGTCACAAAATAATAAAAAATACAAATAAATATAAATTGGAAAACGAAATGATGTCTAAATGATATATAAAGAATATAAGAATATATAAGGGATATATAAGATATACAGGGTGTCCGAGAATTATCTGTACAATTTTTGGCTGTTATTAAAAGTCAACCATGAAGTGTAGAAATTCCAGTGTTGTCCCATTTTACAGAGAAACTCATTAAGTTTTTTCTGATAACAAGTTTTGACAAGTTTTTTTTTTTCAGATATTCATACACACCCCTCATCCTTAATGAATCCACAGGAGAAAGCACAGTGTGTTGAATGGTTTATCGAAACAAAATCAGATACACAAGTTCAATGAAGGTTTAGAACTAATTACAACAGAAACCCTCCATCAAGAGTAACCATACGAGCTTGGTATAAACGGTTTAAGGAAACTGGAAGTGTAGAGTATAAGAAAGGAGCAGGGCGGCCTCGAACGTCTTTTGAAAATGTCGAGCGCATTCGAGAGGCTTTTGTTCGCAGTCCACGCAAGTCGACAAGAATTGCATCACGAGAGTTACAGATACCTCGTTCGACAGTGCATGATGTCTTGCGTAAACGTTTGAAGTTGCATCCTTACAAGTTGCAAATCTTGCAACAGATTACGCAAGAAGATAAGGTCTCCCGTAAGGAATTTGCAATAACTCTGCTTGACAGAGTCGACCAGGACAATGCGTTCTTGGCAAGAATCATGTTTTCGGACAAGGCAACTTTTCATGTTTCAGGCAAGGTAAACAAACAAAATATGCGCATATGGGGGTCACAAAATCCACATTGCATAGAAGAGCACATCAGAGACAGTCCTAAAGTTAATGTGTGGTGTGGCCTGTTACATGATCGCGTGATTGGACCATTTTTCTTCGGTGAATCAACAGTGATCTCCAATACCTACCTGGACATGTTGCAACACTTTGTCTATCCGCAATTGGAAGCACTGCATCCACGGATCATTTTTCAGCAAGATGGCGCACCGCCACATTGGGCCTTGATCGTCCGTAAGTCCCTGAATGAGACATTCCCAAAGAGGTGGATTGGCCGTGGAGGTGCAATTCATTGGCCGGCTAGATCTCCCGACATCACACCCTGTGATTTCTTTCTTTGGGGACTCGTCAAAGATCTTGTGTACAATACGCGGGTGACAGACATTGATGATTTAAAAGCAAGAATCACAGCTGCTATTGAGCGAATTGATGTGGATATGCTGCAGCGTACATGGCAATATTTGGATTATCGATTGGATGTTTTGCGAATCACTGATGGTGCACATATCGAATGTTTGTAACAACGTTACTTTAATAAAAGAAACTTGAAAATACAGATTCTAAATAATCTTGTTTAAGAATTTTACGTGTGTTATCAAGAATTTTATTAAAAGATGAAATTGTACAGATAATTTTCGGACACACTGGAATTTCTAAAAAACTTGTCAAAACTTGGTATCAGAAAAAACTTAATGAGATTCTCTGTAAAATGGGACAACACTGGAATTTCTACACTTCATGGTTGACTTTTAATAACAGCCAAAAATTGTACAGATAATTCTCGGACAACCTGTATAAGAAAATATATAAGGCATATATAAGAAATATAAATATATATACATAAGAGAAAAATTAACAAAGGTTTTTATAGTTATTGTCTGAATGATACGTAGGTCACAAAAGAATAAAGAAATAAAAATAAATATAAATTGGAAAAAATTACAAAATGATGCCTAAATGATATATAAAGAAATATATGAAAATAGAAATATATAACATAGAAAATATATTAGAAATATAAGAAATATGTAAGAGATATATGCATACACATAGGAAATACATACATATATATATATATATATATATATATATAATACAAACACAGACATATACATATATACTGTATATAAGAAATACACATACAACAATAAATTGAAAAATAAAATTGTAAGAGAAGCATACAAATTTATAAGGAAAAAATTTTTTTTTACCAAAGACTTAGCAACCTGCCCTTCTTGTTTAAATCCATTCTGAAGGAATTCAGAGCAACGGGATCGAGTTGAAACATACCTTTGCTCATGCTAAGGTTATTTGTAAGTTGAATTATAGCAGACTCAAGAATATTTCTATTAGCAATATTGCTAGAGTGAAACAAAACTGAAGCATTATTCCAATCAATACAATGGGATAACTCTGACAAATGGACAAAAAGAGCACTGGACAACTGTTCCGTTCTAACGGAATATTGATGCTGTTTTACACGCGTTTGCAAATCCTTTCCCGTCTGACCTATGTAAAAGGAATCACATTGTTTACACCCAATTTTATAGATAATGCCTAAATTATTGGTAGGGCTATTTTTTACTATGATAATTTTCACAATATTGTTATATGAAAAAACTACACTGATATCCAAAAGTTTAAGTACATTAGCAATGCCTAAGAAGCCCGGGAAAAATGGAAGTACTAAAATATTCTTTGACAAGGTGCGAGTGTTATTATTCACACGGTAGAAGGTTCGTTTAGCCTTATTAAGACAAGATTCCATGAACGCAGATGGGTAACACAGCTGACTTCCAATACCGTTAATATTTTCCAATTCGGCATCGATGTATTCCGGACTGGTGATCCTAAGAGCGCGGAGAAACATTGAGGAAAATATGGCCTTCTTAATGCGGGTGTCATGTCCCGAGTAAAAGTGTACGTAGGACAAATTGTTTTTTTTTTTCCGATAGATACTAAACTTAAAACCTGGGCTATCCCTATGTACACGCACATCCAAAAACGGGATTGAGTTGTCTTGTCCCACTTCTAAAGTAAACTTAATGGAGGGGACTTGATCATTTAACTGAAGGAGGAAGTCATCCAGGTCACGATTCATGGGCCAGATACACAAAATATCGTCGACGTACCGCAACCATGGGATGCCAACCCCCAGGATTCTCAGAATGTAAGTAATTTAAAAAAATCCATATAAATATTGGAGAGGAGGGGCGACAAAGGGTTGCCCATGGCCATCCCAAAAAGTTGTTTATAATATATATATATATATATATTATGGTAAGCTTCATATTACTAAAGCAGACAAGGCTAACACCGTCGTCATTATGGACAAAGTGGACAACATTGGAAAGATGAACGAGCTGCTTTAGGACCCCGCCACATATGTGAAACTTAGGAAGAACCCGCAGGATGATGTCATCAAATCATTCAATAGTGGCTTGAAACGCATTCTCAAAGATCATAAGGACTTAATTCCCCTTTTCTTGTCCACTTCACCTTCTCTTCCTTACCTTTATGATCTTATTAAAACCCACAAACCTGGCAACCCTATGCGCCCTATTATTAGCTCGGTGGGCTCTATTACCTATAAACTCTCCAAATGGCTTGTCAATGTCTCGTCCCCCTTTCTTGGAACTATCTCTGATTCACAAGTAAAAAATTCCATGAATCTTACTGAAAAACTGAATAATGTTCACACTAATACCAACGATAGATTGATCAGTTTTGATGTTTGTTCAATGTTCACAAAAGTGCCGATTGACGATATGCTTGACTTTCTCTCCCGAGAATTACATAAGTATAATCTGCCACTACTTGCATACATTGTTTTGGAACTTATTAAGCTTTGTATCAAGGAGTGTAAATTCACTTTCAATAGCGAGCATTATCAACAAGTTTTTGGGATGGCCATGAGCAACCCTTTGTCGCCCCTCCTCTCCAATATTTATATGGAGTTTTTTAAATTACTTACATTCCGAGAATCCTGGGGGTTGGCATCCCTTGGTTGCGGTACGTCGACGATATTTTGTGTATCTGGCCCATGAATCGTGACCTGGATGACTTCCTCCTTCAGTTAAATGATCAAGTCCCCTCCATTAAGTTTACTTTAGAAGTGGGACAAGACAACTCAATCCCGTTTTTGGATGTGCGTGTACATAGGGATAGCCCAGGTTTTAAGTTTAGTATCTATCGGAAAAAACAAACAATTTGTCCTACGTACACTTTTACTTTGGACTTGACACCCCCATTAAGAAGGCCATATTTTCTTCAATGTTTCTCCGCGCTCTTAGGATCGCCAGTCCGGAATACATCGATGCCGAATTGGAAAATATTAACGGTATTGGAAGTGAGCTGTGTTACCCATCTGCGTTCATGGAATCTTGTCTTAAAAAGGCTAAACGAACCTTCTATCGTGTGAATAATAACACTCGCACCTTGTCAAAGAATATTTTAGTACTTCCATTTTTCCCGGGCTTCTTAGGCATTGCTAATGTACTTAAACTTTTGGATATCAGTGTAGTTTTTTCATATAACAATATTGTGAAAAATATCATAGTAAAAAAATAGCCCTCCCAATAATTTAGGCATTATCTATAAAATTGGGTGTAAACAGTGTGATTCCTTTTACATAGGTCAGACGGGAAAGGATTTGCAAACGCGTGTAAAACAGCATCAATATTCCGTTAGAACGGGACAGTTGTCCAGTGCTCTTTTTGTCCATTTGTCAGAGTTATCCCATTGTATTGATTGGAATAATGCTTCAGTTTTGTTTCACTCTAGCAACATTGTTAATAGAAATATTCTTGAGTCTGCTATAATTCAACTTACAAATAACCTTAACATGAGCAAAGGTATGTTTCAACTCGATCCCGTTGCTCTGAATTCCTTCAAAATGGATTTAAAGAAGAAGGGAAGGTTGCTAAACCTTTGGTAAAAAAAAATTTTTTTTCCTTATAAATTTGTATGCTTCTCTTACAATTTTATTTTTCAATTTATTGTTGTATGTGTATTTCTTATATACAGTATATATGTATATATCTGTGTATGTATATATATTATATATATATATATATATATATATATATATATATATATGTATGTATATATGTATGTATTTCTTATGTGTATGCATATATCTCTTATATATTTCTTATATTTCTAATATATTTTCTGTTATATATTTCTTATATTTCTAATATATTTTCTGTTATATATTTCTTATATTTTCTTATATTTCTTTATATATCATTTAGGCATCATTTTGTAGTTTTTTTCCAATTTATATTTATTTTTATTTCTTTATTCTTTTGTGAACTATGTATCATTCAGACAATAACTATAAAAACCTTTGGTAATTTTTCCCTTATGTATATATATATATATATGTATTTCTTATATATGGCTTATATATTTTCTTATATATTATATATATTTCTTATATATTCTTATATTTCTTTATATATCATTTAGGCATCATTTCGTTTTCCAATTTATATTTATTTGTATTTTTTATTATTTTGTGACGTATGTATGATTCAGACAATAACTATAAAAATGTTTTGTAATTTTACCTTTATAAATTTGTATGCTTCTCTTACAATTTATTTTTCAATTTATTGTTTAGGTTTATTTCTTTATCTCTTTGTGACATATATATCATTTCTGCATCATCTATTAAATTGATTGTAAACTATCCAATTGAGCTTGAATTTGTATGCTCCGTTTACAACTTTTATGTTTTTATCTGTGTTTATTTCTTTATATTTATTTCGTTTGTGACCTATATATCACTTAGGCATCATTTTGTAATTTTTTTTTATCTATTTTTGTTTCCAATTTATATTTATTTTCATTTCTTTATTCTTTTGTGACCTATATATCATTCAGACAATAACTATAAAAAATTGGTTGTAAACAAGCCATTTGAGCTTATGTTGAATTTCGGGCAAAGTGCTAAAATTGTTAGTTTTCCGTACAAATGTGTTTGCTCCTCCCAAATTTTTATTATTATACTTACTATATATATATATATATATATATATATATATATATATATATATATATATATATATATTTTTTTTTTGTAACCTATATATAGACTTGAACCCTTTTCACTCCAGTGTTCCTGAGGATGTCTAGACGAAAGCGCTTAAGCACCTACTCTGTGTTTCTTTTCTCTTCGTGGTTTTATTCATCATATTTTTCACGTGTTACTTTCGTGAAATAATTTTTCATAGTATATATATATATATATATATATATATATATATATATATATATAACAAACCAATTACGCCTTCCAACGCAAACATATCAGCATTGAAATTTGTTTTGTTATTCTATGCAGAAAATAATGATAATAAATCTTAATTGAAGTATCAAGTACTGGTTTGTGTGACGAATCGCGTATTTACTATTTATTTTTAAATAAAATAATAATTATTAATAAGGTATATAGAGCAATATAAGTTTAATTATTATTTTTATAATAATAATAATTCTTTAATGTATATCCTGTACAACAATATAAAAAATAATTTTTAGAACTAATTGGCACATTATTAAGTGGACTGCCTGGATAAACATATATATATATATATATATATATCCAAGGCAGTCCACTTATAATGTGCCAATTAGTGCTAAAAAAAAAATTTTTATATTGTTGTACAGGATATACATTATTAAGAATTATTATTATTATATTTAAAAATAAATAATTAAATTTATATTGCTCTATATACCTTTGTTAATAATTATTATTTTATTTAAAAATAAATAGATAAATGCGCGATTCGTCAACACAAACCAGTACTTGATGCTCAATTAAGATTATTTATTATCATTATATATATATATATATATATATATAGATATATATATATATACTAGCAGAGAACCCGCCCTTCATGCGGGTAGCAAAACTATCCCGCATTTTAACGAAACTATCACGACTTAACCCAACCAATCGTTAAGGACGTACAGTTGACCTAACCGGGCATTCAGTGAAACTAACCGGGTATTCAGTAATTTTACCAAAGGTTTCGATATATATATGTATACGTAGAGACGTAATGATGTTGATGAAGTCATTTAATTTTTTTCAATTAATTATTTAATTTATTAACACCCAAGTGCACAACCTCGGGACGTAATCAAATTGTGTAGGAAGTTTCATGTTTGTAACTGCTTCCATTTTGGACCTATGGCTGGAACACACACACACCACACACACACACACACACACACACACACACACACGCGCGTGTCCTTTTATTATTGTAGATTATTATTGCGGGCGGCAATGTGAAGCTCAAGATTTTCATGACTGCGTTCTTTTCTAGTTATATTGACCAAATAATTGAACCGACAGTAATTGGGGGTTCGATTATCTGGTCAGTAAGACTATAGTAATGAAAATCTTAAGATTCAGAAATCTTGACACAATGTGAAGCTCAAGATTTTCACGGCTGCGTTCTTTTCTGTAGTTTTATCGCGGTGCTGGGGCCTTCTGCCACAGTAATTTTAATTATTTAATTTATTAACACCCAGGTGCACAACCTCTGGACCTAATCAATATGTGTGTGAAGTTTCATATTTGTAACTGCTTCCATTTTGGAGTTATGGTTGGATCAGAGAGAAAGACAGACACACGCGTCCTTTTATTATATATATAATATATATATATATATATATATATAATATATATATATATATATATATATATATATATATATTTATATATATATATAAAGCCTTCTAAACCAGCTGGCTGATTACACCTTCTAAGCTAACTGTGAGGTCAATAGCGCTCATTATGCGCCTGGGATTTCCAGGCGAAGGATGTTCTCTTTCCTCTCTATTTCTCTCTCTCACATTCCTAGATTAGGTTTGGGTGGGAGAGTAAACCCGCTCTCCCCCCTTCATGCAGCTTCCTTGGGGAATAAACCCTCCCCTTTGCTTGCATACCCCCTCCCCCCTTTTTTGTACCACCCCTAGCTGCCAACCCCCATCCCCCATGCGTGTCAACCCCTTGTACCAACCCCTACCCCCCTTTGCAACAATTGATCGACATTGCAATTGCTCTGCACTCGTCCATTTTGCGGTCATACAACTCCACGGATAAACCAGAAGATTGGCTTCTCATAAACTTAATTCACAATTTCGAACCTCAGAAAGGATCTCTTTTGCCATCTAATGGTGACGTCTTACGTCACTATCTATTTTTACAAAAGGACCTATGGAAAAGAAATCACAGTCACATGTGATCCAAGAAGTACTAAGAAAAGTTAACAAATTTTGGAATTGGACCGGTATCACATGCCAAGCTACTTCGAAAAGCCGCCATCCGAGAAAAAAAGTAGATCAATTGATAAAGCAATATGAATACTTCTCGAAAAACAAAACACAGGAAGAAAGAATAAATAAGCAGAGACCATCTTTCCTGAAGGAATTAAAGGAGTTGTTTGATATTTGTTCTCAGAATGCCATAGAAATAATTAAAAGAGATCCATTAAAAACTTCGGTAACAAAGCAGCAAGATATAAAGTTTCTAACAGACCAAAAAGGACCCAGAAAGCTTTACTCAGGATCAATAGATAAAAACTATCAAAACAAGTTTGAGAGACGGATGAAAAGAGTGGAGCGTGAGAAATTACTCAAAGAGAAGGAACTGGAGAGACAGGAAAAACTCAGCGTGACCATGAAAACAGATAGTGAAGGGGAAATAGCGATTCCTAATGAACCAAATCCTATTACAAGTACATCATATGCTAGAGATGAGGATTATACGCCTCCTCCATCAAAATCCTCATGCAAAAGAAAAAATATTGTACAGAATCCTATTGTTTCAAATATGGCAGGTCGTCTTAACCTTTCTGTTTGCCAAAGAACAAGGTTTACTGCTGTTATTGCAAGTCAGTGCGAGAAAGACCTGAGCAATATCACTTCAGCAAAATCAACGATGCACGGACAAGGGATAAAAAGCAGATTTGAAACAGCCAAAATGGTCAGAGAAAAGTTTATACCGCCTGAACATTGTACGCTACACTGGGATGGGAAGCTCGTTTCTGATAACAGTGGGGAAACGGGAGAAAGGCCAGCAATAATTGTGTCAGGGATCCCTTCAGCACCTGAGGGAAAAGTTCTTGCTATACCAACTATTCCGGATCCCTCTGATAAAATGTAAGCAAACGCCGCATTTAATGATGCAAAAAATTGGAACTTGGACCAAAACATTTGTGCACTGGTTTTTGATACAACAGTGTCTAGACAGGTTGGATAAATGGAGCCTGCATCATTTTAGAAGAGCTCCTAGAAACGAAGGTAATGTGGCTTGCATGTAGGCATCACATTTACGAAAGAGTTTTGGCCGCTGCATTTACTCAAATATTTGGCACTACCACAGGCCCAGAAAATGTGTTATTTAAACAGTTTCGAGATAAATGGAAGACATAGACGTCACAAAACATTATACAACTCTGAAAATTACAAATAGACAGATGAAATCAAAGATGCAACGAGTAACCCAAGTTTTGAAGATGTTAAGCCAGAGGCAGATTAAGACACCTCGGGGTCCCTAGGTAATGAAGAATATGGGGGCCCTTTTCTATAGCTTTTTATTAACAATACATGTACATGTACAGTACATAGTACATTTACACGAATTATATGCACGGTGCTCAGGCTAATTGAGAAACAAACTTAAAAGAACCTTCACACAGGGTATTTTGTCGTTTGCCAGAACCAAACAGTATTAAACTTTACTTTAGGGCCTATAAAATATGAAATAAAACAGGGTATTTGTCAGTTTGTGTACTCTGTCATATTTAATCAGAGAAGTTTGCGAAATCTCGAATTATATCATCGAAATTCAGTTGATGGGGGGGGGGGGGCCTCAAACATGTGAGCCTGAGGCTTCAGCCTCAATAGCCTCAGTAATAATCTGCCACTGTGTTAAGCGACACAGATACCGGAACCATTTCTCACGAATGATTACAAAGAATGCGCAGAAATTGTTCTCCAAATTCTTGGACATATACCACCTAACGCTAGGCTGACCATATTTCCTTGAGACAAAAACGGGACATTGGGATGGCAAAAAAGGGACGGGGGGTTATGTAATATTCTGTATTCATGAAAAAGTAAGTACATAAACATATTGAGCTTACAATTATTCTTCAGTGACAGGGACGGCCAGGAAATATAAAAAAAACGGTACTGTCCCGTTCAAAACGGTACGTATGGTCAGCCTACCTAACGCAGTTCGTTGGCTCCGTCCGGGAGCAATTCATAATGCTCGCTGGATGGCAACTATTCTCTATTCTGCTAAAATGCTGGCATTCAAAGCACCAAAAGCGTCGGATACAGCAATCAACGATTTGACTTTCTATAGTGACCTTCACATATATGGTGACAAAGTGGACAGAAATGTAGCTCATCGTACAATCAAGATATTCGAAAGCCATTGTTGGTACCTAACTGAGGAGCTTATTCCATTTTCATTCTCTTTACGTATATCTGATGAAGAGAAAAGAAACATTGCTACAGAATTTATTAGATTACATAGAAATGATAAAAACAGCTCGTATGCCCAAAGTAGCAAACCAGTATTTCCTTTGATCAATAAATCAAACAAACTAGCCTCCCTAGCTGGACCAAAATGTTGGTTTTTCTTTGATGTTCTACATAGCAATGAAAAATGGTTAAATAAACCTGTTAAAACATGGAAAGAGGACAGAGATTTTATTCAAATCTCCTATTTTGTACACAGTGTTAAGGTCGTTAATGATGCGGCCGAGCGTGGAGTACAATTAATTGAAGATTTCGCAAATTGCATCACAGCAAATGAAGAACAAAGATAACTGCTGCAAGTTGTGGAATATCAAAGAAGTTTGTTGTCATCTTTTAAAAAGAGTTCCTTAGTTCAACTGCTAGAATAGCTTCAATCATAATCACACATTTTATTTCATACATTCATTTGCTTTACTAAGTAATTTTTCTGTTCAAGGTATTGTATGTTTGTTGAATAAAAAAAAAATAATGGGGCTCAACAGCTGGCATTAAATGCTCAATCTCTTCAGTTGTTCCCACCTAGGAAATATTGTGTCTTAAATATATTCCAAGGCCCATTGCCGCGAAGCTGCATTGAGATGAAGCTTCACAGGTGGCGGTAACACCTATTCTCTAAATCCCATTCAAGACAAAATGTAGGAGAAAATGTTAAAAAATAGACATTTTTGCCTCTTAATTTTTTATTTTGCTACAAAAGCATAGTAAATTAGGTATCAATCGATAGCTATTTTAATTTTCTATCCAAAAATGTACATCGAATGGGGTTATAATAAAATACAAGAAATATATAACCGAAAGACTTCCGAAAATCGACAATTTTGATAAAGAAAAGGAGAAAATTGGTTTTGTAGGCCGAGGGGGTCCGAAATTTTCATCAAATGGAAAGTAATTTCTATTTTCTTACTTAGAGCGACAGGCATAATGATATTAGGAGGTTCGATCCGGGAAAAAAAGAAGTTGGTCAAAAATGGGACACCCTACTGCAGACTGTATTATTTGTATAACGGCGCACAATTACATTTAGCTGAGAGAAACCCCTAATACATAGGGGTTAAAACCTATCTCGAATAGTGGATTACTAATGAAGCGTAGGGTGAGATATAATTCTACTTTTAATATTTAAAATCCAGTTGCAGGACAACTCTCCCATCCACACCGCCAGGATTGTTAGAAGGTGGTTCGAGGAGCAGCGAAATCTAGAACTACTGGACTGACCTAGTAAGGGGTGTGACCTCAACCAAATTGAGAACGTGTGGGGGAATGTGGTGAACTCGTGGGAGCCTAGGCAGGTGCAGACTAGCTGCCAGCTGCTGGATCACACTATGGCTGAGTGGGAGATGTTCTGAAGGAACCCACATATCATACATAACCATTAGGGTGTCCCGTTAAACCAAAAGTTGTCGGGTACAGCATTAACCGATATAATATCGTGAAGTTGGCTACTGAGATTGCCCAAACAAGTTTCTAAAGTCCTATCTAAAAAAATCATGCATCACCAGGGGTTTACATTTTACACCCCCGATTCAGACCAAAAAATTGGCATTTTGACCTTTAAAAGACCCATTAAAGCTAGAAATTACATGCACAGTTTTCCCAATCTGTTAGTAGGAAGCCCCAGAACCACGTCAAGGTCGATTGGAATCTCTGGAGTTTTTTTATATTTTTTTTTAGTTTTTTCTAGTTTTTTGGGTTTTCTTTTTAGGTTTTTAATTTTTTTTTTTACTTTTTTGTATTTTTAATTTTTTTTTTTTTAATTTTTTATATTTTTTTTTATGAAAAATTGCATAAATCCCTTTTTTAATGAAAAATTGTATTAATCCCCCCTTTTAAACTAATAATTTACCTAGTAATTACGAAGATTCTTTTTCTTGATTTCTTTTAAATTTTTTTTATGAAGTTCTGTGGTTTGAATTTTAGCTTGAAGCTGAGCTTCATCTTTAACTGTAGGAGCCAGATCAGTTATAAGCTTAATAGCCCTTTCAGCACAATCATTGACAACCTTCAAATTACTCACAAACTTTTCCATTTCATTATAGTTTGGATCTGAGCACCATTCTCCCACTGGTTTTGACAACCAACAACTTTCTAAATTCATGATTTTAAAGATTTTCCATGAATTGGGTCCTATCAAATCCACCAGATGTATATCTGGGTGTAGTTCTGGAACTTCTGGCTTTCCTATAATAATTTCATCTGGAACTTCAGTTCCTAATAAACGAGCTGCGATACTTGCTTTTGTATTCTCATCTAAAGTTTCACTAAAACGAGATAAAACTACAAGTTCTTGACTTAAATACCACTTGTGTCTTAAGAATGCATCTACTGCAGCAATAGAAACTTCTGGATCTACTTCCTGCCAGGCATTAACTAATTGCTTATAAAATCGCAGGTCATTGAGTGGTGCTTCTGCAGCTAATGGGGTCTTTAGCCAATAAGGGCCATAAACTAAAGGTGTAAACTTGACAAATCTTCCAAATGATTCTTTTACTTCTGGTTCATAGTTAAGCTGATCTGTGTGATCTCTAAATAAGACAAGTTTATTTGAATACAGCTGAGGTGCCATGAATCTAGCTCGATGGCATGCTGCTGAGTTACGAAGATGTATCTTTGAAGGCCTGTGTCCCAACAATAAACAGTTTAATTCTAAATATTCTAAGTAATCATCTCTGAAATAATTTTTGTTCTCTAATAAAGAATTATAAATTATATTTGCACTTTCTTTAATATCCATCAACAAAGGCTCAGTTATATTTATTTCTTTAGTTTGGGATGATGTTATTTTGGACCAGCTTTTCGAAAATTCTTCAAATATGGGATAATCGGGACCACTGCTTTTTCCAAAGATGCATTGCCAAACATATTTTACAATAAGTTCGCCAATGTGGTGACGGCATGCTAAATATAATAATGGTCTATTCAGATTTCTTTCTATATAAATGCAAGCTCCTTTGTTAATACCTGCATTTGAGGCCGGCGTGTCAAATAACATACCTCTCACCTTTCTCTGCCATCTGTAAGGAGCTTGAATGTAGCTTCAGACATTTGTTCACCAGTAACATTTTGAATAATAGGTATCCCCAAAATTTTATCAATATCAGGAGATCCGGTAGCAGCAACAGCAAGCCTTTCTAAGCCTAAAATCTGTTTTGAATCCCATTGGACAACAAGATGTTCCATATTGGTATTTTGAAATAATTCTTTGACTTCATTTTCAGTTTTTACCCTATTTTCTTGTGTTGCTGTATGAGTAGATGTTTTTGAAACTGCATAATCGTTTAGGTCTCCACCGCCGGCTCTAATTAAAGCAGAAATTATTAAAGTAGCTGTTCTAACAGATACATTTCCTCTGTCTATAGTACTGGCTACAATAGACTCTTTAAGTACATTTCTAGGTAGGTAGATAGGCTTTTGTTCTTTAGTTGTTTTTAGTCTTTTATTGAGGTAATCATAATCGTTAGAACTATCTCCCTCACATTCTAATTCCTCTATTTTCACTTTAGATGGTTTGCTTATTCTCTCTTGTTCTTTCTGACGTAAACGTTCATTGGTTGCTAGTCTTTTTTTTTTTTTTATTCTTTGCTCTGAAATCTTATCTCTTGAACTCAGTGTAACTTTATATCCCTCTCTCAGCATCTTTAAAAACTCCAGATCTTCCTCATCTTCAGCTTTCCCTAGCTTTTCTGAAAGAACTTTTTCAGGAAATGGGTGATCGACATCAAATATTGTTTCAAGTTTTTCATAAAATTTGTTTACTGAACTTAGGTGCTCTTCAGTTTTTCTTTATTTATGTTTTGTTAGAACATACCATTCCTGGTGCAACTTAAGAAGTTTTTTAACGGCATGTCTGCTACTACTAGGTAAATTGCATTTATTCCAAAAGGAGAACACATGGTCTATTACCATCCCAGCTTGATGACTTACAAATTTTCCTTTAACAAGGGACTGATTATAATGAGGATTGCAAGCTTTAATTGATGGAAATATTTGAGTACTTGCTTGTTGGTTGGAACAGCTGTAGTCGTTATGGAGGCTATAGGTTGACCTAGAAAGGGAATTTCTGTTTTGCTTCTAGTTAATGGTTTGCTTAGAGCCATTTTATCAATTTAAATAGGTATTATGGTACCTAGATTTAGATATTCCTGAAAAAAGTTAGATTAGTTAATAAAAATCGCTAAAAATATGAAATAAGGGGGCTAAATTGGGCCCTGTGGGGCCAACATTTAGCATTGACATTTATAAAGCTAGTATACATTACCAGAAATGCATATAGAGTGGTAAATGTGTTTTACTTTTAATTAAAATAGTATATTTTACTAGAAAATGACCAAAAAATGCCAATTTTTTGGTCTGAATCGGGGATGTAAAATGTAAACCGCTGGGGATGCATGAATTTTTTAGATAGGACTTTAAAAACTTTTGTGAGCATTCTTAGTAACCCAATTCACGATACTCTATCGGTTAATGCTATACCCGATCAACTTTGGGTTTATCGGGACACCGTAATAACCATGTTGCACCTATGCCACACAGATTACAAGATGTAATAGACAATAATGGGGGATAGACCAAATACTAACTATGAACCGGGTATAGCTGTGCCATTTATGTTAATCTATAGCAAATTGTGAGCATTTTGTATGACTTTATCATTTTGTATGACAAACTATTTGAGGGGTCGCGCGTCTTAAGTTACCTAAGCGCCACCACAGGCGAAAACGTTTTTTTGATGGATATCACTATTTTCACTCTTCCTCTATCGCGTGGTTTGGGGTATAATGACCTCACGACACTAGAAGTATGGTTGAAAACCTTGTGAAGCGAACTACTTTTTTTCACCGCTATCGCCAGCCAAAAGTTCACCCAAAGTTCGGCATAATAAGAAAATAAAAAAATTTAAAAAAATATATATAAAATATAAAATATGAAAAGCTATTCCAAAAACTCATGAGCATCTTCATTAGCATATTTAGAAGTCTAATTTAGCCAAAAATGAACGCTCTAGCTCAATTAATAACAGAGATACTATTGCCAGAATATTGCTGAACTTTGGAGGCGATTTCTGACGAATTTTAATTTTGGCGCTTAGGTATCTTAAGACGCGGGACCCCTCATTTAGTAAAACATTTTCAACCATTGCATATTTGTTGTAATAAAGAATTGGTGTTTTATTGTGTATATATATGTATTCCTTGTTAAGATCTAATAATATCCCCACATTGATAATGCAACAGGAAATCAGGAAAATATTAATGGGTTTATCTGTCCATCGTGATTAAATCATTATCTCTCCACATTGATAACACAAATACAATCTGGAAAACACTTAATATAATAGGCATCAGCCAGAAACCGGTGGTGATATCCTGCTTCATGCAACCGTCACCTTACATTTTCCACTGACATGCCACTGACATGTGTAGTCTCTCCTGGCGGTCGGGTACGATTTGGCGCCGCCGTTTGGGCGCCACCGTTGGGCGCCGCCGTTTGGGCGCCACCGTTTGGGCGCCGCCGTTTGGGCGCCACCGTTTTGGCGCCGCCGGTTTGGCGCCGCCGTTAACTAGTATTAAGCATTAAATAGTAATACTTGGTTATTAACTGAAGTGCTGTCTGTCTTTTCAGATAAGTTGTGTTGTTGCCCTTAATAGCATAAATGTCTGAAAATATATCAAGTAAGAAAGGGGAACAGAAGTTTTCACATAATGGATATTTGTATGTGTTTGATAAATGTAGCAAGCGCGACCCTTCGTTACGTTTTTGGCGGTGCGAGCAAAAGAGTCAGTGCAAAGGACGAATACATACAAAAAACAATGAAGTGATTAAAGAGGTTAACATACATTCTCACGCTGCTTCAGCTGTAAGTGTGGAAGTTGCTAAAATAAAAACAAATGTAAAGCGTCAAGCTGAAGAAACCTTAGGAAGACCCTCTGTAATTATAAATACGTGTGTCGCAAATATCTCTCAAGCGGCCCAAGCAGCAATTCCAAATTATGATGCAATGAAAAAAATAATTAGGAGAAAACGTAATCTACTTCATATAGTCCCCTCAAACCAAATAAATTCAATATTTCATTTTTTGTGTATTATAAGGTGTATATATAATATGGGTACTTTGCCGTTATCTGCCCCCTTGACGATTGGTTAGGTTGTCATGATATTTTCGTTAAAACTAACGAAAATATCACGACTTAACCTAACCAATCGTCAAGGGCGTACAGTTGACCTAACCGGGCAGTGATGATTGATTAGGTTAAGTCGTGATATTTTTGTTAGTTTTAACGAAAATGTCATGACAACCTAACCAATCGTCAAGGGGGCAGATAAAAATATTGTAATGATGGTTCTAAATAAATTTTTATAATTTTTTATTGCTTCAATTGTTTATATATTTTAAATGTTAAGACCTGAGTGTAGACCTGGGGGCAGCGCCCAAACGGCGGGGCCCAAACTGTGGCGGCCAAACGGCGGGGCCCAAACGGCTCCGCGCCCAAACGGCAGCGCCAAATCGTCCCATTTCGTCTCCCGGATGGCGACAGCAAGTAACCATGTTAACACCACTGTTTGCCCCATCAACGTCATCTCACAAACATTAGTATAATATTGTAGGAATTTATAAGTATATACAAATATGGTTATGCTCGTATAACCGTGGATTATTCTTATGTAATTTTGATTATCAGTTACTGTTATACAGATCGAAACTGTTAACAAGTTCTTTGTGTAACAATCGATAAGCCATTTCCCACTAACTCTCTCTGCCCCTCTACCTCGCTCTCTCTCTCACTGTCTCAATCTTTTTCTCGCTCAATGTCAATACATATATTAGGGTGCATCAAAATGCAAGGCAAAATTTTAATATCAACAGATCAAACTGTCTGGGGTTGCATTTCGTTCGAATGCACATAGAAATTACTTGTGCAAAGTTTTGGGAAAATTCATTGAGATTTAGAGGTGCAACAAGGTAGGTGAAATTTTAAAAATTTCCATTTTTGGGTGTTTTCAGAACTCCTATTCCTTGACAACTTGACAAGGATGACATACATTTTTCAGGAAAAAACCACAAGAATTTCAAGAAACTATTTAAGAACAACGTTTTTGAGAACATCATTGAAATTGTTTTTGGAAATTGTTTTTGAGAACATCATTTTTTAGAATAAAAACACAGGAAATTGTATTTAAGAAAATTTTTTAGAACAGCATTGAAATTGTTTTTAGAAATTTTTTTTGAGAACAACATTAAATTGTTTTTAGAAATTGTTTTTGAGAACAACATTTTATTATTATTCTCGAGCCTCATAGAGTCCTAGTCCTGGTCTGTGTCCAGCTTGCGCTTGCAGCAGCGAAGATTCGGCTGCTGAGAGCGGTCATGCTCAACTGCCTGCAGCACATTCTGCAGGTGCTGCTCGCTCCTGGCTGCTGCCACGAAGTCTGACGTAAGTTTCACACCGCGCTCGGCGCAGTCATTGACGACGTTGATGGCACGTACGTTCGCCGCACCCGCCTGGAATGCTGCACTGGTAGCCCAATCCTCTACGTCGAGCGAGAGAAACGCTGGATCGACGTGCAGCTGGTGCATACCGAACCAGCAGTCTGTGTTGGCGAGGTCGGCCAATCTGGTGGTCGGCGAGAGGGCTGGAAACTTCGGCTTGCCGAAGCCAGTGCCAAAGCGCAGTTGTAGGGCTCGCATGGGGAGATCAGCCGGCTTGTGCTCCAAGATGGCACCCGCAAGTGCGCGCCGCTCGCCAACTGGCACCTTGGTACTAAAAAGTGCCAGGGGCAGCATCTCGCCCGTCAGGTACCAGAGGTGCCGCTCCAGCGCCTTGATCGCTGACGCTGCGATGCCCGCGTCAACGGACTTGTACGCGTACAGGTGGTGGTAGAGTGTGAGGTCATTCCAGGCGGCATCTATAGCTGTGTCGCAGGTCAGCTACCACGTCGCGTAGATGTGCGTGATGAAGTCGGCAAACGCCCGAATCTTCAGCACCTGCTGCCGCGTGGTGATGATGCCCTGGGGAAGAAACGCGATGTGCTGCTCCATCAAGGCCAGCTTGAGAGTGTAGAGCAGCTTGGCCATCCATCGCGCTTTGTGCAGCGCTCCCGGCCGTTGGAAGGTCACTGGAGTCTGCGCTGCACTGGGTGCACCCAGATACACAAGACACAGTTGCACGAACTCGCGGTAGTCGCCTCGCTTGTAGTCGAGCACTCCCGCAGCGCACGCGGTGAGTTCAGCACGCAACTTGCCCAGGAACGGTGGTTCGGCGTCGCCAGGAATGTAGCGGGACAGTGGGCTGCTGTCGTCATGCGGCACCAGGTTCCAGTTATCCCGCAGACGCGCGAACAAGGCAACCTCTGGCGAGCGCGACGTCTCCACTTTGAGGTCGGTGAAAATGTGACTGAGGAGTACCTCGCCGATGTGGTGCCGGCACCCGAACCAGAGCAGTGGTCGACCCAGTGAGAGCTGGATGGCAATGCAGGCTGCCGTGAGATGGCCAGTGTTTGACGCGGTGGTGTCAAGTGCCATGTTGACAACCTAGTCGGCGCAGCGCCACTCCTGCAGCAGTTTGCACGACAGCCGGGCGATGATCGTTCCGCACGCCTCGTCAGTCCCCTTCGTGTATGCTGGCACACCGAGCAGCTTGAGCCGCGCCGTATCTCCAACCACCACCGTCAGACGCTCCTCCAACTGGCGCACATTGCTGAGCGTCGACGTCAACTTGCTGTCCCAGTGCAGGGTGCACATGGGAGGCGGTGTCCACTGCTCGTGGCGTTCCTCGCTGATAGCCTCCAGTGCTTGGCGGCGCGATCGGTTCGCCGTCGCGTAGGATGTGGAGACCTTTCACCAATTGCCACCTGACTCCGCGATCAGGCCGCGCGTGAAGGCAGCCTGCTGCATCGGCGTGATCTTCAACCGCGTAGCCAGTGACACGAGACTCGGCCGCCTGAGGGTGTCGGGTGGAATGAAGGCTGTGGTGCCAGTCTTCTTGCGCTCGCGGGTGCGTGGTGTGTTCTCAACCGGTGCGTCGCTATCCTCATCGCTTTCGCTCTCCAACACGGCCGTGCTGGACGTCGCAGTCATCTCCTGCTGCTCCTTGGTACCGCGTGCCTGCCGGGTTGTTGCCGCAGCTTCATGCTCCTGTCGCCGTTTCACCTTGGCTTGCAGCTTGGCATCGAACGCGCCAAATGTGGCCAGTCTGTCGCCCTTCATGCTGGCCATGAAAGCTGCGTCCTCTGGATCGCGGATCAGCTCCTCGGCGTTTGGAGACCACAGCGGAAATGTGGCATCCAGCCTGCGCTCCATAGCATCCACCTGTCGAGCTGTAGCCTCACTGGAGCGCCTGGCCTGCGGAATGCGCCGCAGCTTGTTGTTGTCGTCGACAAGCGTCACCACCTTGTCGCATGCGCGCCGATCGCTCACCATTGGGATGTTGGCCTTGGCGTAAAATGGCCGCACCTGCTCCAGGACGACCTTGGCTGCCTCGAACCGCGACAAGGCTCCGATCGAACCGGGTCGCTTGGCATGCAGTTGCGCGTCACAGTTGTACAGCATGCACCGCAAGATCTGGCGACCACTTGGCAGCTTGGCGCCAGTAATGATGCCATCGTCGTTTGTGATGCTGGCGCCCAGACCGAAGACCAGCCTGCGGCTGCTCGTGCGAGAGCCCGAGGGCGACGTCTTGTGAGAGCTGGATCCTGCGGCGGGCAATAGCGTTGAGGAAATAGAGCGCTCGGCTCCAACTTGTGCAGACGACATAGCGCTAATTTCGTCGTCTCCTAAAGATCTGCAAATCAACAAGAGTTAAGAGTTAGGACTACAGCAAAATGAAAGATATGAACTCCAGCCAACAAAAAACATGATATTACCAATCAACACCAAGAGTCTAAGACCCCAATTGACATGCTGAAAAGCTGATGTGCCGTTGCACCTCTAGATCACCACGGATTGCAACCATATTTTGCTTGTGTTGTAACAACGTGAAATTGAACACTTTTAGCACCCAGACAGATCAATATGCTGGAAATGTGTATTTTGATGCACCCTAACATATATATATATATATATATATATATATATATATATATATAATCGTGTAGATTCGCAAGTTAGTAAAGGTTTAAGGCTGCACACGGACTCTACAAACAGCTTTATTACTATTGTTACATAATGATTTAATATACGCGAGACTGGTGGGTGGGGAAGGGGAATGAGGGAGTGTGGAGAATGGTTGTGTAATGTCTATTTTTGGTTCAAATTCACTAGTATATAAAAAGTTGTATTGTGGTATCTGTTCATATAGGCTTGCTGTAATCATAATGGAAACTTATTACTGTATAAGACTAATAAACATGGAGTTCAACGCTGTTGACGATCATATTAATCGTTTATCTTTATGAACACAGACATTACATTATAATTAGGGGCTGTTCAAAAATTACGTAACGCTATTTTTGCTGAAACTTGACACCCCAGATCCCCCAGGAACGTTCTGTAACGCTAGACCAGGCACCCACTAAGACGTTATGTAACACTTTCCCACCTTACACCCTACATGTTACGGAACGTTACATGGGGAGGGGGGCAGGTTTTAGCAAAAATAACGTTATGTAATTTTTGAACGGCGCCTTACCTGTATGTCAATGTTATATGTTGTTGGACTCAGTTGTCACCCCTCCACCCAACCTTCCCCTAATTGGGGTACCTTGACTATCGCTGCGGCGTTGCCACATGTACGGAGTCGCTTGTGAGGCGAGGAAAATTACAGATGCGGGCAACTGTACGTTGGGCTAAAAATAGGGAAGGAGGTGGAAGTATATTTGTAGACTCAAACTACAAAACTAAAAATATCGAAGAACTGACAAGCATAAACAATACCTCAGAAACACTTGCAATTGAAATGTTTATTCATAACACCCAGTATTAAATTTTAGGCATGTACCGACCACCAACTGGTAACGTACCAACTTTTATTACAAATATTGATAGAATTCTAACCTCCATTTATATTGGTAACAATTGTGTTACCGCAGGAGATTTAAATATTGATCTCACAAAAGAACATTCAAATAATAACGCGAGCTTCCTTCACATCGTCATGACTGCAAGTGTTTTTAAACTAGCTATTACAAAGCCAACTAGATTTTACAATGATATTAAAAATTCGACTTTGCTCGATCAGATTTGGGTGCGGTCCCTGATTGACTGAATCTAGGGTATAATAATATTACATATCACAGATCGCCTACGTACACCATGCTAATCACCTATTTCTCAGCAAATGAAACTATAAAAATTGAATGTATATCTTATAGCTATAATAAATTAAAATTCCTGAGAGAAATAACAGCTTTTGACTGGACTAGAATAACTGAAAGTAACCACGACATTGGAACACAATTTCAAGCATTCTCAGGCACTTTAATGGATATATTCAACATAAATTTTCCTCTTAAATCAAAAGTAATATCTAAAACTAAATACAACAACCAACGGATCACATCAGCAATCATTGTGAGTATTAAACACAAGTATACACTCTCTAAACTATGGAAAACTGATATTATTACCGAACAGACATACAAAAATTACTGGAACATATTTAATGCAGTCATTAAAGAAGCAAAAGCAGATTTTTATTGTTCAAAAATTGTTGAACAAAAATCCAATCGAAAAAGGCTATGAAACACTTTGAAAGAGTTAATTAACACAAAGAACGTTAAAACAAATCCTTTGTCCCGCACACAAAGCGGAAATTCTGACAGTGATCTGAAAGATATAGCCAGTTTATTAAACAACTTCTGTGCAAATTTTGGCTGCAGTACTGCAGCCTCGTTACCAATTACAGAGATTCACTACTGATAATACATGCCACAATCAAATCCAAACTTATTTTTCTTTGATCCAATCCTACCATACGATACAGTATTTCTTTAGCAATAAAAACCTAAAAAATAAAGATCCTGATATCAATACGATCCCGGTAAAAAGATACGAATTATTATCCGATGAAACTGCAGTACCACTCAGTAAACTAATGAATGAATCAGTAACACTAGGTATATTCCCTGACAGTCTAAAGGAAGCCAGAGTATGCCCAGTATTTAAGTCGGGGAAACCCAAACACTCCATCCAGTTATCGCCCCATTTCCTTATTGGCAACTTTAAGTAAAGCATTTGAAAAATTCGTATTCAATAAACTTACTAAATTCTTAATAAAATACGATATTTTAACTAAAGCACAATTTGGGTTTAGAGATGGACATACAACGGAAGATACCATAAACATGCACTTGGAAAATATGTATCAGAATTTAAACAACGAAAAACACACTGCCTTGATCTTCCTTGACTTGTCAAAAGCAGCTGATACATTCTCGCATGAAATCTTATTGAATAAACTTCAGATATATGACATAAGAAGAAATATCCTCGATTGGTTCAAATCATATCTGTCAAATCACCATCAGTACATCAGATAAAAAGATAATTTATCCGACAAGGCGATGCTAACTAGCGAAGTCCCTCAAGGATTTATTCTAAAAGTCCTCAAGGATTTATTCTAAAAACTAAAAACTAAAAACGCACTTCATTAGCTCCTACTGATGTATAAGTTTACTCCTGCCATTTTTACCATTGACCATTGTAAGCAATTTTGTAATCAACTATTTAAAATATGCAAATTTCATTAATCTCCTTTAATTTCGTTATCTAGTCTTTTCCTATATTTTTTATTGAGCAGCACTTATTTTCTGCTAAATATACAATAAATCTTTTAATTTAAAATTATGTAACATTTTGTAAACTTTACATTGCATTTACTATTATTATTGCTATTATTATTATTTTTTGTTGTCACTATTACTATTACTTCCACTTTCACTATTTTTACGTCATGTTTGCTACTAAATATCCAGTAAATTATCTAATTTAAAATTATGTAATATTTTATAAAGTTTATATTGTATTTATTATTATTATTGCTATTATTATTATTTTTTGTTGTGACTACTGGTATTACTTGCCACTTTCACTATTTTTATGTACTGTAATAAATAAACTAAATGCCACTAATTTTTCCTAAAAAGCCTCCATGCTTCCAAGGGCATATTCAGATGAAAGTACTGTGAATATATTAATATAACAAATATCGAAAAATTATAAAAATCTATTGCTTGTATTTAGTCCAGGCGATATATGCAAAAAATCAAAGAATTGTGAGTTTTTCCATAAAAGCATGAAACCTGGCACACTCATAGATTAATTTCTTCTGAAGAATTTCAGATGTAGAGCCATCGTCAAAAAGTCGTGTTCTTCGTGTTGACCATTTTCCAAAATGGCCGCCCTGCATCGTTAGAAGGTGGTTATTCTGACATGTTAGCGGCTCATTCTATATGTAAAATTACATGATTTTTACAATCATGGGAGCTACAAGGTTTTTATTATTCAAAATAATCCTTCTTGAGGTTAAAACTGGTAGTCATCTGTAGACCTCCAAACACTCCAACCAAAAAATTCTCGAATGCCATTGAAGATAGCAGAAACGTGATAAGAGCCGTAAACCCTCCATCCCCCAATATAATGCTCTGCGGAAACTTTAATTCCCCATTTATAAAATACAAAAAGTGGGTAGGAATATACATATACACCAGGACAAGGGGGGCACAAGAGAAGACCAGGAGCAAGCAAAAATATTGATGGCTCTCACAAACAAGTTTATACTGACACAGGAGATAACAGAAAATACAAAAAATAAATAACTCCCTAGATCTGGTATTCACGAATAACACGAACTTGATTGCGGATATAAAAATAACCCCAATTATTATATCAGACCAAACAATCGAGATATCAACGAATATAGCGGCAACATTAAAAGACAATACATACTGAAGAAAGAAGCAAATTTGGGGCTTTTAACTTAAACTCCAAGACTATAAATTGGGAAGAAATCGGATCACACATGGCCCAAATAGAGTGGAGACAGTTTTAGAGAAAAAACAACTGAAGAAATGCTAACAAGCTTGGAAGAAAAAACGCTGAGAATTTTAGAAAAATATGCTCTGAAATCACAGCCAAAAGGAATGAGGAACTGGTTAGAGAAGCAAAAGAGGAGAATATTTTGCAAAAGAAAAAGGGTAGCGGCGAAGTTAACTAATTGCAGAGAACTCAATGCCAGGAAAGTAATACAAGAAAAACTGCAGCGTATCGATAAGGAAATACAAACCTCATTAAGGGCCACAGAGAGAGAGGGAAGAGGAAGATGCGGTAGAAGGAATAAAGGAAAACCGAAAAACTTTTCTAGTTATGCAAAAAGGCAAACAAAACGCGCGCCATTATCGGGCCCTTAAGTAAAGGAAATAATGAGCTAACGGACGATCTAAAAGAAATATCTGAAACATTGACAGCCCAGTATGAATTAATCTTCAGTACCCCAAAAAGTGACAAAGCGATACCTGACATAGATGCATTCTTTGAAGACAAATTGCAAGGAGATTATATAACAGACTTTGATTTTATCCCAGAAGATGTAATGAAAGCTATCGGACAAATGAAATCACATTCAGCTGCAGGTTCGGACAAATGGAACGCAGTATTGATTAAAAACTGTAAAAATGAAATAGCTACACCCTTATACTTGATATGGAGAAGATCCCAAGACACTGGAGAAATACTGAGCATCTTGAAAAGAGCAAACATTGTCCCTATATATGAAGGAGGGGATAGATCTCAAGCAAAGAACTACAGACCAGTGTTAGTGACGTCCCCCCCCCCCTCACCAAAGTATTTGAAAAAATAATTAGAGAAAAAATCTATGATTTCTTGGAGACACTGGAAATATTCAACGAAAATCAGCACGGATTCCGACCAGGAAGATCATGCCTATCACAACTTATAGAGCATTATAACAATATCCTAAATACAGTGGAAGGCAATGAAAACTACGATGTCATATACACGGATTTTGCTCAAGCTTTCAACAAAATAATGTGATCATGGTATAATAGCACATAAAATGAAACATATGGGAATAACAGGCAAAGTTGGAAAATAAATCTACAATTTTCTCAGAGAACGTCTACAGGTCGTCAAAATTCAAGGTATATCATCATCAGAATCGGAAGTAGGCAGCTCAGTACCAAAAGGTACAGTACTGGCCCCACCCCTGTTCATTATCATGCTAACAGACATAGACAGTGGAGTAAACAGCAACAGTATAGTAACATCCTTTGCAGACGATACAAAGGTCAGCAGAAAAATCAGCGATGAAAATGAGGAGGAAGCCTTGCAGAGAGACACAAACAAAATATACAAATGGTCAGAAGACAACAACATGACATTTAACACCAAGAATTTTCAGCTCTTGAGATATGGTAGAAATGAGGAACGTGAACAGGTTGCATATTATGCTCCAGATAGATAGGAAACTTAGAGAAGCACGAAAGCGATCGACTTGGAGGTAATAATGACCGATGATGCGAAATTTGAAACACATAATTAGATAGCGATAAACAAAGCAAAAAGAGTTGCGAGACAGGTACTAGGAACGTTCAAAAGAAGGGACAAGGCAGTAATGATTCCCCTGCTGAAAACACACACGCAGTATCTACTTCCAAATTATCATCAAATTTACACTGAATCGGTCCTGTCATAGGCATATATATTGGCCACGCAGAACCAATTAGGAATTAAAAACTCTTAAAAAAAGATACATGGGGACGAATTCGAGACTTGACCTTGACTTTGTCGCTATTAACATTATAAAGCCTCTTTTTTACGTCTATATGTACAAATTGTACATTATATGCAGTTTAAAACAGTGCAATCAGATTGTGACATGTTAAAGTAGCTGTCATAATACACCAGGAATAATGGTAATGTCAGGGTTGGCGTGTATACCATCAAGCTTTACTCAAGATGGTGAGATATACTATAATCAGTATATCAGGTTAATCTTCACAGTCGCCACCACAGTGGCACAAAACACTGCATTTCAGAGAAGCATTCAGGTACTTACATTAATCTCTGCAGCCCTTTTTGCAGCCACAACACAAGAATTCGAGTGGAGACTGGCTTGGCTGAGGAACGGTTGTTCACATATGCTTCCAATCTTTAGGGTTAGTAGTATACCCGCAAAAATGTCGAGTGCAAATCAATTGCATGCAACATGATCAATAATTGCAACATTGCATGCATCGAGAAGTGAGAGAAGGGTTATGCAACAATGGGGAAGTGTGGGAGTTATGCATGAAGAGGGACGGGGCTAGACCCTTCAAAGGAGTGAGTGGGTAACCTAACTTAACAAGGGTAATAAAACACAAGACGGAAAGAGAGAGAGAGAGAGAGAGAGAGAGAGAGAGCGAGAGAGAGAGAGAGAGAGAGAGAGAGAGAGAGAGAGAGAGAGATGTTCTCACTGGCATGTCTCGGCGCATAATGGAGTTTTTATATATATATATATATATATATATATATATATATATATATACCCTTCATTTCCATTAATAGAGATATTTGTTTACATGGTGTAAAGGAGAAATAAAACACAACTATATCGTTCTGTCTATATAATATATGAAGGTGGGCTGAAAAGTAATGCCTCCACTCAAATAAATTTTAAACGGGTTGAAGGATTTTATCGAAAGAAAAGCAGATATGTGCCTTAGAGTTTATTTTTCAAAACGATACATTTACTTTTCTATAGAATCACTCTCTACCTCGATACATTTACGTCAACGTTAAATGAGTTCTTGAAATCCATCCCGGTAAAACTCGAAGCTTTGACCACGAAACCAAAATTTTACAGCGGCCTAAACTTCGTCAGACTCTTAGCGATTTCCACGGAGATGTTCTTTAAGTTTAGAAAAGAGGTGAAAATCGCATGGTGCTAAATCATGGCTATATGGTGGATGCGGCAAGACAGTGAATTGCAGATCCTCAATTGATTGTCGCGTTTGATCATTGGCATGAGGCCGTGCGTTGTCATGGTGAACAATGACTACGTTTTTGTTGGTGTGAACCCTTCTCATCCGTTTTTTCAACTTGTTCAGAGTTTCAATATAACGTGCGGAGTTCGTTGCTGTCCCTCTTCCCGTAAAGTCTTCGAGAACAACACCATTGATATCCCAAAAAATAGTCAACTTCACTTTTCCAGCCGAATTTTGAACTTTGAATGTTTTAGGTTGCGGTGAATTTTTGTGTCGATATTCCATGGACTGGCGTTTATTTTCAGGGTCATGATGGTCGACCCACGTCTCGTCTCCCGTCACAATGCTGTGCAGAAATTCATCTTCATTTTCGAAGCGCTACAGATTTTCTTGGTAAATGCTTAGTCGCTCAGTTTTCATCTCGGCAGTGAGTATGCGAGGCATCCATCTGGCGCAGACCTTTCGGTAACCAAGAATACTGATAATGTGTCCCAGTCACTCTTTGGAGATATCGAGCATTGCAGCAATTTAATTTTGTTTAATGCGACGATTTTCACGAATCAGTTCGTCAACGTATTTCCGAAGAGACTCGTCGGTTGCCGTTACAGGCCTTCCACTTCGCTGTTTGTCTCGCAACTCTTCTTGCCCTGCTTCTTCTTTACACTGCCTCGCCCAACTTCGAACGGTACTCACATCAACACACTGTTTGCCGTACACAGCTTGCATTCGCCGATGAATGTCTATGGGAACAGCACTTTCAGCGGTGAAAAATCCAATTACAGCACGTTGCTTGAAGCGAACGTATTTACTCCTTTCCATTGTAATCGATAATGAACCAACGTGCGGAATGAATATAGGCTATATTAGGCTATAACACAAACCCGGTTATTTCTGGTTACTTCTAAACAATCTGGAGTGGGGTGGGAATATAAGGTTATAACACAAAACCGATTTTATCTGGCTACCTGAACACAATTCAAAATTATTCAAGTGGAGGCATTACTTTTCAGCCCACCCTCGTATCATTAAAATGCATTCGGTAAATATGTATATACATTAGGTACAAAACAGGAATAATATATACATGATTTATTTAACACATATATTTAGATCAGACATAAAAATAACTCGACCAGTAGAGAAGAATTGTATATACATTAGACACAAAAACAGGAATAATACACACTGGAGTTATTTAATATATATATATATATATATATATATATATATATATATATATATATATATACTTGGTTGAATGGTTTGTTCTTAGGGAAGCGTAGCTTAGCGAGGAATAGGAGGACGAAAAGATGGTACATGTTTATTAACAGACGTTTCGGAAAAATTCAATTTCCATCATCAGTGCTAAAAAGTTTAAAAACAAATAGAAATAAATAAGTATAATAAATAAAAACGAACAATAAATTAAAATGGCGCAACAATTAGCGAGAATTAATAGTAAGTTACAATATATTAAATTAAAAGATTAAAAATTAAATGATACAAAGTATAAAAGTATGGACAATAAGTAAAATATAAAACGGTTTAGATAAAACAGAATTGAAGGGTTTCTTACCAGATTGTTAATGTAATGGGAGACTAATTATACAGAAGATTGGGAATGATTGCCTCTTGAAAGAATTCCATATTAGGAAGATGGAGCCGGGCGGAGTGATGGTGGATTTCTTTTGAGAGTTTATTTTGCAATGTTTAAATTGAAAGCGGAACTGTAATCGTTGAGGGTTGGCTGGATACTGAGGATATAAAGGCAGTGGTGTAGTGCTAAATAAAGAAGTGAGGGAACGCATTTTGAAAGTGTTACTCAGATGCGGGGGGGACAATGGCGAGCGCGGCGAGCCCATACAGCTGGGGGTCCGGGGGCACTGTAAGCCTCCCGGGAAATCTTTTGAAATCTGACCAATTTCAGGGATATTTTGAGGTCATATGCACTGGATATTATGATATATTCCAAGGTTGAAGATGCAGTATTTCCAGTGTCATTAGATATACGACATCCAGTACGATCAATAAAAATAGCTAACAACTGGAATGATTAACTAAAAAAAGTCAACAACTGGTACGCCGTGGTGACTGTTTCACCAGATCTTTATAGGCTAGCATTGCCTCAGTCGAAGCTAAAAGAAATGAATCAGTTAATGATTCTTTCTCATATTTCTTCTAGGGGTGGGAATTAAAATTTCATGACGTTAGAGATTTGTAAGTTCGGATTTATTTGAAATAGTGAGGGAACGCCGTTCCGTCTACCAAAAAAAGTAAGGGAACGCCGTTCCGTCTACCAAAAAAAGTAAGGGAACGCCGTTCCGTCTACCAAAAAAAGTAAGGGAACGCCGTTCCCACGCGTTCCCACAGCACTACACCACTGTAATAAAGGGACTCAAGTATGCGGAGGTCGATTAGTTGGTTGGCTGAATTAATGATTTTGAAGTGGGAGGAAAGTAACGGGTGGTTGTGGAGGTGGCAGTGATCCCTTATTGCTGATTTGGAGGGTTTGTTCAAGGGCTGTGAAGTTCTTGTAGAAATCCCACGATGCTCGTCCACTCTTGTTTGATATTGGCGGATGGTACTGCCAATATAGTTCGCTTTGCAGCGAACACAATTAAAAGCGTAGATAGTCGACGAAGCAAGTGGCTGGGTGGTGTGTTTTTCTTTATGTTGAGTAAAATTTTATGCTATACTGGTTGTTGGTGAAAGCGAAATGAAATTTAATTTGGGGGTAAAGCGGGGTGAGTAAGAGACAGAGTTCTGAAAGTATTTTATGGCTAATGTGGTCGTAATAGGGGAATGAAAAATATTGTACGTCTTTTTTAACAGTGGGAACTTTAAGGGGGGTTGATAAATATTATTAAGAAAATTTCTGGTTAAGGACTGTAACAGATGTTTTGGGAAAGAGTTATTAATGCTGAAGTTAAGAATTAACTCTATTTCATGATGGAAGGATAAGTACGAGGAGCAAAGATGGTAGGCATGGTGGATTAAAATTTTAATACTGTTTATTTTATATAGCAAGGGGATGTGGCTTAGGAAATTAGTACCTAGGCCTGTGTACGTGGGTTTTCGATATATGGAAGTGCTAAATTTGTTGTTTTGTTTAGTTATTGTAATATCTAGAACCCTAAGTACTAATGAAAAACGACTCCTATCGTTAAGCCTAGATTTTAAACTGCCAAATTTTAAGATAAATTATTTTAAGTACTTTTTATCTTTCGAAAAACTCTTTCATAGTTTAAAAAAATTCTCAATAGTTGACGAGTCAAAACTTCCGTTTTTAAAGTCCTCACTCACCCACATCGCTAATAAACATTTTTATAGTTTTAAACCTCATAAAGTTTTTTCCCCCCTTATTAATAGAAAAGACCTCTCCTGCCTTAAAGAACTATCTAAAGACGACTCCATTATCATTTCACGCCCCGACAAAAGCAAAGGCACCGTCCTTCTTAACAAACCAGATTACATTAATAAGGTTAACAACGTTCTTAACGATCCTACCAAATTAAAAAAATTAACGATAATCCTTTAACCCTTTCCCTAAAACTTGAAGATAAAATCAGCCGTTTCCTCAAAAAACTATATGATCAGAACAAAATTTCAGAAGGCACTTATAACCAAGTACGTTCTTCCGGCTCATTCCCAGGTACTCTCTATGGCCTCCCTAAAATACATAAACCCAACTTACCCATTAGACCCATCATTTCGGCCTACACTACCCACAATTACAAACTAGCAAAATTCCTAATTCCCACTTTAACCCCCCTAACCCAAAACGAATACTCCGTCACCAACTCCTACGAATTCACTAAAGAAATATGGACCATAAATAACTCAAATAACCTTCATATGCATAGTTTCGATATAGTATCTCTCTACACCAACGTTCCAATTAAAGAAGCCATCGATATCTGTATTAACAGCCTTTTCGCCAACAATCCGAATACAGTTTTGAATCTAACAAAACATGAATTTACCAAACTGCTCACGCTCGCCGCCTCAGACATCTATTTTTTCTTTAACCAACAACTTTATCAACAAACCGACTCACTAGCTATGGGATCCCCCTTAAGTGCCACTCTAGCGAACATCTTTCTCAGCCATCACGAAAATAACTGGCTACTTCATTGCCCCACTCATTATAAACCACACCTATATAAAAGATACGTTGATGACACCTTCCTCCTTTTTCACAATGCCAACCACGCCCCCCTTTTTCTTAACTACCTTAATTCCCAACATAAAAACATTAAGTTCACCTAAGAAGACGAATCCAATAACACCCTTCCCTTCCTAGATATTACAATAACTAAACAAAACAACAAATTTAGCACTTCCATACATCGAAAACCCACGTACACAGGCCTAGGTACTAATTTCCTAAGCCACATCCCCTTTCTATATAAAATAAACAGTATTAAAATTTTAATCCACCGTGCCTACCATCTTTGCTGCTCGTACTTATCCTTCCATCATGAAATAGAGTTAATTCTTAACTTCAGCATTAATAACTCTTTCCCAAAACATCTGTTACAGTCCTTAACCAGAAATTTTCTTAATAATATTTATCAACCCCCCCTTGAAGTTCCCACTGTTAAAAAAGACGTACAATATTTTTCATTCCCCTATTACGACCACATTAGCCATAAAATACTTTCAGAACTCCGTCTCTTACTCACCCCGCTTTACCCCCAAATTAAATTTCATTTCGCTTTCACCAACAACAGTAGTATCAAATTTTACCTCAACCATAAAGAAAAAACACCCCAGCCACTTGCTTCGTCCACTATCTACGCTTTTAATTGTGTTCGCTGCAAAGCGAACTATATTGGCAGTACCATCCGCCAATATCAAACAAGAGTGGACGAGCATCGTGGGATTTCTACAAGAACTTCACAGCCCTTGAACAAACCCTCCAAATCAGCAATAAGGGATCACTGCCACCTCCACAACCACCCGTTACTTTCCTCCCACTTCAAAATCATTAATTCAGCCAACAACTAATCGACCTCCGCATACTTGAGTTCCTTTATATCCTCAGTATCCAGCCAACCCTCAACGATTACAGTTCCGCTTTCAATTTAAACATTGCAAAATAAACTCTCAAAAGAAATCCACCATCACTCCGCCCGGCTCCATCTTCCTAATATGGAATTCTTTCAAGAGGCAGCCATTCCCAATCTTCTGTATAATTAGTCTCCCATTACATTAACAATCTGGTAAGAAACCCTTCAATTCTGTTTTACCTAAACCGTTTTATATTTTACTTATTGTCCATACTTTTATACTTTGTATCATTTAATTTTTAATCTTTTAATTTAATATATTGTAACTTACTATTAATTCTCGCTAATTGTTGCGCCATTTTAATTTATTGTTCGTTTTTATTTATTATACTTATTTATTTCTATTTGTTTTTAAACTTTTTAGCACTGATGATGGAAATTGAATTTTTCCGAAACGTCTGTTAATAAACATGTACTATCTTCTCGTCCTCCTATTCCTCGCTATATATATATATATATATATATATATATATATATGCATCAAAACAAAAAATAATACAGCTAGTACAGAAGAATTCTACATACAACAGTTGTAAAATCAGATTACACAACACGTGTTTAATATATATATATATATATATATATATATATACTCTCTCAGCAGTGTATATAGAGTATATGTATATATGTGCATAGAAAGTGGGAAAATGGTAATACATACTTTAAGGTCAGTTTCTATCACGCTTAAATAAAATAGTAAACTCACATGTAATGGAGTCCACATTTACATCTTCATTGATTTTTTACTGCCCAATAAATGCGATTTAACATTAATTCACCACTCAAAGTATGCAGGTATCTATATTCAATATAAAAGGTTTTCAACTCGTTTAACACTATTTTTGTACCCACTTTACACTTGGGAGTAAAACTTTTATGCCCTTTAAAAACGGATATAATACAGTCAAAAGCACGCACGAAGATGACATCGATTGCTACAACATCACCATTAAATTCAAGTTTATAAACACTCCTTTCCAAAAGTGCATTTAATCTTTTCTCGCTGACCTTTTCAACTGTAAAATCTTCTTCACATCTCATATCGGCAATTGAAGTTTGCTTCTAAATCGTGGTTTCAACTGCGTCTTCTATAAAGAAATAATTCTTCAGGGTGAACAGTGAAGGTGAGTTCAGCCCTGTACCGTTCTAGTTCTTTGTACCAAAGTTCATGATATTTCGAGGAGTCTGTACCTTCTAAATACGTATCCAGTTCCAACCCATTCTCACCTTGTTCGTCCCGACACTTGGTAAAATCATCGAGCAGGGCAGTGAACGCAAATTCAAGCACAGTGTCAAAATAACTGCATATCAGCAGCACGAGAGTCTAATATAGGTTTTAGTGTACGGAAACCGACGACTTCAAACATTCTGTCGAGAATGAAACGGTTTCTGCGAGGATAAGGGCGTTATTGTCAGCAGTATTCTTCCACATCATGGTTGGTTTGTATCACGATTTGTGCACAGCGTACAAATAATAGCGTATGAGGGTGCATCAATAATCTGTTTTCTTTTTGTGCCCACACCTGCAGGTATTTTATAACCCCCCTCACCCCACTTTTCAACCACCATGAAGATTCTGTTCATCTCTTCAACAATTAAATAAATAACATTGCGTTGACCAGGGTTTAATTGTCTACATTTCATTTCAAGTACATAATTAATAGCACCGGTATTAAGCCTGAATACACGCACAGAATTCAATATAAACACGTCGTACACTGCATTGAGGATACTGCTCAACGGAAGTTCCATCTTTTAATAGATTTCTAACGAATCTACGAGGAGAGAACGTCCAGTCGGGTCAAGCTCTGAGGCGACTATGAGCCGGCGGTGCGCTGTTTGACTAGGGGGAACCGTGCGGGGCGGTTGGGGAGATGGGAGTTGTGGGGGTGGGTATGAGTTACACAGGATGCGTCATGAACGCCGCCAAGCGTTAGCAATGCAGAGTCGTGTACGAGATTGTTCCAACGTGAAAGAATCGATGCGCAATGATAAATCATCCAAATAATTAAAACTGTAACCCATTGTACCGGGTAGTTGTTTAGAGAATTTTTCCATCTGCGATACATGAAGTAATATCGGTTATAATGTTTTATCACACACTTCCTGGAATGCGCACCATACATTACAACGTTCAGGGGTAAATGTATTCACCATTGTACTTTCTCAAATAAGAACTATGCACATATAAAATTTATTAACACTCTGGTGATCTATTTGAGAGAAACATGTGTCCATACTTGTCCTTTTTGTTGGACAAACTACTTTCGTCCCTAAGCTCAACTAAAAATTCGCATAAACCTTTAGCTACAATTTCGCTGCGCACATCACCATGATATACATGGATGTAGTGGTAGAAATATTTTAAACTGTCCATAATCACAAGAGTTACATTCTCCGCCGCAGTGTACACGTACTTGGTGTGATGTAACATGGTATAATACCTCTTGTACCATCAATCATCAAAAAGGTTCACAACCCACATCCTTGGTTTCTCTTCTGCAAGCGTCGATTCTTTCACTTCACGATATATGTATTCTTTAACATAGTTTAATCCTACAACATATTCCATTACATTATTTCAGCCACGAAAACCCGCAATGCTCTCACAAGAATATCCAAGAGTATTTGGACATCTTGCTCCTCATGCTTCGCACGATTTAATGTCCTTAAAAGTTTCAAAGGAGGGATGACTAGAAATTCTTTGGGTGTTCACCACATCTGTAGACTTTTATCGTTACTTTTCGTCTACGCGAGAATTCTTTAACAGATAAAAGATACGTCTGAGAACCAGGGCATGCTGGGGTCAACTGAACACGTAGGAAGGAGATATGTCCCTCCAACTAGATTAGTAGCAGGGATCACGTAAATCTTTTTATTAGTGTGCAACATACAGCGTGTTGTGCTTAGATTTTTTATGTATACACACACACACACACACACACACACACACACACACACACACACAAAGGAGAAAATGAAACGCCAGCTCAAACAATTTACTTTAAATACACGTAATAAAGCTATACTAATAATTGTGACGGTAGAACTGCCTGCGAACTTTCTTTCTTCTTGTTTCTTATGGCCGGCCAAACCACTGGCTAGATTTGGATGAGACTTGGGGAATCGGTGTAACTGAGGCCGGGAAAGAACATAGGCTATGTGGAGTCGGCCTCCGAGGTCATCTGAGGCCGCTGGAGGCCTCTGTATTCCAGAGTGGTTGAAAGATAGTGGCATCATAGACACGTCATAAAAGATAGTGACATTATAGACACGTCATAAAAGACAGTGATAGAAAATGGGCGCAGCTCTATCATACACACGTCATAAAATGGGCGGAGCTCGAGCTTATATATATATATATATATATATATATATATATATATATATAAGAACATAGGCTATGTGGCGTTGGCATCCGAGGTCATATATATATATATATATATATATACAGTATATATATCGAGTGGCCCAAAAAATTGCCTTGAGATTTGAACATCAATAACTTCAAAAATATGCAGTTCACACTTCCAAATTTACCTAACTTTTACCTCAATCTATTAAAAAGTCATCATAAAAATTTCAGACCTCTACATAAAATACTTTTTCCACATCTGAGGGAACAATGAGGTATGGTGAAGAAAACGAATATCATAAACTGAAAAAAATTTATTATTCACATCTTATCAACAAATAAGTTATGATCAATATGTCCGTCGTCCTGCTTACAAACTAATCTTAACCTTTTCTTATAAAACATGATACATTTTCTGATTTCTGCTAATGTTATTTTGTCCCAACATTCGAGTATTTTTTCTTTAATTACATTTCTGTAAACTTTTCTGTTTGGCCTTCATAAATCTTCTCTGCTAGAGTGTTCCATATGCAATAATCCAGGGGATTGCAATCATGTGATTGCGGGAACCAGTCGTTTTTTCCAATGAAGTTGACTGCATTCTGTTGTAGATAATCCTGTGTGAACTTGCTAGTATGAGCTGTAACACCATCTAGTCCGTGAGCCAGATCAAATTTGATTAACAAATGGATGGAATAAATCTTACAATGATTTTTAGTTAGTTCGATCTTCAATCTGTATGGAATCATGTGATGGACATCTCAGATTCCCAGCTAAATGCCATTTTGGCCGCCATCTTTGAAAACGATCGTCAATTTAAGGCAGATTTTAAATATGTCTGTTATTGGGCTGTAACTCATTATTGGTTGATCGTACAGAAATTTATCACACATTAAAAGTTATTTAAAATGACATTCTACATATGAAAAAGTATTTATATTCAATCTTATAAATATAGATATTGAAATATATGGAATAATATAGCAAAAAACACGTGCTTTTTTTACATTTTTTTAACATTTATATAATATAGTTCACTATAATTTTTAATAATTGAAAGGAGTAACCAAAATTCACATGCTGTCACATAGCCTGATATATGAACAGTGAAAAACAATTATAACATGTCCTAAAATTACTTATCATATGCCGTTTTCGGACTATATTTAAATGGGCGCCAAATTCAGTCCGATTGTGCACATATCGGATAGTTGGCTGTAACACAAAATCCGTGAGTGTTAGGCATATTTGTCACAAATGAAACGTTGTTTAGAATGATATGGTGCATACAGTGATGTAATATGTAACTGTCCTCAATAAATTGTTTAGAAATTATACACATTGTAATATATTACACTAATAACAGGAGGTATTTCAAACTAATTTTGGCAACCAAAACTCAGTATTTATCATTTTACTCATCACATCTATCACAAGAATCATCAGAGTCCTGATGTAGCTCTTCGTTAGCATCAGCCATGTTTGAACAGGTTGTCAGCTTGCAGGCGGGCGTACATTTCAAACCATTGTGAATGCAGGTGCAGTTAGAGCGTTGGCATCTATGAGGGCAATTGCATAATAATAGCCCAAGGACGACTCCTGCAGCTGGTAAACCTGTCATCCATTGAATTACAAGATTCCCTTCTCCATTTATTGTCCAACCATGTCCTGTAGTCGGGTCAGGAATACTGGGTGAATTCTCAAGGCTTCGCCTTCAGATGGCGGTCTGAAAGTTTGCTCGAAGTGTGCGCTGCAGTAGGATCTTCACATGGTGGCAGCTGTCCAGATTCAATGTCACCTCCTCTGGTACGAAACATTTGGTACCGCAACTCGTTAACGGAGACCATTTTTGTGTTTCTGCAGTTTAGCTTGCAAGTGTATTCTTGTATGATGTTGAACACTTCTGTGGGAAGTGTCCAGGTAGTACCAAGAGACGAAAATGCTTTCCTGAACTTCTCATCTCCCTGAAGGAGTTTCAGGGCTTTCAGCTCTCCCTGACCTGCCAATGCATCTATAGAGTAACATCCTGTCCACGGGTGAAGCCCCAACAACGCAGTACAAACATCTGCTCCAAGTGTTGCAGCTAACTTAGTGATATCCACGAGTCTCACGAGTTTTAGTGCCCCGCCTAATGAAGAGTCGGCTGTTGATCTTTCGACTTAGACCTAGACAAATGATGAACACAGCTGTGTCATCTGAAATGCAGAATAGTTTTCAGCAGCGTGTTTCGCATGCAGTAGTATGCGTGTGTCAGCTTCCTCTTGGTTTGAAGTTAGATCATCAATTGTTGTACAATCATTGTGGGTCAATTTGAAACAGTGGTCACCACACGTCACAAACATGGTTTTATTTCCCAAGTGCTTCCTCTTACTGCCATTTTTCCAGCTGTCTGCAAGGAATTTCGTCAACATGTTCTTGCTGTCTATGTACATCAGGAGCGTCCTCCAATTTTTTATTTTGTGACTAGGTCGTATTTGATGGAAGGTAATGCCTTCTTTTGAAGCACGTGTTTCACGTTCTGCAGTCTTGATTGAGTGTTGACGGTATACATCAAATACGACATCAATTCGATCGCTTCCCTGGCCAGCGTGAAGAATTAGCACAAACAATTTTTCAGACAACTGGTCGAACGTAAGATTCTCACCGTGGACTTTGTGAATGAGTCCCGTGGCATCAATAATTGAAGCAGATGGCTGAGTGGTCACCTCAGCAGGCAATACATTGTTTTCAAGTGCCTTAGACAGAACAGCTTGTTAGTTTTTTTCATTGTACCATCTGCATTCGCTAATGCCCATGGTAGGGTGTGTCAATTTTAGGGAGTAAAGTGAAATCTTTAGATTTTCAAAGACTACTAGTGACCAAATGATGCATTTTTATGTACTAAATCGAAATATGGCTTTAAAATCCAGATTTGAACAATCCTAGCTACTTATATTTGAAGTTGAAGTTCACAAAAAATCAGCAATTTTTGCAAGTATTTTTTTTATTGTATATAACTACATTTTACATACATTACATACAATTAAAGCCATTTTGATTGTATTTCAATATTAAAACTTAGAAATATAGATAGTAGTCCAGGCAATTTGTAGTTAGACCTGGGCAAAATTGCTTCAGAAGCTTTCTAAACTGTTTCCAGCTCAGGAACCATTGCCGAATAACATATCCAAAATCCGACAAAATTGGACCCCGGGAACACCCCCAAAAATGAAATTCAAAATGGCGGACTGGATGTTTCCTACGAAAAAAAAAATATATATAATTTACGCTTTTATTTATAGAGATACATTTTATGCTTTTTCTTTCAGTTGTAATGTTTTAAATAATTCAACAATATACAATACAACCAGTTATTACGCAAATATAATGTTATATAGCTTTTTACAGATTTTTATAATCAATAATACAACAATTATTTTTTTCCCAGTTTCAAGTTATGTTCATTACAGAAGAAGTGATACCTGGTCACAAACATACGAAATTAATCCTCTTCATCACTATCATCGGATAGATTACCGGTACTTGGGTTGTTATCGCAACCACTGATTTGGCACTCGCCACAAGCGGCTGAACAGGGCATTCCATTACGCTTGCATCCACATCTTGAAGTAGCACATTTCGTCTTGCAGGAGCAGCGGATCATGTTGAGTAGATAATTTGGAGCTGGTGGCTTGTCGCAGGCTGTAGGGTAGTAGGAATTATTCTTTACATACCAACCCCACTGTTCTGCATCGATCTTCTCTTCTGTAGACTTCCAGATTAGTATTTGAAGGTATGTGCGAAAGCTGTGGTACTTTGTGGACGCATCGGTAGGTGGCAAACGTTCGGGTGTAACAAAAGATTTAGCTGTAGCTACCTTTTCAACTAACATTCGATGACGTAGTGCGTTAGTGGATTCAAGTGTTTTGCAGCCATACAACAGAAGCATTGCCTTTCTTCCAGCGGCTTCAATGTCAGAGTGTTGGCAACAATCAGAACAGAATGTATTTGCAACTGAACGGAGTTCAGCCACCTTCATCAGTGTGTCGAATGCTTTGGCTTTACCGATCGAAAAAATTCTGGATGTGCTATCACAGCCCGTGAAAGCATGCACAAACAGGAGATACTTGCAGATGTCATTGCCTAACAATGATTGAATGCTGAGAATATCATACACAGGATTAGGAGATGGTCCCCGTCTTATATCGCTGCGATAGTACAACTTGAAACCACTGTCCTTGGCATGGTACAGAAGGAGAATCAGCAAGTCGGTGTCTTCCCCTATTACTGTTGTAGTTGCATTTTCTGATGAGGAAACTGCTGCACGAACGATGTCCACATCAGCATCCCCATCTGCGTTGTGAACAGTACACCCGTGCTTCTTCAACATCTCACCTACGAGGGAAATAAATGCTTGCTTGTTGTTTTCATTAGCCAAGAAGTGTTCCTTCTGGCCAACAAACTTCATGCTTGGACTGAGATTCACATTTCTGCTTGTCTTGGTGCTGCATCTTCTGTGGATCATGTCCTTGATCGTAGGAGAGCTGCTGTAGCCATCAAAAACAATGATTGCTTTTCCATATGTTTTCAGAGTGAAATCGGCATATGAGTTGGCGATGCTGTCATATGTTTCATCTTGACGCCAGAAAACACGATGTAGTAGAGATCCACCATCCAATACGTACTGGTCTGTGCACTGAATTTCTTGAACTTCTTCCATGCGTAAAGTGTCAGTGTATTTGATTATTGCATGAGCTAGCTGAGACTTATCGGGTTTCCTCAAGATACTTCGTGATTCGAACAATGCAGGAGGATATGCACACAGTTCGTAACACATGACATCTTCAAGATTCATGTCTCCGCCACTGGCAACAGTCATCATTCTCTGAAACAGTAGTGCAGGATCTACTTCTATATCTGAAGTATCAGTGATCATAACGGCAGAAGCAGATCCTAGTGTTTTCACTTTGTCAGATCTTTTGGCAGAATATGTAAAGGCTTGTTTCCCAATCATTTTTACGACAATGTTCGTACCGATTGAATGCAATTGATGAACGTTAACTCCAGGATCAGCAGTTAGCCCTGTTACAATATTGCAGAGACCCGAGGTAGAATGGAATGGGAATAAGGATTCCAGACGTTCAAGTACTTTCTTCATGTCATTACTGTCCCTGATTTGTCTACTTCCCCTCATTTCCTTGTGCTGTTCACTACTTTCCAACAAAACTCTGGTGTATTCCTGCATTGCTAAGTTATAAGTGGAACACAGAGGCATAGAAAAGAGCCACGTTGTCCTTTGGATGTCTGTAAATCCACTTCCGCGTGTCAGTCCGCCTCTGCTTTTCAGGGAACGCATTAGTACTTGTTCTATCACCAGGTCTGTGCCGAGTCCGGCCCATAATTTGTCGCTTCTTCTTACCACAAACTTACCTTCCTGGAACATTTTGTAACGGCTGGATTTTCAGAAGGCAAACTTAACATTTTCTGCAGGTACAGGTATATCGATTTCAGGTAATTGTGATGTCCGGCTGCTGCAATTATGGGGATGGTCTCCAGCATAGCTTGCAAGTGCAAATCCCACGAGCCGGTTCTGTCTGCTGTTATCAAGGAACGTGCAATGTTGATCATTCGCTGATATTCCAACCAGAGTTGACTTGTTTGCGAAGTAGATTGTAGGTCAGTTTTCTTCGCATCCAAAGTGGTAGCAATCTGAGACAATGCATTCGAAGATTCCACATCCTCAACTGATTGTTTGGCGGTCATAACATCGTCGAGCAGGTCACAAGCTTCCTTATGGAGGTCATGAGGAGTTCCATCTTCATTACGAGGGAAAACGTCTGCGACTAGTAAGGTACTAAGAGCTGCATCTACTATCATATGACCACGTATCGCTCTTGAAACAGCTGTTCCAGACATCATGTGTTGCACGGCATTTGGTCCGTATATTTCTTGAAGTACTTCAGACAATCCTGAACCATTCATAAGAGTACCGACTGCTCCCAAAAGATTCATCAGAGTGTGAAATGATCCCAGCATTAAAACAATGTCCTGCAGGTCTCTCTGATCATTGATGATTTGGGAAGCTTTCCAGAACAAAGGCTGATCAAAGGTAATAATGCATGGGACTTTTTGATAGCGTGCTATCTTGCTCAAATATAGTAATGTCGAAAATATGCAGGTCATGTCAGTTGGCGACATATCTATGATGGGAAGGAACGTGATCGACGCCACACCTGGATGTGAGACACTTGATCCACCGTGAATTGCCTGCATTGTTCCGGACCAACTTGGACCTGATCTTTCTGCTGAAGATATCTGCCAGAGAAGACTAAGTCGACTTATGGTGGCAGTGGGTACTGGAAGTTCGCGGAATGAGATGTCCCTCAACATGCTTCTCGCGTGTCTATATTCCCTAATGTCAACGGTTGCAATCTTCTTAATGTCATTGTCACCAACATTACGCCTGTGAATAGAAGGGTGGATCTTGATCTTCGGAGTTATTGCGGCAATCATACCCATTCCATGAAAGGTATTCTTCCCATCCAAAGTGCAGACATCATGATCGACGTTATCTGCTGCTAGAAGGACTGCAGTGTTTTCATCAACAGTAAAAGAGCCAGACCCACTTGCCAGCGCCGCGTTTCTTTCAAATCTTGTTACTTCTGCATACGACGAACAGAACCCAGCTGATGGAGAACGTCAATAAGGTACCTTGACCTAAAGTTGTGGTGTAGCTGAACCGACAAACCGATCTGTAGTGGACATAGTAATCCTCTAGGACGGGTTGCTTGCATAATGCTCTGCCCAATTGCACCTATTTTTCTTGAAGCATCCTGTCCCGCAAATGCTTTTGATAATAGCAATTTCAGACTGTTGGAAATGTAATCAAGAGCACTTTCTGCAGTGATGTCATTTGGAGATGGATACACATATTTTCTAGGCGAGTCGACAGACTTGATATCACTTCTGATTATTTTTGCAACAGCTTCTACTAGGTAAATCTTCTGTAGCTCTATATCTATATCACATTCTTTCGACTTTTTGTGATAATCTATAAGAATTTCATTAGCTGTCTCTCGTAGTGTTACTACATCTGCCTTCCCACTTTCACCTGATATTATGATCTTGTCTCCGTAACGTTCTAAAAGCTTTCTCTTCATGTGCCTGCGTTCGTAGACAGAGCTCTGACTTCCTTGAAGATATTCCTCCATTTTGGAAATTAGGTCTCCAATCAACAGTTGTTCATCATCATTCTCTTCCAGGTAAGCACAGGTCTGAAGGAATGCTTGGTGTTGCTCTTCATTAGTTGGTCTCCCTTTCTTCGAATCATGATCGTCGGAGGAGTATGCGCGAGGAATGTTTTTTCCACTTCGAAAATTTACGCTGCAGGTGTGATGGTAGACACAATCTGCAGCAGGAAGATCACGAAGATAATACTCCAGACGGCCTTTTACATTAAACGACCATTCATCGCAGCGGCTTTCACAGCACCTTTTTATGGTTTCGGAGAACTCTGTAGTTCTTATTTTGACATGCTCTGATTTTTGTTTGTGTTTGGAAAAAAAGTCCACAAAGGTATCACAAAACAAACAGTGATTAGCACTGGAAAATGCGTATTCATGAAAACGAGCACTTTTCCTTGGTATTGCCTCGGCTGCGGTCTGTCGCTTCTTTATTTCAATGGTCTTTTTATCCGTAAACCTTTTCCTACATACAACGTGAACACTTATTCCAGCTGTTGCAACAACATCGCTTCCACGGCTGCGGCTGGATGCATTTATACCATCTGCTCCTTTTTGCGAGATGTGAACCACTTCCTGTCCGCTGTCCAATTTCTCCTTACAAATCACGCACAATTCTTCAGGGTCTGCATTCTTGAAGGCGGACGCACACCGAGTCAGCCGTACACTGAGTCAGTCTGAAACAGAAAACACAAATTAATAAACTGTGTTGCAGTATTTAAAAGGAGTACATAATAACAGTTTTAAAGAAAATGACAAGCACAAATACGCAGATTTGATAGTGGGTAGTAGGAATTAAAGAGTTGTATATAATATAAGTTTATAAAGATGTAGCAATGTCCATTCTCACATACACTCCATACAGTATATTTTATTTACATTACGTGACGTCATAGTTTAATACTAGCCGCCTAATACAATTTTTAGTGTCATATAGGTTAATTTAGAAACGAAAATGTGTTTTAAAACATTTTACTGATCAAGAAAAACGTCATAACTCTCTCTACAAAGCGAAATTAAAATTTATTGTATTTCGTAGGAAACTGCCAGTCCGCCATTTTGAATTTCATTTTTGGGGGTGTTCCCGGGGTCCAATTTTGTCGGATTTTGGATATGTTATTCTGCAATGGTTCCTGAGCTGGAAACAGTTTAGAAAGCTTCTGAAGCAATTTTGCCCAGGTTGAAGCTATTTTTGCTCTAGATTGCCTGGACTATAGGTTTCTTGAACTTTGCCCAGGATGCCATGCCTGCCTTGCTCTTGTTCCTGGACATGAGCTCCCAACTGGCCACCTGGCCACTGATGTACGCCTCCCTCCTCTCTTGTGAGTGAACATGTTGTGCTGCTTCAGTTGTCATCCTAACACAACTCTCTACTGACTGTGTGTGTGAGGGATATGCAGGAACTTCCATTGGTCTATCCAGAAACTCCTTGATTGCAGCAGTGGTGAGGGAGCGGGTCAGAGGAGGCTCAGTCACGCCAGAGTTCCAGTCAATAAGCTCCGAGAGTTTGGTGGCATCTGGGTTGATGTCAGGAGTCTTCTTGGGTCTGACACTGCAGTCTCCTGCCTGTGTGTCCTCATCTCCTTCACCTCTGATTTCCAGTATCCTCTTCACTGCCTCCCTCCTCTCCTCCTCCACCTCACTACCTCACTGCACAGCATGGTTTGGAGTACAACTTAGAGTGTGCATACCAGGTTGATCTCTTCACTGTAGGCATCACTATTCCTATCACCTCCTTCTTCTGACTTCTGAGCAGCTCCAGCTGGTACAGTACATGCCTGGGACCCTCCACCCAGCTGTGATTTAACTTGATGTTGAACCAGTTTGGCATGTAGACTCCCACTATGAATTCCACAATTATCCTCAGATTCTTCAGGTTCCTATCCTTCAGCCCATGTTTGGAAATCTACAATCTGCAGAACCTTAGAGCCGTGGTAACCCACCTACTGTGACAGACTGGCCCAATCTCCAGGAGAGTTAGACTCTGAGGTACCTCTCCCGATCTGATGGCAGTGATGATTCTGTAGCCATATGATTGGTCTGTGCTGAGGTCCTTGACTACCTCCTGACTGAGATGGGGTAGAGGAGGACCAACAGTGATCCTCGTGAAGTTTGGGTTGATCTCCAGCTCAGTGGCAGTGTCTAACATCTTCCCTAGGGGCCCAGACCACTTGTTGTTGCTCAATGTCTTGCCATCCAATGCAGTCACCAGGTGTCTGAGACTCAGCTCCCTAGTGTGCAAGTCACAGACAATCCACACCAACTTCCTGCTAAGCTTGGCCTCCACATAATGCATTACTCCTCCCTCCCAGCCAGTATTCACATTAGTACTGTCACCTCCTATGGCCAAAATGGTCTGGTCTGCTCCTCTCTCTCTTAGCCAGTTCACCAGATGATCAGCAATGACCTCAGCATGACTTCTCTCCTCTGCAGTTTCCTCTGGTACAAAATGCCACAAATATTTCCCACCTGGTTCATTGTACACTGTGTAGTGTTCTTCCTTAATGAGGCCAGGAAACTGCCTGTCACTGCCCTCAGCTTCCATCATCACTTTGGTGTCATCTCTTTTCTCATCAAAGAAGATACAGGTGATGCCATTTTCCCTAATCTCTTCATCAAACTTCTTGACCAGCTCCTTAGTCAGTCTCTCCTGAGCCCTCCTCACCTTGTTGTGGTCAGTCACCAGTGTTGTGTCAAACTCTGTGATAAGACCAGCATCAATCCAGGCAGCAGTGGCAATCTCTGCAGTCTCTCTCAGCCCAATGTGATGTTTCAAACTAGCCAGAGCTATGTTGGTGATATCTTCAGTGTTGTATTTCTTTTTCTTAGCCACAGGCAAGGAAGAAGTTGTCGCAGCCTCTGTTATGAAGTCTTCGTCCTCCTCTCTTCTCCCTGCCTCCTCCAGTATATCTCCAATCTCCTCCAACTCCATCTCCAGCAGTGACTCCTCCTTCAACTCCTCTTCTTTCTTGGTTGACTCCTCTGCCTTCCTCCTCCTCTTCTCCTCGGCCTTCTTTCTCTGCTCCTGTCTCTGCAGCACTGCTTCCTGTTTCCTGTTCTCAGGGTGATCAGCTAGACCCATCTGGTGTGCCCCCACACTGCCAACCTTTTCTCTCTGACCTTTAATGAAGGCAAGCTCCTGCACTGGTATCTTCTGTTCGCTCCTGCAGCTGCAGTCAATGTGAACCTCACTGTTGCAGACAGGGTTGCACCCAAGCTCATTGCAGCTCCTGATTACACAGTGACAGGTCAGGATGTCCACCAATTTGTCCAGTTTCATCATGAACCTATCTTTGACCTCTAGTTCACATTGTCAATGGGTACCTTCACTGCCTCATCCCACAGTGCCTTCACTTTAGCCCTGATCCTGACCTCAGTGTTGATTACAGGTCCTGTGAATAGAGCGTTGGCCTTTCTCCACTGAGCCAGTAGCCCTGGAACAATGCCGTTGTTAATCAGGTTATTAACTGGGTAATTCCTCCTGTCTTCCTCACTCATCTCTCTCCTCAACAAACCATACCTCAGCAGATCTCTGGCTGTGGGCAGCTCAGCAGGGGGAAGTTCCCTCCCAGTCCCCACCAAATGACTTACGTGACAAATTGATTTGCTTCGGGTTCTGATTTCTTTCTGACTCATCCTGTGGACCTGTGAACAAAAGAAATGTAATTGAAATTTGGGTAGGCCTACTGATTATGATTATATAAAATTAAGTTAATTGAAATTCTTAATATCTTCCTATAAGCTCAGATAAAAGGTTGTGTTGTTATAGGTACAAAAATTAATTATTCAAAGTAATGACAATTTCATATATCTATCATATCAAAATATACAGAAAGTTTGGGTTACACATAACATTTCGAATAATTTGAATCACACAATATTTACATTACGAAGTAATCAAAATTGCCAAAAAGAAGGGAAAACACATGCATTCACAATCAAAACTCCAGCATTTGTGACTATGTGAAACTTAGAAACCATACTGCACACCAAAAATAACCGAAGCTGACCACACATATCAATGGCACATTAATATACGATGCTACAGTCATATTTAGGTTATATTTCAAACCTTTATGGTCAAATATAAGTAGGTAAATGGCTTTTCTAAACAACACTAAAGATATTTCTAAGTTTGCTAGATAATATGACATCATTTGAGCATTAGTAGTTTTTGAATTGTTGACTTTACTAAAATTGACACCCTAATGCCCATGGTAAAGGACCAAGAGGGTAACAACAAACATCCCGCATGTCTAACTTTCTATTCTGAGCTATCAGAACCATGTTACGAAACAGTCTTCGGTCAGCTCTCAGGATAACTTCTTTATTTGTTCCCTTCATTGTTCTCTATTTGATTGCACTGAAAGTTTTTATGTTCTGTTTCTTGATAGTGTCATAAAAAACCATCACCTGTTTTCAGACGATGTTCCTGGAAAGTTTGGTAAGCTGCTTCTCCCTTTTCTTGTGTTTTTAGCAAGTTATCACATATGTCAGGTGATGGTGATGTTCCAGTGGAGATATTAACAAGACTGAAGGATCTTCATCAAAGGGATTTGTCCAATTGTTCTGTAGCAGATCAACCATCGAGGCAACATCAGACTCATCTCTCTTGATACGTGTACTTTGAAGGTCTGGATGACTGAGACCAACAGAGTGAACAGTGATTTGTTCTCACAATTGTCGCAATGCTGCTGTTCGATGTTCAGCTGTAAGGTAATAACGGGACACTGTACCAGGTTTAAGACTAAGTCTACGCTTTCCTCCAGCAGTTTGAGTGTCTTTATTAATTGTTTCTTCAGTTGTTTGACCTACAGCAATTCTCGCAAAAAGGATTTGCATGCCTGAACTGAACAGAGAATCCGCCACGTTGGAAATGATCATGCAACTCTGGACATGTCTCCTTCAGTTGTGTCATATGAACACAGTAAATAGGAAGATATCTTGCGTAGTTAATTTTGTCCATTGCAAAGCACCACGGAATCATCTCTCGAATGCAGGAGAGATGTAGGTACCAGTTACCTTCACGATCGGCACGAAGTAGTCCAAGCAAGATCTCCACCAATTCGATTTAAGTCATCCAGAATGTAGACAGTGATTCTCTCTCGTGTCGTAAGACTTTCAGGTAATCCATAAACAAGTTGATAATTCTGTAACAAACTTGTCATTTAAGGCAGAATTGTATGTTGCATGACACACGTTGTTGTGAAATTCAAACACAGCACAATTGTCACTTAACTTGGAAAGATCTTCACGGTGGTTGGTCTTAACCCACTCTGGAAAGCCTGCCCACGCTAACCCTCATCAAGGCTTCATACATTAGTTTATGAAAACGGACAGACCAGTTGTATTGTTTTCCTTTCATCACCTTCTCGGTGGACCCCTCAGCAATGATTCCAGACTCGACAGCTAAATCGCGAAGTCCCGCATCACCAAACATCTTACCTATTATAGACATTAGGTTGCACACTGTGTGAAAGTTGCCCATCATGAGTATAATGCTTCCAAACTTGTTTAGGTCATTCCATGCTATTTCTGTAGCCTTTGCAAATAGAGATCAGGAACACAACAATTTTTGTAAGATTTGGCGAAGACTGAATAGCAACAGCTTGACATAAAATTTCATGGACAGTTCACATTTCTGTTGCAGGAGCATTGATTGTTGGCAAGTAGCCAATCGAATCACTTGATACTTCAATGTGGTTTCTTGTCAGAATGTTAAAGCCTGTCCAGGAGCTGATTTTCTGATTCACTGTCTTGATTACGCACCATTACCCACAGTAAGTTTCGAGGATGTGTTCTCAAAGATGAAGCAGAAAATGTTGTGGAAAGGTCGGCTGGTATGACTGGTGGTGGACCTTTTCTTTTTCTGGTAGTGTACGTTGCAAGTTCTTGGTCAGTTGGCTGGATTGTTCGCTTCATGTCTCTCTTCATTACAGTTGCTGTTAGTTTTGGTGATGTACTGTACATGAAAGAGATGTGGGTTGAACAACTATGCCATTGATGCGATGTGAAGTTCCAGCTCCACTGAGTACTTCCTCTCGTCTATCAATATTGTCAAATGCAAGTACAGTACGAACAGTAGAGTGTGTATTTGAAGGAAGAGGTACTGCATCAGTGTTGACATTACAAATTTTTTCAATACAAAGTGTTGTGTCGATCTCTTCCAATTGTGAATATGAACATGAGTGTCCTAGTCGATTCAATATTTTGAGCAGTTCAACATTTCCCATGAGTGTTTTGATGACCCAAGGAAGTAGTATGTGCTTGGGAGTTTGCAGTTGACCGCCAGTCACAGCGTTGATTATATTTTGAGCAATGGACCAGGTCAGTCTGTTAGTGCGAGCTGAAGACTCTTCTTTACCACCAAGTAAGACTGTCAAAAAATGAGTTCAGATCTTGAGGGTTTGGAGGCCAAGACTGTTCATGATTTGAACATCTTATTTGATCAAGCAAGTACATGGCAACCTCCTTAACTCTGCTGGTGACTGTTTGATGGTCATCAGATGCACTGAGTTTGCTCTTCAAAAGTATATTTTCAGTAGCAACGGATTCAACTGACAGGTTATCTGGTCTGACATACACTCGCCGATTCACAGTGAATAAGTGAAGGGAGTCTCCAAATTCTGATTCAAGTTGTCGACGTAAATATGTTTTGGTTGATTTTTTGACTTGACCTATTTCATTTGTAGTCATAAAATGTGTGACTTGAGAAGTGAATTCTCTAAGAGGCACAACACGAGGGTTTGAAAACAAATCATAGCAAATATTGTTATATAGCATATTTAGTGCAGCTTTTTCCACTTTTTCGTACGGGCCTTCTACTTCATAACATTTTGGAGATGACTTTTCCGGCTTTGGTCGCGTGTAGTTTCTGTAACACGTCGTGTGGTAATGTGCTTCTGCTGCAACATTATCTCTTGAAATCACACTCATAAGTCTTTCATCTAAGCGTTCAATTGCAATCGTGCGAACTCTTTGGTCAGCTCTGAGTTCTACTGCTGGTTTCAAAGGTTCACGACTATTGGTTCCTTTGAGATATTTTGTAACTTTCAGACAAAAAATGCACACTTTTTCATACACTGTGGACTCTGTAGAAGGTCTTTGTTTATAAGATCTCATGGATGCCTCGATATTGTAGTCAGTTGCTGAAAAATCGTTTTATTGAAGCCTGGCCAGTGTTTTTCTGTGTGAAATTTGATCGGCATTTCCTGTGATACTGTACTTTTGTAAAAACATTTGGAATGTCCTCACGTGCAAGCTTGTTAATTGGCTCAAATTTTCTAACTACAGCAGCTTCAGTGAATGTTTTCCATGAATGGTCAGCTTGAGGACTAGTCAGTTCATTAAGAGGTGACTCATTATTGCATATAATACACATTCCAAAGTCCACCTTTCGTCTTTTGGATTTCACTTCACTATCTGACATTGTTATGGCTTGCTCATTGTAGAGGGGAATGATTGTGTTGCTATACTGCTGTTGCTGCTTCAATCTCTAACGTCACCACACACCTGAAAGTATAGAGAAGATGCTGCTGTATTATTTATGTTTCTGAATATACGAAATGTGTTGTAACCGAGCGGATATCACTATATTATATCATACAAAACAAAGCACACTTGTACACCCAACAATCACACACACACTGTCACAGACAGTCTGTCTGCTAAGCAGGACCGTTTTAACTAACATGGCGCTGCAGTAGCCATACGGACAATTCTATGCGCAATGATAAATACAATTACATATACAATACTATATACAATTTCATAGTGCATAATTCATAAATGAGACCAAGTGCTAGGAAGGATTTTGGGCACAGGCAAAATTGTAATACAAATAAAATCCTGAACAAATTAGATTCCTTATCTTTCTATATGTGTAACACAAAACAAGAAATTAACCCATCATCGTATGTTGAATGTCATTCTAAAAAACTTTTCATTCGTGATAAATATGTATAACACTCACGGATTTTGTGTTATAGTCAACTATCCGATATGTGCACAATCGGACTGAATTTGGCGCCCATTTAAATATAGTCCAAAAACGGCAGATACATGTAAGTAATTTTAGAACATGTTATAATTGTTTTCCACTGTTCATATATCAGGCTATGTGAGAGCATGTGAATTTTGGTTACTCCTTTCAATTATTAAAAATTATAATGAACTATATTATATATTATTCCAGATATTTCAATATCTGTATTTAGAAGATTGAATATAAATACTTTTCCATATGTAAAATGTCATTTTAAACAACTTTTAATTTGTGATACATTTCTGTAGGATCAACCAATAATGAGTTACAACCCAATAACAGACATGTTTAAAATCTGCCTGAAATTGACGATCGTTTGCAAAAATGGCTGCCAAAATAGCATTTAGCTGGGAGTCTGAAATGTCCATCACATGATTCCATACATTTTAAAATTCGAACTAACTAAAAATCATTGTAAGATTTATTCCATCCATTTGGTAGTCAACTCCAAAATTTCACGGACTAATCTTCTTGGAGTAGGAAATCGTTTTCATAATACAGACGCCGACAATCAGGCAAAAGATTCTCCTCTAAAAGATTTACATAGTTTTCCGAATTAATTTTTTTATTTTCTGAAATGAAATGAATTTTCGTCTTTCCATTCCACGATACACCTGTTAATACCATGATTTTTAGGGAAAACCGACTTGTCTGGTGGTAAAGTCTCGAAGAGGAATGTCTTTCTTACGCCCACCATGAACAACATCGTTCCGGGAGTTTCGAGCAATCTCGATAGTGAAATCTTTTTCATCTGTAAAAACTATTTTTTTGACATCATTGGACTAAAATCTATCAAGCAATTTTCTACAACGAATTTTTCCTTTAACTCTTACATTGCTGTCACATCTTGAAACACGGATCCTTTTAAATGCTTTAAATCCTACCGTTCTCTGCATTCTTTGTATGGAACTTTGTCTGATACCTAAATTTCTTGCAATTTTCCTCTGAGAGCAGTGTGACTCAGGTCGATCCTCTTGAGATAAGCTCATCATTTCGATCATTGCTATATTGTCTTGAGTGTAAACTGTTTTAGGCCGACCACTTCCACGCTTCCGTGCCGTCGAACCGGTTGCTTTAAGTTTTTTGATTATTCTATTCAGAGACGTAACATTACAAGTTATTCCTGGAAATTCCCTCAAAATTCTTGCCCCAGTTCATCTTTTTTCCAAGAAACACTTTTCAATCACCGCTTTTTCACCGTTAGTTAGAACCATAATTTGAAGGATAAGTTTAAAAAACAGTATTTAAGATGGGCGTAGCCTATGTCATCTGACGTTTTTTAGAGACTAACAGATTATCCATAGGCTAAGGAAACTACTGCAAGTCTTAGAATAGTTGCCAGGTACAGCTATACACATTTAGGATTTAGGATATTCGTTGTTTTCACAATTCCTCACTATTCCCTCAGCTGTGAAAAAAGTATTTTATGTAGAGGTCTGAAATTTTTATGATGGCTTACCAATAGATTGAGGTAAAAGTTATGTAAATTTTGGAAGAGTGAACTACATTTTTTGAAGTAATTGATGTTCAAATCTCAAGGCTTTTTTTTTTTGGGGGGGGGGGGCACCCGATATATATATATATATATATATGTTAACCCCTCCGTCTATGTTTTTGGGCGGTTCGAAGTTAACGGGGATTCTGGTTAGGTGGCAGCAACAGGTTTGTTACTCTGGAGTATCTGGTACCGTATAGGGAATCGCAGAAGTTTCTCTTATACTACTCTCCGATTTCTTCTTGTAGTGGATCGGGGGATTTTGTCGGACATACTAAATTCTCTGAAGGTCCCCCGATTCTTCTTGTAACGTATCGGAAATTATTTTTCTCCATTTAAAACTAAGTTCTCTGAAGAGAGCAAGGCTTGAAGGAGAAAACAAAGATATTCTCTTACTGTAGTTTACTGCTAAAATGTTACAGGTAATGCTCAGCCTCTAAGTTAGATCAGACAAATCAGAATGAACACTGGAGAAATTTTAGGCGGTTATATACTACATTTTTTAATGACATCATTATTATTTAATGCTGACCTGTTTTGTTTTTTATTCTCAATAGGCTGAATTATTTTGCAAAATATTTGAAGATAAGGTAAATATTTTAGCTGTAGCAATGTCTAGAGAGATAAGCAAGATATTTGAAGATGAAGCCATATTTTTATTTTAAACCGCATATTGACAGATCTGATGTTATCATGATCTGCCGAATTAACTAAAAATGGAAACTGAAATATACATTTTATTATGAATTACAATTAAACATGCATATGAGCAAAAATTAAATGCTTAAGATTTAAAATTAAACGTTAAGCAAGACATAACTTCATCTTTTACAATGAAGAGAGAATGTATACAGAAAATGAACATTACAGCATTTAACAAGATTACATTATTAAGCTAGATCTAAAAAATGATTAAAGAACTTATAAAGAAATAATAATTCACCAATTATTCAGCAAAAATAAAATAGAAAGCAAATAAAAAATTTATCCAAATTCGTATCAGCGTTATGCGAATTTGGACTCTATATGTCAAAATTAATATATGACTATAAATATATATAAGAATATAAGGATTATATGGATGAATATAAGAATATAGGAATATAAGAATTATTCAGTGATCACTTTTACACACACACACACACACACACACACACACATATATATATATATATATATATATAAACTCAGAATGGTCCCCTGAGTTTTTTATGATACACACAGACCGTGCATGGAACAAGGAACTCTTCTGGGATAATTAAATCCACTATAGTCCGAATAAGTAATGGTAAATGACAAATACCATAGTTTTTCCTTTTCATGATGCTAGCCCGACGCGGGCAACGGGTCACTCGCAAAGAGGTCCCATAAATATAGCTTCCCTCACCAGCTATCTGCAAAGCAGACAGGATCCAGCTTTGGGACATGGATCTAGTGTCGGGCTAGCATCATGAAAAGGAAAAACTATGGTATTTGTCATTTACCATTACTTATTCGGACTATAGTGGATTTAATTATCCCAGAAGAGTTCTTTGTTCCATGCACGGTCTGTGTGTATCATATATATATATATATATATATATATATATATATATATATATATATATATATATATATATTGTGTGTGTGTGTGTATATATATACTGTATATTTATCGAACCCTACGGTAAAATTATTGAATATACGGTTAGGTCAGCTGTACGCCCTTGACGATTGGTTAGGTTAATTCGTGATATTTTCGTTAAAACTAACGAAAATATCACGACTTAACATAACCAATCGTCAAGACCGTACAATTAACCTAACTGAACATTCAATTAACCTAACCGGGAATTCAGTTAATCTAATTGGGCAATCAGTTGCCCTAACCGGGCATTCAATTAACCTAACCGGGCATTCAGTTGACCTAACCGGGCATTCAATTAAACCAACCGGAAATTCAGTTGACCTAACTGGGCATAGACAAATATATATATATATATATATATATATATATATATATATATATATCGAAACCTAGGGCAAAATTATTGAATGCCCGGTTAGGTTAATTGAATGCTGTCGTGATTTATATAAAAAACCTCCTTTCCTTCTATCAAAATGTCGTGTACCTCATTCACAATTCATTATTTACTTTATTCAATTTCTTTTATCATATTGCTCTTTCTTCTCTTTACACTCGCTTCACTGTGCTTTATAAACGCGGGCAGACGGGTAGCCGTGGCTAGGTGAGCGCCATTACTCTTTCGAACAACAAACAAAGAGGGACCGTTATAATTACACGCTTTTATTTACTATTTACTGACTTTTTATTTATGCCGAAATACTTTAGACGAACCGGGTAATGCGAGGGTGGAATTAGCGTTAACATTTAATCGCGGAGAGAGACACGATTAATATTTTAAATAAACAATGACATACTAATACGAAAAACACCTTATCGTGGCAAACCCACGCCTGAGACTGAATTGGGCATTTCACCGTTTCTCTAGACCCATTTCAGGTGTTGGCAACTAGCACTTTATATTCTTAATTTCAAACAAACCATTATTAATTTCTTATTAAACATTATTTTCTTCTTATTTAAAGAAAACATTATTACATTCTTATAAACGAAGAACTTAATTCTTACTAGACATTATTATCTTATCTTTATTAAAAACCAATACACTACAATGCCCATTTAGGTCAACTGTACGCCCTTGACGATTGGTTAGGTTACGTCGTGATAGTTTCGTAAGTTTTAACGAAAATATCACGACTTAACCTAACCAGTCGTCAAGGGCGTGCAATTAACCTAACCGGACATTCAATTAACTTACGAGGGCATTCAATAATTTTACCGTAGGTCTCGAAATATATATATATATATATATATATATATATATATATTCAGTTAACCTAACCGGGTAATCAATTAACCTAACCGCTCGTTCAGTTGACCTAAACGGGCCGGGCATACAATTAACCTAACCGGGCATATATATATATATATATATAGAGCGTTCAACTTCCACCCGGGCAACGCCAGGTCGCTCCGCTTGGAGAAAAATAAAGTGAAAAATTTCGTTAACAAGTAAATAGACCCAAATACAAACTATATATTCATATTACAAATATTCATGCCTCACGGTATTCAAAGGGAACAGTGTCGTAGGTGCCATGCACTTCGTATCGTTTCTTCTATGTGTTACGACACATCTTCGTACCCCAAAGCTCCTTCATGCACCCCCAACTTCTGTGCACAGAAGTTATGAGTTCCTACAACCGGGTGGGGTGGCTGGTCACCCTCATTTTCATCATCTTCTAAGCTCACTAGCTCTTTGAGCGAATCAAAGTTAACGATCTCACAGTTGGCCTGGTTAAGATTCACGATGCATCAAATTACATTACTTTAACTATGATAATATGAGTGCAGGCGAACGTGAAGACTTTGAACGCTACTGCAACAGGTTTAATGAAGATAATCCTTACAATATAGCGGGTGAATGTGAGCGTTATTGTGTGAATGACGTGCGCATTAGGGTGTGTCAATTTTGTCAACTTTTTTCAAATCAATTTTGGTAGTGAAAATATAGTGTCTTTTCATGTCAAAACTTGAAATTGGCAACCAAAATTAAATAAAATAACGCTTACCTACATCAGTTTTACCTTAAAGTTTCAGAAATTGACTCTTTTTACTAAATAATAGAACATAAATTGATTAACTATTCATCTGTCACAAAATTATCCCACTGATCGCATATGGAGTGTTTTGAAGGTCATATAGTTGTTGTACAATGACATCACAACATGAATAGAACTGTCCCTCACTCTCAGTCCTCAGTTGCCTCTTAGATGTCATAGACGGTGGTTTGCTGTTATTGCTCTTGTACCTACTTCATAGTTATTCTACTAGACGAATACTACAGTTTAACTGTAAGTATGAATTATTGATTATTGCAATTATTTATTATTATCATATTCTTCTGTCTAATTATGTTGTAATCCCATGAAATATTTTTTTATTGAATTTTAGAACAGCGAATGACTAAACTTTGAAACATCGTAATTGATATAAAATACTTAAATGTTTTTCTTTCTTTTCAGATATTCCTAAGATGCCAAAATTGAAGACAAGAGGTCAGTCGTCATACCACTTGAGCCTGTTAGTCGGTACAGGCAAGGAGCTTCCCGTATCAGAACTACCAACAGTGCGAGACATGCTGAGACTAGGGTTACTCCTTCGTGAACAAAATACAAAGGATAGAAGGAACTACACAGAGAAAGAGCTCATAAGAGACATGATTCCCCCTCTTCTGCCTCAGTGGAAAAAAGCTAATGTGTTATTCAAACCACCTGTACTCAATCAGTATAGAACTATTGAGCTAAAATTAACAAAGCTGTGGCACAAAGCAGTTGAGACATCACTTGGTAAAGGAAAACTAGCAAAGAAAAATAAATTTCTGCACACACTTGATACTCTTCTTGACATTTTTAACTGCCAGTGTCCCATAGAGTTGTGTTCTGAAGCCAATTGTTCTCCCTCATGCAGAAGAGAACCTTACCCTCACATTGAGTGTCGCTGTCCTCATGAGAAGAAGATCCCTGTTTTGGAGCTGGCTCTCATAAAGGCGCAGAGAACAAAGGCAGGAGGCCAAGGAAGTATGCAGATTGGTTCGGCAGATTATTCAGAAACCAAAAAACAGATTGTTATTGCTAAGAAAAAAGAGAAAATCCGAGAGAGGGAAGAAAGGAAGAAAAAGAAGAGTGAAGAAGCCACCCAAAGAGATGAAGAGCTCTATCAAGAGGTTTCTCACTTCTTTGAAAGCTCTTCAGATGAACAGAAAGAAGCAACATCAGATGATAGCTCCAAAATGCCATTTGAACCTTCGTCGAAGAGAATGAAACACAACACTAAAGACATCTCAAACATTGCCCTTGCCAGTATTCGCCACCATACGAAGCTACGAGAGACTGCAGAGATTGCCACTGCCGCTTGGATAGATGCAGGCTTCATCAGCCGAGAGGATACATCCTTAGTGATAGATCATAATAAGATAAGAAGAGCACAAGAAAAAACAATGAAGGAAATATCTGATCAGCATGAAAAAGATTTGAAGGAGGAAGGTCTCTCTTGCCTTTTGTTTGATGGAAGAAGAGATGACACAAAAGTTCTCCTAGGGTAGAGGGAATGGACAGAAAGTTTCCCGGTCTCATCAAAGAAGAACACTACTCTGTGTGTTCCGAACCTGGTGGCCGCTATTTGTTTCACTTTGTTCCTGAAGCAGAAGTAGAAGGCAAGAAACATGCAGAGGCAATTGCTGATCAAATAATATGTTGGGTTCAAGAAAGAAGACTTGACAGTTCACTGCAGGCCGTTGGTGGAGACTCAACTGCGGTGAACACTGGATGGCAGGGCGGTGTTATGACGCATTTAGAGAAAAAACTTGGAAGAAGGCTTGTTTGGATTGTATGTGATTTGCACACAGGGGAACTACCTCTTCGTCGTCTCATCCAGGAACTTGATGGTCCTACAAAGAGCAACAACAAGTGGTCAGGCCCCCTTGGCAACATGCTAGATGAAGCAACGGAATTAGAAATAAATACAAAATTTCCAAAGGTCGAAGTGGGCCCTCCCCTTCCAGTGTTGTCTGAAGAAGTTATCAAAGACCTCAGCACGAATCAATCTGGCTCTCTTGGAGATTGGACCCGTAAGTCACAGTCGTTGGCTAACTACAGCGATTCGTTTCTGCAGGATTTGGGTTTCCAAACATACACTGAAGGGCAAAATGCTACAGAATTTGATGTTGATTGTTGAATTTATTATTGGGTTTTATCTTCCTCACTGGTTCAATGTAAAACTTTATCCAATGTGGATGGAGGGGCCCAACCACATCTTGTTTCAATTACAGCTACTGAGAACCCAAAGGAAAGTAGTGGTGGACATCGTGTTACCTGTGGTGAGAAGGTCCGCTTGGTATGCTAGGCCAGAGGCAGTTTTGCAAGCAATACTCTGCAGCCAATGTACCAAAGAGCGAACTGAGGCTGTGGAAATCATTCTAAAGCTTAGAGGAACATCACTAGATGATGACCAGCTGGGAGACTGCTCTGTTCAGACAAGGAAGGTACCTCCGATAAACGTCAATGCCACGAAATTGTCAGAATTAGTTAACTTGAGTTCGGAAGTTTTGGAGCCACCACTGACAACATGTATAACAAACAAAGATTTAACACAACTTAAAGAGGCTCCAATGCAAGTGCCAAAGTGGCCTTCCTACACTCAGAGTGTGGAGAGATGTGTGAAAATGGTCACAGAAGCAGCTAGTCAAGTTTACAGTCGTCACAAGAGGCGGGAAGGCTACATCAAAGCGCAAGTAGCAAGCCGAATGCTGATGTCAAGGAACCGCAGCAAAAAGGACATGACTGCATTGGTTACTTTCAAATAAAGACTCTGAATGATATCTTATTGCCACTTTAAATGTTGATAGGATGTTTGCGCACATTTGTTATTTTGTTACGAATTTATGGAAAAACTGAATTTTTGAATTAAAATTGATGTAGGTAGGAGTTATTTTTTATTGTTTTTGAAGCAAGGATATTATTTTATATGCCAAATGATTACATTAAATTGCTACCAAATCACATGATTTCCAATTTAGTCATTTCACCCCCAAAATTGACACACCCTAGTGCGCATGCTTAGAGTTTGCTTCCATGCCTTTAGAAGGATGTACATAACCCGTTTCAAATGTGATCCGTTACAATCCGCAACTGCCATCGCATCATTGTGTTTTGCTGTATTCACTGCTTTTAAAAACATACACACTCCTATGATGATCATCCAATCCAAATACAACTATATGCACAATTGCACATCCATTTACTGCTCTACCCTTCTCAACTCTTCAGGCCCCATATCACACTCAAATTCGAGCATGCAGTCTGTAGCCAGTTTACGTGCACGCTGCACAACCGTCGGCAACCAAATTTTTTTGGTAACTGTATTTAGTACAGTAAATATATGAGCCAAGACTACTGCTATAAAGCCGCAATTGCGATCGGGATTTGTATGGTTTCTGAATATTTGATAACTGTCAAAGTTAAGAGCATAAGGTGTGGCCGTATGTTCCGAACACAGAAAACGTCGTCTATATCTATCGTGAAGTTGTCCATATTAAATTCGGTACTGCTTTGAGAGGCCTGCAATATACGCCCCAAAATGTACTCTACATCTACAGCAGCCAGACGTCTGTAGGTTATTACTACCTAAAAATCGTCTCTATCTCCATCATCTGACTCGAACCCGATGAACAGTCGCGTCCTGGCTTCACGTCCCTCACTGCTCTAAAGGGCAAACTCTATAATACGCCCAACCACGCGCCACAGTCAGTGTTCAACACCGTTGCTATACTTGGGGGTCGACCCTGACTAAGTACCGGTTTCTAGTCAGGGATGGGGTGGTGGTGACGTTGCGCACCAGCTCGAATGATATGCTACTGTTTAAGATTGAGGTAGGTGTTGCTGTCGAGGAAGGCACAGCGGGGGGGGGGCATTAAATAGGAATAAGTGTGTACAGTTTTATGTAGAAGGAGCTACTGTAGTGGTTGTACCGTAAGACGTAGAGGGTTGGGGTTCTATTACATTTTCAGAACTTACTGTCGGTCTAACGGCCGACGCTCTTGTGGAGAGTTTTACATGCTTTAGACCTGACGTGGAGGGTGTTTCAAAAATGGAATTGTTATCATGCACCCGCTTTTTCCCTGAATTGACGAGTGGGGTTCGTGCGGTTGTCACTGCTAAGGATTCCGGACCCCTAGTGGGTGTGATGTAGTCTGTACATCATCTTCATATGTAATGTCCACGATGGGTACATGATGCTGGTACAGTGCCCCACCTTCGTTATCATTCAAGGTTCTGGAGAGGAAGAAAAACAAGACTGTAGAATATAAGGAGCATCACTTAAAATTTTATTATGTTTTGTAAATGTTCACTAAAGAATGTGACGTGTTAGAGATGGATTCTGCAGAAAAATTCAGTTTCACAAGCCCCTCTACATGCATTATATCTGGTCGTACAGGTTGTGGCAAAAACGGGTTTATGCTTAAAATCATTAAAGATAGGCATGAGTTGTTCTCAAACTCTGTGCATAGAGTTATTATGGTGCTACTCGACATACCAAGCCGTATTCAACGAATACCAAGATGATATTTTGTCCCAGAAAGGTGTTTATGATGTTACGTCTATAAAGGGGAAAGAGCACACGGTTATTGTAATTGACGATCTCATGTTAGAAATGGATAAAACCTTTGCCGAGACATTTACAGTATTCTTCCACCATCTTAACATAAGCGTGTTCTTCATCAATCAGAATCTATTTTTCAAAAATAGATACATGCGCGATGTATCGCTAAACACACAATATCTAGTCTTATTTGCTCAGCGACGAGATGTCACAAATTGGGGTATTAGCCAGGCAAATGTTCCCGAATCGTCGTAAAGAGTTTTTGGACGTTTATAAAGACGCTACAAGCCAGCGTCACAGATATTTGGTTTGTGACCTTCACCCGCGAAACACGTTTAGGGTGCTTCTAAGAAAGAATATATTCCTAAACGAGGCTGAAACGGTGTATATCCCAGAATGACAAAGAGGTTAAAGAAATACGGTGAATTAATAAAAATCTATCATCGGCTGCCAAGAACTCTTCAGCACCTGTTTGTTAAAAATATTGACTCCAACTTTTTAAAATGCATCTGCGAAATCTTTCTTAACGTTATAAAATGGAATGTACCACTGAAGACCTGTCAGAAGTTTCGCTTACGTCGTTACAAGAACTTAATACACGCACTCGCTTGTAAAAGACAAACTGTGGGGAAGAAAAAGCGAATTATTGTACAAAGCGGGGGTTCATTCCTACCCATCTTATTTTCAGTTTTGGTCCCTTTATTGTCTAGTTTAATATAATGAAGAAAGTAGTCGTGATTCCACACGAGGTGTACGCTTCACTACAAAACACAAAGCGTCAAGATACGGTTCTAGAACCCAGTAAAAAAAGGCTTAAAAGAATGGAAAGCGAATTGGTGAACCTACTAAACAGTGAAAAGCCTCCTGACGAGAGGTTTATTTTCTCTGCACCTGAAAGTGTGTATCAGTAAATCCATGCATATAATTATAAAGTGAAATTCATTGAATGTAAAAAGTGCAGTATAGTTTACACAAATTATCACAAGTTAAAATATATATTCAATCGAAATACGGTAGTCATCTGAGAAAAAGTTTGGAACAAGGCAGGAAAAAGGTTATAAAACCAAACCCTTGTGACTGACTCCCACCCACACGAAAAGAAAGGAAAAATACGTATTGTTTGTGTGTGTGTGTGTGTGTGTGTTTGTGTGTGTGTGTGTGTGTGTGTGTGTATGTGTGTGTGTGTGTGTGTGTGTGTTGAACGATTACGGTAATAAATAACATGACCATGGGTCGAAATTCTCACCTAATTTGCAACTTATGTAATCTAGCAACAACTGAAAACGAAGCAATCAGGTGTGACTTTTGTCAAAAACTGCACGACTTTAACTCTATGAATTGGAACGATAGGAAAATCTCCGGTGTATCGAACTCGAAACAAATTACGAGAATCAAATTTTTGTGTGACTCATGTATGGAGATTGTAAACTCGTTTGCGGTATTTAAAGAAATGGAAAATACGAATATAATGCGATAGAGAAAGCGAAAATAATGGGAGGAAAAGATGACCAGAATGTCCCGAAGGAAAACAGTGTGGATGAGAGAGAAACAAATGAAAAGGAAGATAATACGAAAAGAAGGCACTATTGTAGAAGAAAGAAAAGAAACACGTACAATCTGTGATATGGTGATACTACCAAACGAAGATAATGATAAAAAGACGATAAAAATTAAAAACACAGAAAATATCTTATGCAAATATTATGCAAAAGGCATTGCAGATACAGGGATGGGCAATTCATCTATGTACATCCCACTTTACGTAACTTCCATTACAAAAATGGATATTATAAATTTGAAAAAAACTGCAAGCTCCACCACCTTAGTATCTGCAAAACTTATGCAAGATATGGAAGATGCAAGTACGGGCAAAAATGCCGTTACCGCCACCACCTTCTAAAGAACACGATAGTTGAGCAGTCAAAACCATCAGCAAGCACGGTTACCAATTTTTAGATGTAGCCAACTCAAGTCAGCTACTAAATATCATTCAACAAATACAAAAACAAGTGACAAATACGGGATACAGAATAAATACAGAAAGAAATTTCATACGATATCGGGACAACATGTATCGAGACAGATAAAGAAGGGAAAATTCTGGGAGGATCACAGGGCAACGAAACATGCACCGCCCAGGGACAACGAATGTGAACTGCATAAAAAAGAAATAGAAAACAAAAAATAAAAATCCTAGCCAACATACAGGGCCTAAAACGAAACCATTCCCCGGACAAAGTCACATACCTGAAAGGACTCCTGCAAGAAACAAGACAAGAGCAAATTTTACATGCCTCACGGAAACTCATCTGAAGGATGGCCAGACAAAATGTGAAAATTTAAAGTTTTGTATCGACGAAAAAGAAATGCAAATTGGCAACTATAAAATATTTCGAGCCGACAGAACGGTAAGACGAAAAGGAGGACTTCGACTTCACAACAAATGATATCACACAAGTTATATGGAAACTAAAAACACTCGGCAGCAAGCCCGGATAAATGGAATGCCACACTAATCAAAATCTGCAAGAATGAAATCGCTAAACCCCTATATTAGATATGGAGACGATCACATGACACGAAAGAAATACCGAGCAACTTGAAGAGAGCGAACACAATTTCAATATACGAGTATAAAGGAGGAGATCGATCCGAGGCTAAAAACTATAGGTCAGTGCCGCTTACACCTCATCTCACCAAAATATTTGAAAGAATAGTTGGAGAACGGATGTATGACCTTTTGGAAAATCAGAAAAACTAAATGAAACCAACATGGATTCTAGTCAGGACGATCATGCCTATCACAACTAACAGAACACTATAACAACATTATTGATTCACTCGAAAACAATGAAAACTATGAGGTGATATATAAGCACTTTCCCAAGACGTTCGACAAGTGTGATCGTGGAATCATAGCACATAAACTGAAATATGTGTGAATAACAGGAAAAGTAGGAAAGAGGGTATATAATTTCCTTAGTGAGCGGCAACAAGTCGTTACATTTCAAGAAATATTTTCATCAGTCAGAGGTCCTTAGCTCAGTACCACAAGGAACAGTATTAGCTCCATTACTTTTCATAATCATGCTAATTGATGTAGATGAGGAAGTTACCAGTGACAGCAGAGTAACATCCTTTGCCGATGACACAAAACGTAGTAGAAAAATAAGAAACCCAAATGGTATAGGATCTCTACGAACAGACATGAACAGAATCTACAATTAGTAAAAGGTTCGGAAGAAGGGAAGACCTAAAGTCCATGGAATACTATGCCCCAAATGGACAGGAAATTCAGAGAAATTCTAAAGCAAAAGATTTAAGAGTTGTAATGACTCATGACGCGAAATTTGAAACGCAAAATATGATAGAAGTAAACAGAAGAAAATGAATAACTGGGCAGATACTGAGAACCTTTAAACCAAGGGCTAGAAATATAATGAGTCCTCTGTTGAAAACACTGATCATACCCAAGTTGGAGTAATGCTCGGGCTTAACATCTACATATAAAAAAGAAGACATTAATCAACTAGAATGGATTCAGAGAAGCTTCATAGACAAGATTAATGGATGCAAAAAACTAAAATACTGGGAAAGTTTACGTGAATTAAATTTATATTCGCTGGGAAGAAGAAGAAGAGAGGGGTGCAGCATTATTTACATCTGGAAAATAATGGAGGAACTAGTCCCTAATTTTACTTTGAACCCTATAACCACTCAAACAACAGTGGGAAGTAGGAAAGGAAGAGTGTGTCGTGTTCCTAAATTAAAGGCTAGATAGGGAACATCTTTAACACTGAAATAAAATAGGGGTCTTTTCCGTTTGGGGGCTAGCAGCCAATTTTAATGAAAATCGTATACTAATGTAGTTTTGGTCACTGATTTAAAAAATAACTTTCTTTTTTTTGCAGAAATGAAAAACAAACATGTTAGAGCACTTTAAATAATTAATATGTGTTTTAACTAGCTTAAATTAGTTAGAGAGGATTGTGTTAAATTTAGCCAGTCACAAACTGCTACTGTTTATGAAAAAGTGCTCTAAGTGTGGGAAAGTGTGTTCCTTTGATAAAAATACTCAGTTCTTTCGCTGCCAAAAGCGTCGGTCAAACGGTAAAAAGTGCAACTTTAAATTATCCCAAACGAAGAATATGTTTTTTGAAGGATCCCGGCAGATCTGTAAAAGTAGCAGAAAAAATCAAGAATTAATGTCCAGTTAGGTCATTTGAATGCCCGGTTAGGTCAATTGAATGCCAAGTTAGGTCAATTGAATGCCCGGTTAGGTCAACTGTACGCCCTTGACGATTGGTTAGGTTAAGTCATGATATTTTCGTTAAAAACACATTAATTATTTAAAGAGCTCTAACATGTTTGTTTTTCATTTCTCCAACAAAAGAAAGTTATTTTTGAAATCAGTGACCAAAACTACATTAGTATACCGATTTTCATTAAAATTCGCTGCTAGCCCCCAAACGGAAAAGATCCTAAAATAGTTTTGTTGTGAGAAGGACAAGACCAAGTCCAAGACCAGTTGCCCAAGGAACTAAGGAACAAGAGTAGTGTAGCGGTGGATATCTTCAAAAGAAGACTAGACACCTGGCTGAGAACAATTCCAGATGAGCCGGGTGTACTTGACTATGTGAAGTGGAGAGAGCAAAAAACCAACTCTTTACTTTACCAGGCCAACTCAAAAGGAGGGGCAACAAGCCTGACCTCCGTGAACTGAGGAATCATCATACGGAACATCTGAAAGGTTGAAAGGGGTGTATATATATATATATATATACAGTATATATATATATATATATATATATGAAAATTATTTCACGAAAGTGACACGTGAAAAATATTTATGATGAATAAAACCACGAAGGGAAAAGAAACACAAAGTGTTTCTTTTCCCTTCGTGGTTTTATTCATCATATATATATATATATATATATATTATATATAATAATATATATATAATACTAGATGCAATGCTGCGCCTTGTCCAGCAAAAATCCCGTAATGCAACTTCGGGGGAAACTGAGAGGGGTGGAATATTATGGCCACTAAAACCTCTGATTCTTCTTTAATATGTATACTAAATTTGGTGCAGATTATTCTCGCAGTTTAGGCGTGTATCAAGTTGTGAATTTCACTACACTTTGCTCTTCCCCGTACACCTTATGACCTGTAAAGCATATGTATCAAATTTGAAGCAAATTGAACACCATTTAGAGGTTGCACACTTATGTCACCTCTGATACCTTAGCCCCGGGGTGGCCAGACTTTACTGAGATGGGATCTACTTTTTCCAAAGTTCTCCCTATATGATCTACAACCCCAGTTATATATATATATATATATATATATATATATATATATATATATACAGAGATGGAGAGAGAATAACCAAGAATAAAATGAAGTGAATATAAAAATATATTGCCAAATGCACACAGATATATTTTTTTATTAAATTTTAACCTCCAAACGTATTAGAAATTAGGTATACTGGAATATGAAGAGCTTACTTTATTGATGTGATGATTTGCACTGCATGGCATCAGCAAGCCGTGTGTAGTCCTGATTGTAGCTGCTGATTGCTAACCTCAAACAACCATCCAGGTGATCATCTGTCAGAGTGGCTCGGTATTTTGATTTGATGATATTCATGTGTGAGAACGTTGACTCACAAAGGTAGGTTGATCCAAAAAATGCTGTCAAGTACATGGCACTTTTTCTGACATTCGGATATTTTTCTTCAAGAAGTAGGTGCCAAAAGTTTCCTTCTGAAGACCTAGATTTAATTTGAATGTCGTTTCACAGAGTCAAAATTTCATTCTCGATTGCAGATATGTCCATTAGGGTGGAGCGAAAAATACTTTTTTTCTAATATGAAGTTCTAATAGTGATTAAAAGTTGCATTTAGTGGACGAAATATGCCTGCCAAAATATGAGTTCATTTGTTTAAAATTTTCAGCTGCCACCAGGGGGCTAAAGTTAACACAATTTTGTGTAAAAAGGGAAAAAATGCTTCTATTTTAGGGTTGTCAAACTATTATAAAATTTTATCTTAGAATTATCTAATAGATTGATTAAGATTCTTAAATGATAGGAATTCGTTTTGTAAAAATGCCTTTTCATATGCTTAATATCTTCAGCTGCCACAAGAGAGCTGAAGTTAACACAATTTAGAGTAACTGAGTCATGTTGAGACTACACTGAATGTTGTGGGGGAGGGTTTGGGGAGGGTTGTGGGGGAGGGTTTTGGTGTGAAGGAATTTCTTTCTGTGAGTCATTAGAACAGTGTGTTAACACTTGTCTTCTTAGGTAGTAGGCCTAGTCGCTCAGTTGATCGGAGAGTTTTTTAATATGATCGGAATATTATAAAACTTTATTTTAAAGTGATTTATATAGAGATAATATTGATTTTATTATAAAATGCTTGTTATAATGTATTATATAATTTTAGTTTATTTATATAATATATTATATATACTTATAAAATATATTATATATATTAATTATATAATGTTTTGATGTTACAGGATATTTTGTGATTGTGAATTTTTCTTAAAAATATTATGGCATCAAATACTAAATATAAACATTTCACTAGAGAACATATGAAGTGTGCCATATTTGAAGTACCTTGTGAGATGAGTGATATGCAACTACCAACTTATAACTGCATTATGAAAGATTACCTGTTCACAAAACATTTAGTGAAGGAGCAGATGAATAACAAGGAGCCTTCATTTTCTGAAATAGCAGAGGCAGTTTCCAAAAAGGTAGAAAATATTTGGAAGAAGGCCTCTTTGCCAATAGTTTCACATACACGCGTTTTACAGATGATGCGAGTGTACCATGATAAATACAGGTCCTTATTAAAGCCATACAAGTCACGTAAGGATCAGCCTAAGTACAAAAATCAGCTTGAAGAATTTGAAAACTCTTCAAAATGCACTTCGTTTGACATCTGCACCTGCAAATGTAAGGAGTTTAGGAGATGCTCATGTGAAAAGAGTAAGAAAGTCCCTCCAAAAGAGCAGGATTTTTTAAATGACCAACGAACACGCAGAATAATGGTGATAGGAAGCATTGACATAGCACACACAAGACGATTACAAGCAAGAGAACATCGAAAGGAAATGGAAAAAGCACGTCTGGAATCCTCACAAACAACTAGTGCTGCTATAACCAATACGTCCAACTTACAAATCGAAACAGAGACAAGTGAACTTCAACAACTAGAAGAGATATCTGAAGATAATGAGGAAGATACAACCTCGACTCAATATGTAATATCAGAACAACAGATGCGTGAGCCACTGCCTTCATTAGCAATTACTTGTGATAGATTTAAAATGTCGGACAGAGCTGGGGCTGTTATTGCTTCTGCAGTATTGGCAGATCTTAAAATTGTTACTCCCGAAGACAAAGGGAATATTATAGACAGAAGTAAGCTAAGACGTGAAAGACAAAAACAGAGAAAGGAACTACAACAGATAGGAGAGCCAAAAACCATGCGGGGATTATACTTTGATGGCAGAAAGGATAAAACAATGATTCAAGTCCAGGAGAGTGATGGCTCTAACCACCAAAGAACCAAACGCGAAGAGCATATCAGCATAATATCTGAACCACACTCTCTGTACTTTGCACATGTGACACCTTCCAGTGGCAAAGCTAAATACATTTGCACAGCGCTAGTGAATTGCTTGAAAGAAAGGAATGTTGATATAGGGAACATCGTTGCAGTTGGCTGTGATTCGACAGTGGTTAACACTGGTAGTATTGGAGGCACAATAAGATTACTGGAAGAAGCCTTTAATAAGCCATTGCAGTGGCTGATATGCCTTTTACACCTTAATGAACTTCCATTGCGCCATCTGTTTCATCACTTGGATGGTACCACTACTGGACCAAGAGCATTTTCAGGAGAAATTGGCCGAGCACTTTCAGACTGTGAAAAGCTTCCCATAGTTAACTTCAAACCCATTGAAATTCAAGAGGACATGTGTGAAGTTGATGTAGATGACATAAGTACTGACCAGAAATACCTTCTTGAAATTCACAAGGCTATATCAAGTGGAACATTCTCAAAGAGTCTTAGTCATAAGAGTCCAGGCAATATATCACATTCAAGGTGGCTCACCACAGCAAACAGGACTCTGCGGTTATATGCAAGCACAGAGAATCCTTCAGGCAATTTACAAGAATTAGCTACTTTCATTGTTAGGGTATACGCACCAATGTGGTTTCAGATAAAGCGTAAACCATTATGCCAATATGGTGCTAAACATATGTGGCATATGATTGCAAGAAGCCGGTATCTCCGTAAAGAGCTTAGGAGAGTACATGACTCAGTCATTCAGCGAAATGCATATTACGCAAATCAAGAAAACATTCTCATTGCAATGATAGCTGATGAAAGGGAGCATGTGCGTCAGTTGGGATTTAGGCGTATCATAAAAGCAAGGGCATGCATTCAAGAAACAGATGTTATCAGGTATTTTAAGGTGCCAGAAATAAATTTTTATGCCAAAGACTATACAGATCTCATTATGTGGCAAGATTTTCAGATAGCAGAACCACCGATAACCAAAAGAGTTTCTCTTGATGATATTGAATCATGCATTAAACATGGTACTACTCTTCATTCAGAATTATTTCAGTTTCCATGTCATACACAAGCCGTAGAGAGATGCGTGAAGCTCGTTACAGACGCTGCTGGATCAGTCTGCGGACCTACAAACAGAGACGGTTGGATTCGTGCTACATTAGAATCAAGGAAAAACAGCTAAAATTTGACACAAGAGCAAATTACTAAATAGTCTTCAGCAAGAACCCTTTCTAGAGGGAGGTTGGTTGGGGAAAGGGTGGTAACTCCGCTAAGGCACGAAATAACGTTTCTTAACTCTCTCAAGCCAGTATAAAGGAGAGAGACATCCTAATTTATTACTGTTCCCTTTTTCAAGTAAATACAGAATCATACTTAATTGTCATTTTTAAGTTAACTTCAGCCCTCTTGTGGCAGCTGAAGATATTAAGCATATGAAAAGGCATTTTTACAAAACGAATTCTTATCATTTATGAATCTTAATCAAACTATTAGATAATTCTAAGATATAATTTTATAATAGTTTGATAAACCTGAAATAGAAGCATTTTTTCCCTTTTTACGCAAAATTGTGTTAAATTTAGCCCCCTGGTGGCAGCTGAAAATATTAAACAAATGAACTCATATTTTGGCAGGTATATATCGTCCACTAAATGCAACTTTTAATCACTATTAGAACTTCATACTAGAAAAAAAGTATTTTTCGCTCCACCCTAATGTCCATATTAAACAATAAGGCAATTTTTGATGCAATATCATCAATGTCAAAGTTTGCACCAAATAGGAAGCACATGAATGTTGCTACAGGTTCTAGTGTTGCTAAGTCTTGGAACCGTCTGTTGAAGTCTGTAATAACATTCTACAACTGGTCAACGTATCGAACACTGTCAAACTGGTCGCATTCTTTCCACTGACTTTCCAACTCTGATATCATGTTTTTGAAGTTCGGCAGTTGGTGTCGCTGCAGCTGTGAGGATACCAGTTCTAGTTTTTGTTTAAAAGCATTCACTGAGGTAATCATTTCAACAATAGTTTTGTGTTTACCTTGCAACTCTAAGTTTAGCTGATTTAGAAAACAGTGGTGTCAGTCAAAAAAGCTAAATCTAACAACCACACTTCGTCTTCCAACTCTTTGTAATATGTTTCTTTTAACTTCAGAAAGTCTTTATTTTCTTCTAGCTGAGACCAGAAGAGACACCTTTGTAGACTTCTCGCCCGAATAGAACACACAATCTTATGGGAAATATCCATAATTTCTTTAATATTCAATATTGGTAAATTATGCAGTGATAATTAAAGAAGTTTGGAAACCTTTTGTCACTTTTGCACAGGGCGATAAACCCATTGGAGCGACCAGTCATAACAGATGATCCGTCAGTTGTTATGCTCACAAGCTTGTGAAGTGGGAATTGTGTGTCGTTAACAAACTCACTGAATGCATGAAAAATATCCTCACCTCGAGTTTTCCCTCTTAAAGGTAGGATTTGAAGCAGTTCTTCTTTGGCAGTCATATCTTTAAACACGATTCTAATAAAAATGCATAGCTGTGATGTGTCGATCACATCTGTCGAGTCATCAAACTGAAGTGAAAGGAACACGCAGTCATGTATGTCTTTTTTTCAGTTGTTCCACCAAATTCTCATCCATTACTTCACAACGCCGCATCACAGTGTTTCTGGATAGCTGAAGCTGGTTAATAGCAGACAATATTTCCGATTTATTACTGAAATTCTGAAACAACGACTCTACTGCCTCTGTAAATGCTTCTTTGAATATTTCTCCATCCTGAAAAGGTTTCTTGTGTTTCGCAAGTACACGGCTCACCCAAAATGACGCAATCGTTGCTGCTTTCGATTTTGTGCTAGGCCCTGTAAAAATAGACTGCTGAGCACTAAGTTGAGACTTAAGTTCATTGACTTTTTTATTATGTAGTTCACTTTCAGCTGGGAAATCACTGTCATACCGCTTGTGAATAGTTTTAAAATGCCTCTCTAAATTCCCCTTTTTGACGAAAGCAACACATGCATGGCAAATTAAACACACATTTGGAATTTTTCATCGTAAAAAAATATGCCGCCTCCCACTCATTGTGAAAGTTGTAAGTTTTTTGTTTCTTGGCACTTGGTCCAGCACTCATTTTCACGGTGTTACTGCAATTGGACTGGAGACTGACCTTCACCACCGATTATCCAAATGACTGACCCATCACTTAAGTGACACATTCTCATAACAGCTCAGCTTACCGCGGTATGAAATTTTGGGAGAAATTAAAGTTAGCGGTATCATTTTCTGTGACATTAATTAAATATCTCTCAGACTTATTAAAGTTAAACTTTGTTATTTTTTGTTAAATGATTGGTAAACACAAAGATAAAACAAATAAATGTTGCTATCGATAATGGAGGTGATAACATAAAGAAGTGCTCATTTTTGGTAGTAGCGGTCGGGTCGTGTGCTCGTTAGTATTGTGAAATGTAAGGTCTCTGTTGCTAGGCTAAGCTACTGGTCATTCTGCGATCGACTAAAAATTGCTCTGCAATCTACTGGTAGATCGCGATCGACGTTTTGGCCACCCCTGCCTTAGCCCTTTGTAACCAAATCTCGAGAACGTCCCAACTTCCAACATATTGTAATGTTTTCTTTTCTTTCACAGGTGCAAAAAGTGTTTAAAATAGAAAGAAAGAAGATCTGGCTGATTGAAAAGACTCCACTCGAAGAGCTCTTAGGAGCAAGATTGCCATCCCGGGAGCAAGTCCTCCTCTGCTTTATGTACCATCACCTGGAGCTGAAGGAAACAATCCCCCTTGCCATCAAGTCTACGAGTATCAAGCTTCAAGAAGTTTGGAAGAAGGCGAATATCCCCGTGAAGACAGAGGAGAACATTAGAGCTGCTATACTAAAGCTGTACAAAGAGTACCAAAACTTGAAGGAGAAGTCGAGAGAGACGGACAAAGCCATTATGAAGTGTCAGGTGTGGAAGGGAGACCTTGCTGACCTTTGCGACATCGCTTGTCAAGGTGTGATGAGCATGAGTTCAGTTCCAGAGGAGGACAGAATGAGTTCTTCAATGGCTGGGGTGGATAGGAAACAAACCATGGCTGCCAAACGGAAAGAAGAAGCAGCTAAGAAACTTGAACTTCGAAAACGAAAGCATGTTGAAGAAGCTGAAAAGATCTCCGAGAAAATGAAGCTGGATAGCACATCCTCTAGCTCAACGGCGACAACAGATGATGATGATGAAGATTTTGCTGCTCCATTGGCCTCTAAGTCACCTCGTCTTTCCAAGAACACACTTGACCCAATACTCGTGGCTACTTGGGATAGAGAACAACTCTCTATTCGACAAGCAAGCACTTCCTTCATTGCAACTGCTAAAAGTCTCGGACAAAATGTATCGCAGATTATTATTTCGCCATCAACTGTTCATCGAGCACGTGCCAAGTATCGAGAGAAAATGGCCAAACAACTTGAGGAGTCGATCTTCAAAGATCCACCTCTCTTAGTTCTGCACTGGGACAGCAAGCTACTACCCCAAGCTGCTAGCGGAAGCTCTAGAAGCTTGGAAGACAGAGTAGCTGTTGTGGTAACAGGGAAGGAGTTCGAGCATCTTCTTGGAGTGCCTGTTGCCCAGGATGGTACTGGTGAACAAATAGCTCGAGCCGTCATCCAGGAGCTGCAACGATTTGGAATTCAGGACCGCATCATTGGCCTCTCGTTTGACACTACGGCGTCCAATACCGGACTTCTGCAAGGGGCATGTATGAGGATTGCACAATTCCTTGGTCGGTCGCTCTTGTGGTTGCCTTGCCGTCATCATATTTATGAGCTCATTTTGAAGGAGGTCTTTCATAAGTCCCTGGGGCCAACAAGTGGTCCTGAAATCCTGTTGTTTCGACGATTTCAGCAGCGTTGGGACTTTATTAACAAAAATTGTTTCAAAACCATGATCGATGAAGAAGAGTCAGCCACTAGGTACTTGGAAGATGAACGAAGCAGGATGGTGAGTTATCTTCGTGGAGTCAGTGAAAGTTCATGTCACCCGAGAGAAGATTATGAGGAACTCCTCAAGCTGTCGCTCTTTTTCCTTGGAGGCTGGGGTGGAGCTGAGTTCTCCTTCAGGACTCCAGGAGCCCATCATCAAGCCAGGTGGATGGCGAAAGCTATCTATGTGCTGAAAATGGTTTTGTTCCGGGAGCAACTGGAACTCACCGACCGAGAGGTGAAGGGATTGCACGACGTGGCCCTTTTTACGTGTTTCATTTATGTCGTGTTCTGGCACGAGGCAGTGGTCATTAGGTGAGTCCCGAAAAATTACCTAGACATGATTCAACTGTTGATTTCATATCCAAACAAGGACCTGGGCCAGGCTGCCTTGAGAGTTGCCAAAAGGTATCTATGGTATCTCTCGGAGACTAGTCGGCTTGGCTTTCCTTGATGAACGGATATCGCCAAATGGGAAAAAAAAGATGTTCCAGGCCTTGAACAAACCTGCGTCGAGGAAGGAACTCAAACGACTCGAGTGGAAAAACCTGACTTTTGAAGGCAAGGATCTGAGCAACTTCGTCACTCAAAGGACGAAGACATTCTTCGACAACCTCGGCGTCGGGAATGTCGACAACGTGGAGGAGTACACCAAAAATGACGGCTTGAGAGGGTCAGTCAACGCGCTGAAAGTCGTAAACGATACAGCGGAGAGGGAAATTGCATTAATCAAGCAATTCAATGAATCAGTCAAGGACGAGAAGCAAAAACAATTCTTGTTGCGGATTGTTGAACATCATCGAAAGGAGGTGCCGAAAAGAACCAAGGCGCGAACGTCCTTGTACCAATTGAAAAATTGATTCGGATTTTCTGATTTTAATACTAGTTTTTTATTTTCTGTGCTTCCAAAGGAGAATTCTTTTCTAACACTGAAGAAAATTTTGTATTATTAAATTGTATTGTATTGTGTAATGTGTATTGATTTGAATTTTCCAGTTTTATTATTAGAGTTTTTCATTTTCCGTGGTTCCAAGGGAGAATTTTTTCGTAACACTGAAGAAAATTGTTTATTATAAAAGGTTCAAATGTGTGCAACCCCTAAATATCACTTAATCGTTTTCAAAATTGGTGCACATCTTTCTTACATGAAAAAATAAAACCACAAGCAAAGTGGAGAAAAATATTGACCTTTGATATTTTCCTCTGTACGAGTGAAACACCCTAAATATATAAACAAAATCAGTATACGTATTAAAATATACGTATTGAAACCAATGCAAAAGAGTATATATACAAATCTCTCTCAGTAAATCTAAACGTTTCACGGCTGGGTGAGTAACGTGGCGGCTCGCAAAATTCGAATCGCACCGAGATGAGATAAATTTATTTCTAATGTACTTAATCTTAAAACTTAAGTTGCTGTTAGTATGATGTTCTTGATTGACATAAAAATAAAATTCATGTAATTACACTGGGTTAATGAAAAAAAAAATGGTATTTAATTGACATTTCCGCCAATAGATGGCGAAACCATTTCGATTAAATTATTTTCAAAAATTAGTTCCACGAAAAGTATTTCATCAAACACTGAAGTTTGATGAAAATACTGTCGTCACCTGAGGGCACTTAATCGATGAAAGAATTTCCCACATCTTGATGAAAATTCCAGTCTCAGTGTATAGTTTCGTATGAGATGTGTAATGAAGCGAATGATGCACAAGGAGACAACAATGAAAACGAAGTTTACAAGTTTTTGAGCGAGATAAATTTTCATAATAAGTCATGATTTTGAACCATATTTAATATTATTAAATATTAATCAGCTTGTTAGTCGTAAATAAAAATTTTAAAAAAAATAAAACACTAAAAGTAATAGTTACTGTATGTTCGAGACAGAGTAAGTATAAGAACAAAATGTGAAAATAGAATACTATCCTTGGACTTTTTATTGCGAAATGATGTCATAGGGATTCGAACTCACGTAAAGATCAACAAGACGGGGGAAATTAAAAAAAATATATTAAAATATAATAGAAGAAAGATGAGAGACTGACGAAAAGTGATCAAAATACAAATAAATATCGGGGGATTTTTTAAGCATGTGACACTTTAAAAGGTTTGTATTTTTTTATTAACTGAAACAAAAGCATGACATTTTTGCTGTACCTTCTCTACACATAGGGAATTAGTTCTCTAGTGCAAAACTTGCTCTATGTAATGTCCTCTCGGCTCGCGATACTTACATGATACTCTCGACGGAAAAGTCTTGTCTAACAGATTTCCTGCGGTTTATGAAAAGGAATATCATGACCACCAATATCACCACAATAGAAGAATTGAAAGCATCAACTGAACAAGAAATTTCACAGATTTCAACAGATACTCTGTCCAGAGTACTGCAAAATTTTGTTCTTCGTGTGAAAAGAGTTAATGAGCTGAGAAGACATCACACAGAGCATGTTTTGTACTAGGAGACTAAATCCCCAAGTGTAGAGAAGGTACAGTAAAAATGTCATACTTTTATTTTCAGTTAATAAAAACCTTATAAAGTGTTAGATGTTTAAAAAATTTACCCGATATGTTATTTTCTTTTTTAAGTTTATGTTCATTTTATATTCATGAAATTAAGGTAGAATTTGTATATGAATATTAGTTGTTTTTTCTCTTCTCTTTTTATTGCAGATAATAATAATCATGGTTCATATAAATGAACTGCCAAATAAAATGCTACTTCATATATTTAGTTTTTTATCACGTTATTCTTTTGGGCTCAGATATGTATGCTGAAAATGGAATATAATAATAAAACGCTTTCAATACATTCCTAAAGCATAATTTAAACATATTTCTACTGTAGAAATGATGCACATCATAACACATTATTAAATTTATATAAGATACATCTTTGGCCTACTACTAGTCAAAGTTATAGTCAATTCTTTAGATGGTTCATATCTTTGACAACTTTGAAACCCTCATTTGTCACCATTTCCGCAGACTACTTAATAACATCATTGATAAATTTTCCTAAATTATCAACTTTAAAATTGAGAAAAATTCAATATAAATGTAGTAATGTAACTAAAAATTGGTTTTTATAGGTTTGTTGAAAAACTAGTCCAAACTTTAATGATCAAATCATTGATGCTAATACGAAAGTTAATGCGTGCGGCGTAGAGTATGAACAATTGAACATCTGGATATCATTAAATATACGAGGGCCAGTCAGGGCCACTCAATATATTTTGCCCCACCTTTTTTTTTCTTTCCGAGTTTCCTTGTAAGCCCCAGAAATTTTGTACACAAGTACTTACATACCTTTTTTACAAGTTTTTATTTTTCCACATACTCTCCATCCTTTTCTACGGCTTTCATGCACCTCGAAACAAGGGCCTTTATTCCTTGCTGGTAAAAGTCCGCTAGGTTCCGCTGGAGCCACTTCTTAACCTCCTCAACAACCTCATCGTCACTCTGAAACTTTCTTCCACGAATAACATCCTTCATTGGCCCAAACAAATGGAAGTCTGAAGGTGCCAGATCCGGGCTGTATGGATGGTGGGGGTAACACAGTCAAGCGCATTTTTGTGATGGCCTCTCTTGTTTGGTCTTGCGTTATCGTGCAAAAGAAGGACGTCTTCCAGTTTTCTCTCCGGTCGAACTCGCGTTATACGTCTCTGGAGTCTCTGTAGGGTAGCAAATATATGCCCCTGAGTTGATTGTTTGTCCTTTCTTCAAAATGTCCACAAGAATCACCCCTTTCATGTCCCAGAAGATGCTGGTCATAACCTTTCCTGCAGAGTGAGCCATTTTGAATTTTTTCTTGAGTGGGGAGTCTGCGTGATGCCACTCCATGGATTGGCCTTTTGTTTCAGGTTCAAAGTGGTGTACCCAAGTTTCATCCACAGTCAAATTCGTGAAAGAAAATCATCCCCTTCTGTATCGTATCAAACCAACGACTCAGAAGCAATTTCTTTTCTTTGGGTTTTGTGATCTTCAGTCAGTTGGCGAAGAACAAACCGTGAACACACGTTTGAGTATCCCAGTTGCTGAATTATCGTATTCACACTTCCTTCACTAATTCCTAGCTCCAGTGATAGCTCCTTGTATGTGACGCGCCGATTTGATCGAATGATGCTGTTAGCACGTTGCACAGTGTCAGATGTCACAGCCGATGCCGGGCGACTGCTGCGTGGCTCATCAACGAGGCTGGCTCTCCCTCTCTCCGATGATCTCACACGTTTAGACCAGCGTCCAACTGTGCTTCGATCAACAACAGCATCTCTGTAAACTTCGTAGACGTTTGTGAATATTTCCAACTGTTTCCTTCTCTGCGCTTAAGAACTCGATAACAGCTCTCTGTTTACGACGCACATCACTGTCAGACGCCATTTTCGAAACTGCGTTAACCATGGGTTTTATACAAGGGCGTTTAAAAGCGGTTTTATACAAGGAGGGGAGGTTCAAACTGGAAAAATCCGGTTATGTGAAGCGCAAAAAGTTGAAACTTACGACCCAAACGACTTTTCAGCCCCATGGCCTATTATTTAGCTAATAAAAAAGGGTGGGGCAAAATATATTGAGTGTCTCTAGTATAAATCTAAATAAAATAATATTGAGTGGAACTAATTCCTCGGATTTATCGGATCATGAATCCGATCTACACATTGATTATATCTCTGGTCGACAAAATCGAACTTTTTATTTGTCACATGAACAAAAATGGGTGGATCTTATAGGTTTTTTACCGCTGAGTTCAAAAATGGCCTCAAAATTTTTTCTATCACCCACCAGTATTGAGTGAATCGAAAATGAAATTTGGACTAATTTATAGGCGTAATAGTAATATCAAAGTAGAAAATGCATATTGAATTCACCTAAAATGTGGCTACTGATGATTTACGCTTGTACGGGGCTCCAATAAACCTTAGCCCCCACCGCCCATGGCTTAAACCATTAGAGGTACAGTAAAACTAAACATACCTTACAAAAGAGAATTTAATCCTGCAATTAATGAGAAGCAATTAAAACTTAGTGTTCCCGCCATTGGCTTCCAAGACAGCCTGAATTCGCTTTGGGTAGCTTGCCAAAAGTGACGTGAATAGATCTTGATCGTTACGCAAATTTTCTAAAACAGTTTCAGTGTGTTGCGTCATTGTATCCTTCGAAAATCGATTTGCTGCAGGTTCTTGAAACAAGAGACATTCAACCTTGTCTTTTATAACTGATCCAATGTGTTCACAGACGTTCAGGTCAGGAGAATTTCCTGGCCATTCTTCATTTCCAAATAAATCGATCTCATGGTTCCGCAACAACTGTTGAGTGGCTAATGCCTTAAAGCAGGGGGTCTTATCGTGCAGAAGTGTGACCTGATCGACATCCATAACATTGTTTGGGTTTCTTAGAAAAGGAATGACATGCTGGGATAGAATAATACCACGAAAATACTGTCCATCCCAACTGTGACCATTTGGCTTCAGCACCCACATGAGCTTCTTTGCACTGAACAAAACAAACACACCAACACAGTCTGGACTTTTTAATAATTCGCGATAATGTTCATTGTCATCGATTTCATCTGGTGTTGTGGCCCACACTCGATCATTTTGGTAGTTAGGCCGACGTGTTACGTAAACAAAAAATTCATCGGAGACAGCTAAATGCATGAAATCATCCACATCCCAATCTTCAAGATAATGGGCAAACCATATTCTGTCATCGATGTTGAGTTTTTCTTGGCTTTGGAAGTTCATGCCAAGGCTTTAAACCTTGCCTATGACGGTACAGTCGAATGATCTCACCACTAACGATCTTTCCTCTCAACACTTCGCTCTCTGTAGAAAGTTTAGCATAGCTGTTTTTCCGCTTACGCGTACCGCTTTCAATGATGTCCTTTGTTTCCTGAGAGAGTGGCAAATTTGGGCGCCCAGATTTGGTTGTATCCATTTCACATTCATCCGAAGTTTTATTCCAATTTCTTTTGACGAAGTCCTCACTTCTTCGCAACTTTTTGGAAACCCATGAACGTGTTATAAAGGTGGCTCCAGCATCACGAGCTTCCCGAAATGTTATTGCTCGTATGCGATTTATCACACGTTGCCTCTCCGAATCACCAATTAATTGAGAAACCATTATATTATCACTTTATCAGCTAGAGTAATTTTAATACCTGCAATAAATAAAGAATTTTATATATTTTTATAATCACTAAAAACTATTTCGATATAAGTAAACATGTAAGCTGAAAATGGGGGGGCTAAGGTTTTTTGGAACCCCTTATTTCGCCTATGGGCCATCCCTTGACAATGTCCTGCAGTATTCATCCAACATGCTGGGGCTCCACTTGCCCTGGTATCGCTTCTCCATCGTGGATATTTGTTGATGAAAGCGTTCCCCCATGCTCATCACTAACATCGCCTAAGTTTGTTGGGAAGAAGTCGAGATGTGAGTCAAGAAAATGAATTTTCAACGACATGTTGCACCCCACGTCTTTGTAGGCCTTGAGAAGTTCTTCAATAAGTGACTCTTAATTTTCGGCCTTGAAGTTTCCGAGGAAATTTGTGTTCACTACTTTAAATGCTCTCCAAGCTGCTCCTTCAACTTCACTTAGAGTTTCATCAAACGCGCTGTCTCTCATGATTTCTCTAATTTGCGGGACCACAAATATCCCTTCTTTGATTTTGACCTCGCTGATCCTCGGAAATTTCTGTTTCAAGTAGAGATTCCCCCCCCCCCCTGCCATTTTGATCCATAGCCTTAACAAAATTTTCCGTTAAACCAAGTTTAATATGTAGTGGTGGCAAATAACTTTTTTGGATTAAGAAGAGGTGAACTGGTGAGAATTTTATGCCCTGGAATCAACGCTTATCGAAGTGGCCATTGTTTCTTTGAGTAATGGCTTTCCCGTGCTCTGCTGTCCCATTCACAGAGGAAACAACAGAATTTCGTATAACTCAGTTGTAAACCAAGAAGAAGTGCAATCACTTTCAAGTCTCCACAGATATGCCAAGAGTATTTATCATATTGGATATGTTTCACAAGCAGTTGCATATTGTCGTATGATTCCTTCATATGTACGGCATGTGCTAATGGAACTGAAGGGTATTTATTTCCATTATGGAGTAATACAGTTTTTAAACTCAGCTTCGAGGAATCAATAAATAGGCGACATTCGTTTGGATCATGTTGTTGGCCAAGGGTTTTCATGAGAGGGTAGAAAGTTTATTTGATGATTGCGGTAAAAAGATATCTTAGTGCCTTTTTCTTGAAGATTCCAACCTTTCAGCCTGGAAGCCGAAAGCTCGCTCAGGTCTGCTTGCTTGAGATATTAAGTGAGGCTCTGTCGATGAACAAGATGGTTCAAACATTGGATCAACATCGTCCGTCAGTAAACCATGTTGAGCTTCGTCATTACCATTGTACATCAATTTCATTTTCATCATCTAAACTCCACGTTTCCGGTGGCCTTGGTACTGGCAAATGTTTATTATGTAAAACAGGCCTTATGGCTGATGGTAAATTTGGGTATTGTACCATATGTTTAGATTTCGCAGTAGTGTCTAGTATATTTGTTAAGCAGAAATAACAATCTGTTAAATGGTCTTTCGGCTCTCTCCATATCATCGGAACAGCAAACGGCATTTGACGAGACCCATTTAGCCAGCCTATCAGAAGTCTTAAACACGTAATACAGCATATATGAGGTGCCCACGTTTTGTTCTGATCCTCTACCTTGCAACCAAAATAAAGTTCGTATGCTTTTTTGACGAGAGGGGTGAAATTTCGCCTTTGAAATTTAAGTGTTAACTCTCTGCACACATAACAGAAACAGTTTGGATGGTTGACACACACGAGTGGCATTCTGTCATGAAACAATACGAACGCACTGACACAAAAAATGATTAAGGAAAATCACGAATAAAATGCACGATGTTCACTGAGTGAAATCAAATGAGTAACTGACAAATGAAAGTCAACAGTGACGTGTAGCAACTTATAAGCAGAGGAAGAGGAAGGGGCAGACCCCGCCCCCTTCCTATTCTCACTCAAATCCTAAGTAATGTAAATTCGTGTGTCACTCTAAAACTGCGAGTGATAGAAAAATTCTGTTTTCATTTTTGTAATCAACGTAAAACATTACATATAGTTCAAGTAAAAATATCTCTGTGACAAAAACTTTGTTGACCAGTGAATTATTAGTAAGAAAAGAAGTAAAAAAATTTGATGCACAAAACGAAATTTAATATAATATAGCTACGTATGTCCTATAAGAGTGTTTTTAATGATCTTGTAAATTTGAATTACTAGCTCTTAACATTTGTTTATAAATTTGTTCATCATTGACTAATGTATATAATAGATTGATCACAGAAAATTAGTTAAAAAATGAGTTCCATACCAAAGAATAAATAGAAATATTTCTCTCAGTATTACAGGCATCATTTTTGATGGAGCACAAAGGAAATAAAGAAACCAAAGCGACAAAGAGATCAAAATTTTCTAACAACATTTTTACCTTGCTTTAAAACTTTCACTTGTCTTTAAATATTCTTACTTCTTTTAACTTTCTTAAACAGACAGGCTCGAAGGGACCAGCCGGTCTGTTGCTGTTTGGTGTCCTTTGTATTCCTTTGTAAAATGAAGTTTGTGACTTTTGTTATAAAGATTATGCAGCTGTTCTGAGTTTTGCGTGTATGGAAAAATGAATCTTATGACATTTGAACCAAAGCAGCGAAAAGAGGTTGAGATGTAGGAAAGAAATTTAAAGCTAAAGTAAAAATTTTAAAATAGAGAGGAGGGAATCCAAGTGAAGATTCAACATTATTTCCATGCGCTAACAAATGCTCCCAACTGGGGTTTTAAGGCAAGATGAGCATCTAGGTTTTTTTTAAGGGATTCGATCAAATTACTTTGAACTACGCTGGCTGGCAATCCATTCCACAAATTAACTATATGATTGAAAAAATATTTAGTTTCAGTAGAATTAAAATGTTTACCAATCAATGAACGATGAACTCCACACTAAATACTTCAGTTAAGATATTAATATAAAATAATTTAAACCACTAATTAGCAAAATGTTAGTAAAATGACAAATTAGACAATTAAACACTGTCATCAATCTTTAAGAAAAGAATAATTTTTATTACTATATATATATATATATATATATATATATAATAGTGGCGTTAATTGATTGTTAATGATGAGGCTGGAGTCACCAGCTTGGGCCTACAGCCCAAACAAACAACATTTAATAAGGAGAGAGAAATTACTTTGTTATTTTTTGTTTAATTAGGAAAATAAATCAATTATTTGTTCACAGTGATTAACAGTTCAATAAACGCATTTATAGTGATAAACAATTATATAACGGCATTTATGCTAGGCTAACGATGACTGATTCTTAGTAATAAGGAATGGTTACACAGTTTAATTGTTAAGTAAGTACACTAATTCGGATGGGCTAATGAGATGTGCAGACGTGAACACAGAATAAATAACGAAGCCTATTGATAACTGAAATAATGCAAGTACGGTTGGTACAGTAAATGGATTAGGCACAATCAGATGCAAGATAAGTAAATTATACGAATGAACACGATAACAAAATGATACAAAACTACGGTATTGGTACAACACTAGAATAGGCCTACTGCGGTCTTAACGAGAGAGTTAGTTTGAAACGGTAATGAAGACACGCGATTAGGCGGAGCTTGTGGAAGCAAGACGTAAAAAAACTGTAGGCCGAGTGAGGGCCGACAAGAGGCTTACCGCGACGCTGGATAACTCTGGAGACTGAAGAACTATGTGAAGGGTTGACCGTATTGCGTTCACCGTAGATGACTCTGGAGACTGTAGAGGGCCTACGTGGAGGAAGATGTGCTGAGGGCCTGTTGAGATATTTGTTGGACGGGAGCCGATCGAATTGTGGTGAAGGATAAGTGAAAAGCAAAGTGAGGTTTATGGCTTCTAGCTTACTAGAAGGTTTACGGACCTGTAGTCAGACTGGCCTTGACGGCGAGAGGATGAGTGTTGAAAGCCGGTAGAGACTTGTTGAAAAGGGGCCAACGGAAAACGCCTACAGCAGTGATATTGTTTCTTGCAGGATGAAATTGTAGAGTCGCCTCAAGTGTTGCTTCGTTTCTTGTATGGTTAGGCTGACCATACGTACCGTTTTGAACGGGACAGTACCGTTTGTTTTATATTTCCTGGCCGTCCCGTCGTTTTAATAAAAATGTCAATTTTGTCCCGGTTTATGTACTTACTTTTTCATGAATACAGAATATTACATAACCCCGTCCCTTTTTTGCCATCCCAATGTCCCGTTTTTGTCTCAAGGAAATATGGTCAGCCTATGTATGGTTGAAGTGTGACTTGAAGGACTGAGGCCGGCTGAAGTCAAAGCGGCACTACGTGAAAAGGGAGAATCACGAGCAGTGAGAACGAGTTTCAGTGAACTCTGGCTTATACTGTATAGGCTCGTAAGACGCTAACTTTTCGCGACCTTTTTGGGAAAACACAAGCGTCCTTTTGTTTCTCTCTCCTTGAAAACCACATGTGTTTTTCGATTCCTGATGATTCCTAGATGTCTGTGAACGGCGAGGAAAGGAATTTCTTTGATTGACCTATATATATATATATATATGTGCGTGTGTGTGCGCACACACACACACACACACACATATATATATATATATATATATATATATATATGCTGCAAACCCACAAGGAAAAAGAAAAACGATTCCAAGGCCTTTCGTGTATTCAGAGCTACACCTCGTCAGGGAATACACGAAAGGCCTTGGTGTCGTTTTCCTTTTTCCTTGTGGGTTTGCAGCATTCATTCATTTCACATGTTTAATTGTGAAATTCATCCCATATATATATATATATATATATATATATATATATATATATATATATATATATAGGGCGGAGTGAAAATGATAATTTGCAATGGCACACTGATATTTTATTGTAGTTTTTGCTGAAAAAAACGAATATGATGATATAAATTGTGCCAGGTTTCTTTAACTGCCCCATGTTTGCATGAATACAATTTAACAAACACAAAATAAAGTTCTCATCTAGCATACATCTGTCAACATTACATCACATGAATAACTTCATTAATGTCACTATGAAATTACAATTATAAATTTTTAAAACTTTAATATATTATTTTGTATCATTCCCAGATTTAAGTATTCCTGCCAAGGTCTTACTGTATACTTGCACGCTTCGTGGCTTCTGACTTCCCAGGCACCACGGTTCGCCTGACAGCCAGCTGCAGTAGTTGTCCTCCAGCGACAGAATCCAGAGTTAAGAAGCTAGTGAGCATGCTATGAGAAATGAAAAAAATATTCTGTTATACTTGTTACAATGTACATTTTCACTGATGTGAATAAACTGAGTAAATATTTGTTGTTTTTCTTTAAGCAGTTAAAATTCACTGAAATTTATTTGAGTTTTCGTCCTTATTTTTTAGTTAATAATTCACCGATAGAAGAGTAGAGATGGAATCAGCATCCCACACACCAGTCTCTCCACAACTGAAACAACATCCTTCTTCACATCAAGCGAACAACATCCCCTCTTGCAGCAACTCTACACCAACAGTTTTCCATGCAGCAGCATCCATGCTTTCAAGTTTCCCATGCTTGCTATGAGGGAAAAATTTGTGAGCACAAGGCATTCTAAGCAACATTGTATGTTTGGAACTCCCGAGAAGTTGCCTTACAATCTTTTGCCAACTAATTTACAAGTGGCTCGGTACTTTCTCTATCTCAAAGAAAGGAAAAGTGCAGCTAACAAGCCAATCTCAGACAAATAACTCAGGAGCTACTAAAACTTTGGCAGCAAGCATCAATCCCCACAGTTCAGGAAAAAGCTGCGTTTCAAAAGTTAGCAAGATTCATAGAAAGAGGAGCAACGTTGAGTAGCTCAAAAACATCAGTGAAACTAAAAAATTAATATATGAAGAGTCTCAGTAATTTGTTTGATATATGTGCCTGTAAATTTAATTTAAAATCTCATACAGAAATAGGATGCAGTGATGAATGTAAAGAAATTCACATAGATTGCATATGTTGGAGAGATAAAAAGGTACCAAAAGAAGAATTACAGTTTCTACTTGATCAGAGGAGTGATCGTAAAATGTACATAGATAGTGTAGATGTGCATACTACACAAATTTTACAAAAGAGATACAAGGGGAAGTTCTCAGAACAAGTAAGTAAAGAAAAGAAAACCATCAGTCGTTCCACTAAAGTTCAACCTTTGAGCTTAGTAGAATATATTTCAGATGAAGACAATGACAATGGGATAATGGAAACTGAAGACTGTGGTTTTGAAAATACTGGAAGCCAACTGAGAATGTCTTTGCGGCATGTTGCAATGCGGGCAGATAGATTTGGTGTTACTGCTGCTATTACAACTGCAACTTTGATAGACGTTGGTATGATAACAAAGAAGACCATCTCGTAATAGACAGAAGTAAAGTGCGAAGAGAAAGAGAAAGAATTCGAAAAACATTGAAAAATGATAAAGTGAATCCTATTACTTCCATATACTTCGATGGTCGAAAGGATCAGACTTTAAGTAAAGTGAAAGTCAATGATAGGTGGTACAGTGAAAAGAAGAGTGAAGAACACTATGTAATGATTGCTGAACTAGGTAGAGAGTATATTACCCATCAGATACCAGCATTGAGTAAGGCTGCAGACATACCAAATTCAATAGTGTCAGTTATTAAAGAGAGACATCTACAAAATGATATAGCTGTAATAGGCTGTGATAGCACAAATACCTACACTGGTTATAAAAGAGGTGTGATTCATGTTATGGAGAAAGCACTTGGTAGGCCACTTCAACGGTTCGTTTGTATGCTTCATACAAATGAATTACCTCTAAAACATATTTTTGAAACAGTGGATGATACAACATCTGGGGCAATTACCTTTGTTGGTCCTACTGGGAAAGCCATTCAGTTTTGTGAAAACAATCCAGTAGGACAATTGAAACCTACATGTATATCTAGTGGTAAAGAATTATTATATCTGCCAAAACACATTGTTGATAATCTTAGCGGAGATCAGCAGTACTTATCCCGCATTATTTCAGCAATCAGAAATGTACAGTTGATGAATACCTTGCTCATGTAAAGCTAGGTTCTCTTAGTCATGCTAGATGGTTAGCTCTTGCTAACAGGGTTTGTGGGTTTTATGTTTTAACAGTGAAACCAACAAAGAAACTTTACACAATAACACACTTCAAATGACAAATTATGGTCCTAATTGGTTTAACATCAAGTGTAAACCTAATAGCATAGACGGCCCAAGGCGTGTGTTTTCTGCTATTAATAGGCTTAAGCATTTGCCTGGAAAATCAATAGAAATTGTTAAGAAGGATATATCGCTAAATGCATTCTTTGCTCACCTGGAAAATATTCTTCTGGCGATGTTGTGTGACTCAGCTAGGGAAAAACGTGAAAAAACTATTAGCAAAATCATGGACATGCGGAATGAGACTGGTCAAAATTTAGAATTGAGAGATTTCAAGGTTCTTAATCTTAATTTTGATGCAAAGGACTGGGATGAAATAATTAATTGAAATGATACTAAACTAAATGAACCACCTCTTACAATGAAGCTAACAAAAGCAGAAATTTTAGCTATCAAAGGAAAGAGCATTGAACATTCCAAATTACCCCAATCATACCCAGAATGTAGAGCGTTGTATTAAATTAGTGACGAACTCTTCAAGTTCGGTATTTGGGTTTGAAGCACGAGATGGTTTTATCAGAGCTAGAATAATTTCATGTCGTCTGATACCAGACGTAGAAACCAAAAAGGATTTTGCTAAAAGTTTGCCTTCTTTATTCGAATATTTAAGGTTGTTTTTTGGATTTACCATTTGTGTACTCATTTGCTGCTTGTTTCTATACTCTATATATGTATTTAATAAATTTTTTTTTTTAAAATGGTTATTTTTCTTTCCTTGTTTCTTTATATTCCTTGCGACAAAACACTAAATTCGAGAATATCATTAATCCAGAAAAGAAAGAGTGAATAGAAACTCATTAAATAACCTGAAAATTATTTGCAGAAGATATATTTTTAAGTTTTGTGTGGGTTGTATCTATTTGTTTCCCCCCACAACATAGCCAAGAATCAGTTATAAACCACCGTAAACCCAGTTACAACACTCATTTCATATTTTTGCGAAATTGGGCAGTTCAAGATACTCTAGATTCTAGAATATTATTTCAGTTTTTTTTGTTTCCAAGTTAAAACCACAATATACAGGGTGTCCCAGAATTAACTATCTATTTCAATGAAATCGGACAAATTTAATAAAAACTGACATAATTTTGTTTATTACTAAATTATGATACAAAAACAAATAGATTTATAAATCATAAGTCAAAACTTTATTGAGAAGTTTCAACATGTGCACCGTCTGTATCTCTGCAAATTTCAAATCTATCCTCAGCGCTGCGAAACACATTTTGAAGCATTTCAGGTGTTATCTCCCGCACTGCCAACTGGATGCGTTCTTTAAGTTCAGCTAAACTATTGATCTTTTGGCGATAAACCTTTGTTTTTATGAAACCCCATGCAAAGAAATCCAGGGGTGTCAAATCCGGAGAACGCGGAGGCCAAGGTCGAGGTCTCCACGTCCAACCCACCGATTCGGAAGGCGTCTGTTGAGGTATTCTCGAACAATTAGAGCATAATGACATGGTGCTCCATCTTGTTGAAACACAACATTATCAAGAATGCCATCATCAAGAAGCTGTGGTTCGAGAAACTGCTGAAGCATATCAAGGTAGACGGTACCTGTTACAGTTGCTTCCGCAAAGAAGAATGGGCCATAAATTTTGGATTTGGTCATTCCAAGCCACACGTTAACTTTTGGAGAGTCTCTTTGCCATTCTATGACTTCAGACGGTCTTTCATTGGACCAGATACGACAGTTGTGTCGATTGACTTTACCACACGTGTGGAAAGTCGCCTCATCACTGAATAAGATGTTATCCAATAAACTTTCATTTTCGATTTGATCCACAATTTCTGCACACCTTGCTGCTCGATTTGGATAATCCTCTTCATTTAGGGCATGCAGTACTTGAATGTGATAAGCCTTTTTCATCAGTGTCGAACGCAAGATTCTATGAACTGTTGTCTTGGATATGTTGAGTCTTCGACCGGCCTCCCTAACCGAAGTTGTTGGTTCATCCTCAAACAATTGTCGTACCTGTTCGGTACTGTTACGTGCTGTCCTTGGGCGTCCTCTTCCCACCTCGTCGTGTACGGATCCAGTTCTTTTAAATTTGTTCACAAGTTCACGAATCGCTTTGTCTGTAGGACCGGTTCTGTGGAATCTTCTTGTAAATTTTTCTCTGATTTCATTACATTGCATTCCTTTGATACGGGATGTTACAACAAAGATGCGTTCTTGTGTATTCATTATTAATAGGGTTCTGAAAGAGAATGAAAATAAAACTGAAAAACTATGAAAAAATTATGAAAATAAAATTATGAAATTTTTTTAGAAATTTATACATTTTTAACACATATTAAACATGATAAACATAAATAAAAGTGTGTTTTTAAAAAATTTGTCCGATTTCATTGAAATAGTTAATTCTGGGACACCCTGTACAGGGTGTCCCATAAGTCTGGAACCATAGGGCAAAATGATAAAAAGGCAATAAAAACGCCGAAGAGACTTTGGGGACTGTTTGTGAAATGAGGGAGGATAGTAGCGGCTGTCATCGTCGGTGGATGTCCTCGGAGGTCCACTGCGTGGTTTATCTCCTATGGATCCCGTTTCCCTGAACTTTGCTAAAAGTTTGCCGACACAGCTGTGTTATCGGCGCGCGGTCCGGATGCAATCTGTTAAATTCCTCAGCGACCTCCCTCTGACTCCGATTTCCTACGAGCAAAATTACCTGGATGCGTTCTTCCTTACTCAAAGACATCATGGACACTTGCATAAACGGAAAAACATGAATTACTTATTTTACCCTATGGTTCTAGACTTACGGGACACCCTGTATAGTTTCAGTGTGCCAAAAGGGAAGGGAAACTTGTCTTGTTTCACTCCGCCCTAATATATATATATATATATATATATATATATATATATATATATATATATAATATTTTGAATTTACATCTCGTATTTGTCCTTTAAAAACCAGTAGTATACCCACAAAAATGTCGAGTGCAATTCAATTGCATGCATCATGATCAATAATTACAACATTGCATGCAACAATGCATGCAACAAGATATAGGTTAGATCCCCCTCCCCAAAACAATATATATACAGTATATGAATTGTATGTGTATATATGTGGGTGTGAATGCATGTTTGCATGTACAGAAAAAATAAAACAAAACTTCTATACACACACACCTTACCTTATGAACCTTATGTTGTTTCGTGCGTTGGTCTCTCTTCACAAGGAGGTCAAGCTGGTGGCTCCGCCTCTAGGTCTGGCTTGGTGGAGGAGCGAGTTGCTTTCTTGCGCTCTCCACCGTACATAGCCAGGCACGCCCGGCTCATCTGGTACCGTCCTGAGCCAGGCATCCAGACTTCTCTTGAAGACTTCAACTTTGACCCCCGTTACGTTTCTGAGGTCCTTTGGAAGCTGGGTGAAAAGTCTTGGCCCCCTGACAACCAAGCTATTTTCCTTCAGAGTTGAGGAGGTCCCTTGTCGGGCCTTTAATTTGGGAACACTACACATTCTGCCTTTCCCATTTTCTAGTGTTGTTTGAATGGTAATTGGGTTTAGTTTTAGGTTTGGTACCAGTTTTTCGATCATTTTCCATATGTAGATTATGGTAGACCTCTCTCTTCTTCTTTCCAGGGAGTACAGATTTAGTTTACGTAGTCTTTCCCAGTAGTTGAGTTCTTTGCAGCCATCAATCTTGGCTGTGAAATGCCTTTGCGTTTCTCCTAGTTTATTAGTTTCTTCCTTTTTATATGGGGACGTCAAAACTGAGCAGTATTCAAGTTTTTGTATAATCAGTGTTTTTAGCAGGGAAATCATTACTGTCCTGTCCCTTCTCTTGAACGTTCTTAGTACCTGTCCGGCGACTACTTTTGCTTTATTTATCGCCATCTGATTTTGTGTTTCGAATTTCGCATCATCTGTCATTATTATCCCGAGATCGATCGCTTTCGTGCTTCTCTGAATTTCCTGTCTATCTGGAGCATAATATGCAGTCTGTTTAAGTTCTTCTTTTCTACCATATCTCAGGAGCTGAAATTTCTCGGTGGTAAATGACATGTTGTTGTCTTCTGACCATTTATATACTTTGTTCGTGTCCCTCTGCAAGGCCTCCACGTCATGTACATCACTGATTTTTCTGCTGATCTTTGTATCATCTGCAAAGGATGTTACTCTACTGTTGCTGTTTACTCCGCTGTCTATGTCTGTTAGCATGATAATGAACAGGAGTGGGGCCAGTACTGTCCCTTGTGGTAGTGAGCTGCGTACTTCCGATTCTGATGATGATATATCTTGAATTTTGACGACCTGCAGACGTTCTCTGAGGAAGTTGTAGATCCATTTTCCCACTTTGCCTGTTATTCCCATATATTTAATTTTATGTGCTATTATACCATGGTCACATTTGTCGAAAGCTTTAGCAAAATCTGTGTATATAACATCGTACTTGTCATTGCCTTCCAATGCATCTAGGATATTGTTGTAGTGTTCTATTAGTTGTGATAGGCATGATCTACCTGATCGGAATCCATTGAGATTTTCGTTGAATCTTTCCCGTGTCTCCAGGAAGTCATAAATTTTCTCTCTAACTATTCTTTCAAATAATTTGGTGAGGTGGGACGTCAATGACACTGGCCTATAGTTCTTTGCTTGAGATCTGTCCCCTCCTTTATATATAGGGACAATGTTTGCTCTTTTCAAGATGCGCGGTATTTCCCCAGTGTCTACGGATCTTCTCCATATCCAGTATAAAGGTGTAAAATTAAAGTCTGTTATATACTCTCCTTGCAATTCCTCTTCAAAGAATGCATTTATGTCAGGTATCGCTTTGTCATTTTTTGGGGTACTGAAAACTGATTCATATTGAGCTCTCAATGTATCAGATATTTCTTTTGGATCGTCGGTTAGTTCATTATTTCTCGTCCTTGAGGGCCCAATAGCGGCGCGCGTTTTTGTTTTCCTTTTTGCATAGCTATAGAAGTATTTTGGATTTTCCTTTATTGCTTCTACCGCCTTTTCCTCTTCCCTCTCTGTATGGTCCTTAATCAGGGCTTGTATTTCCCTATCATTACCCTCCAGTTTTTCTTTTATTGCTTTCCTGTCATTATCTCCGCAGTTGCCTAACTTCACCTCCACTCCTCCACTCTCTTTCTTTTGTGGAAGAGTCTTCTCTTTTGCCTCTCTAGCCAGCTCCTCTTTCCTTTTGGCTGTGATTTCGGAGCATATTTTTCTAAAATTCTCAGCGTTTTTTCCTCCAAGGTTATTAGCATTTCTTCAGTTGTTTTATTCTCGAAAATTGTTCTCCATTCTATTTGGGCCATGTGCGATCTGATTGCTTCCCAATTTATAGTCTTGGAGTTTAAGTTAAAGGCCCCGAATTTACTTCTTTCCTCAATATGTGTATTGTCTTTTAATGTTGTCGTCATATTTGTTGATATCTCGATTAAGTTGTGGTCTGAGATAATGGTTGGGGTTATTTTTATATCAGCAATCAAGTTCGTGTTATTCGTGAATACCAGATCCAGGCAGTTATTTTTTCCGGTATTTTCTGTTATCTCCTGTGTCAGCATGAACTCATTTGTGAGAGTCATCAGCATTTTTGCTTGCTCCTGGTCTTCTCTTGTGCCCCCCTTGTCCTGGTGAATATATATATTCCTATCCACCTTTTTGTATTTTAAAATAGGAAGTTAAAGTCTCCGCAGATCACTATATTGGGGGATGGAGGGTTTATGGCCTTTACTTTCTGATGTCATCAATAGCCTCCGAGAATTTTTCGGTTGGGGTGCTTGGAGGTCTATAGATGACTATTACTATCACGTTTAGTTTTTCTATTTTCACTGCTAGGAGTTCCACATAGCTGTTTGATTTACTTATTATCGTCTCTGTCATATGACCTTCCTGTACATATATAGCACAGCCACCTTTACGTCTCGTCGTTCTATCCGCTCTTAGTAAGTTGAAGCCCTCTATATTTATCTCTTTCTTATCAATACAATGTTCACAGTTTTCACAATTTCCTTGGCAATCTTTAAGATAAGTTTCTGTGAGGCATGCGATGTCCGCCCTTGTTTCGTCCATAAATCCTTTCAGATACGAAACCTTATTGAGTGATTGGTTTGGTCTTATTCCTTGAATATTAGCCAGGACAATTTCTATGTTCTCTGTTTTACGTTGCCCCTAGCGCATTTCAAGTTCGTTTTCCTTCGATATCGCTTGATTCGTTGCCCTATGATCCTCCGAGAGAGATCCGTTTCCGCCTACTTGTACTGGTAGCTTCTTGCCCGGTAGCGGTTTGGCTCGGGGGTTTCCAACTGTGTCAACTGCATGTGGATGACATTTAGCATCCGTAACGTGTCCACGATGTTGAAAAAATTTTCTTGTTCACTTATTGTGTTCTTATTGTTGTTCCTATTGTTATTCTTATTGTCATTTAAACTTTTTCCTTTGTTCTTTGAGTCCGTCGGGAGATGTTGATAGTAGCATTTTTTCCCGAATTTGCAGGTTCCATATTTTGCGTAAGTCCTGCAGATGTCTGGGTGGTAGAATTTACATCCGTCTCCAAATTTACAATGACCATTATTATAGAAGAAATTACATATTGGGGGATGTTCATATATACATTGTCTTCTTTTAAATCTGCAATTATCTTTTATATAATACCTGCATATAATTCCTTCCCCATATTTACTCTTGGCCTTTGTTTTTTGCTCCTTGTTGGGGGACAGTTTCACTCCGTTTTCTTGACTGCCCTCTTGTCTTGTCCTATTTTTTTGCTATTTGTGCTAGTTGTGTTTGTGTCCTTCGTTGACCTTATGCTGTGTGTTGTCTTTACACTCTTTGTCGCCTGTATGTTTTCGGCCTCGTTTTGTGACGGTATTTTATTTTTTTCTATTTTGCCTTTCTCCATTTCTTCCGTTTTCCACTGTTCTTTGTTCGCACTTTCCTCTTTCATTCTCTTCTCGTAGTCTCTTTCTGCTTTAAATACTGTAAAAGAGTTTAATTCGGTCAAGCTTTTTCGCAGAAAAATTTTATCCTATTAAACTGCTTTGCGTTCGTTATAAGGGAGATATTTTCATCTCCCCATTCTAGGCATTTAAAATCAAAAAGTAGCTGACAAAAATCACACCTCATCGCCCCCTGTCTCATCTGTTGCATCCTTACAGATACCACAGAGTTGCGGGTATGTAATAATTTCCATGTTGGTGAAGTGAATCAAAAAGGGGTATTATGGGAGGTATTGGGTGGGGGATGACTCAATCTGGGTGAGGGAAAGAATTTTCCGTTACTCCGGGGGCGGGGGATGGGAGATGTGGCACGCTGTATACGTCTCACTGATTGGTCCTCTCGACTGTGGCTGCATGGGATAATGGCGGGATATTTGGGGCACTTGAAAAACAAAACTTTCCTCACAAAGAGACTATCGGAAAAAATTATATATATATATATATTATATATATATATATATATACACACACACACCATCTATCTATATATATATATATATATATATATATATATATATATATATATATGGGTGTGTATGCACGTAGGTTTGTATAGAAAAAGTAAAACAAAACTTCTTATATATATATATATATATACAGTGTGTCCCATAAATCAGGCATCATAGGAAAAATTCATATTTTTCTATTTCTACAAACCATAATTCATATTTTTCTCTTTCTACAGGCCATAATGCCTGTGAGCAAGGAAGAACGAATCCAGCTAATTCTACTCATAGGAAATCGGAGTCAAAGAGAGGCCGCTGCTGAATTTAACAGACTGCATCCATAACGCGAGCCAATAACACAGAGTTGTGTTAGCAGACTTGTTGCAAAGTTTAAGGAAACAGGATCCATAGAAGATAAACCACGCAGTGGACCTTCAAGGAGGTCCACTGACGATGATACAGCGACTGCTATCCTGGCTCATTTTAACAGAAGTTCCAATAAGTCTCTTCGGCGATTGTCCGCCGAGACAGGAGTGTCGAAAAGTAGCATCCATCGCATTCTTCAGGCTCACAAATGGCATCCATATAAACTTCAGATCCTACAGAAATTAAGCGAAGATGATCCCGACCGGCGGATGGAATTTTGTGAATGGGCTACGGCACAATATGCTCGGGATACCAATTTCCCGTCCACCATTCTGTTCAGTGACGAGGCTGTTTTTTATGGAAATGGTGAGGTAAATCGACAGAACACCCGCTACTGGTCTCAAAACAACCCTCACTGGTATACCTCTTCAAAGGAACAAGGTGCATCTCGGGTGATAGTATGGTGTGGCATTTGGAAGGATCGCATCATAGGCCCCCTCTTTTTCGATGAACATATCACTGGAGGCACCTACCTACGTATGCTCAAGGAAGAAGCATTTCCCAGTGTCTTGAACGAAAAAGGAAATTTCCCAACATGGTTCCAGCAAGACGGCGCTCCTGCACATTACAGCACCCAAGTAAGGGAATACCTGTACCAACAATTCCCTGGTCATTGGATAGGACGTCGAGGGCCTGTGGAATGGCCAGCTAGAAGCCCGGATCTCATGCCACTAGATTTTATCTCTGGGGCCACTTGAAAGCGCTGGTATACGCAGAGAAAATTAGGAGTGTTGAACATTTGCGGCAGTGCATTATTGTGGCATGTAACACCATTACTCCTGACATCATTCACCGTGTGCTTGCTGACTGGGTATCACGTCTGAATTTGCGTATTGAAAACAATGGTGGACTTATTGAGCACGTTCTGTAAACAAACGCTTTTGATTTGCCTTTTTTTATTATTTTTCCTATGATGCCGGACTTATTGGACACCTGTATATATATATATATATATATATATATATATATATATATATATATTGTTAACGATATGTTTATTTATTACGTATATTTGTTTCAATAAGGGTTTCATTTTCTCCTTTGTGTGCGTGCGTATGTACAATCCTTAACTCCGCCCAGTGTAAGCTCAATCAAAGGGTCATGTGACTCTTGCTACTACCTGGGCATGTCTCTGCCCCGGCGTTCTCAGTTGACCTCTGCATACCCTGGAGCTCAGCCGTGTATTTTCTCACGTAGACGAAAGATAGAGATGGCACTTTTGATATTGCATGTTCGACGTTTATGAATTGGTATTCGGTAAAGTCGGAAGATGTGGTGAATACTACAAGACGACCTACCACCCCCTCCTTTGAGACTTTTAAGGCTACATTGAATCGCGCGAAGGAACAAGATGTTCAAATACTCTATGGATATTCTGGCGAGAATATTGCCGGATTTCGCGGCACAAACGATGTAATGGACTACGTTGTAGGGCTAAACTGTATAAAAGCGTACATATACCGTGAGGTGACAGAAACAACGGGTGCAGAAGAGAAGCAACGTATTTGGATAATGAGTCTTGTTGATGAGTGGTGTGACAGGCGGTATAATGTCCTGCTGCATCATACCAAGTACGCGTACCCTGCGGCTGAAAATGTAAACCTTGTCATCATGGACAAGCTAAAGTTCTTTTACCACTACATTCATATATATCATGAGGTTCGCAGTGATGTAGCTAAAGGCCTGTGTGAGTTTTTAATAGAGTTTAGAGACGAGTATCGATTGTTAGACAAAAATGATAAATACGGTCACATGTTTCTCTCAAATAGTGCGCCAGATTGTTAATGTGTGGAGAACGTCTAGTGCACATAAAACATTAAAACTGAAATTACGCCCTGTGTCGAAAAATTGTCCGGTATAATGGTTACAAGTAATCGCGTGATTCATGCTTGAACAAATCCATACACGATTCAACAGCTTATGGTGTGACTCGCTCCCCCCGTCGAGCCGATCCGCCCACCTGTCGCTCATAGTCATCTTAGAGCTTGAAACGACTGGACGTACACTCCTCGAATACGATGGAACTTCCTTTGAGAAGTATTCTCAATGCCGTGTACGATGTGTCCGTGACGAAGTCATTGCGCGTGTTCAGGCGTGAAACCGGTGCCATTAACTATGTATTTGAAACGACTTGTAGACAAGCAAACTCTGGTAAACGTAATGTTATTTATTTAAGTATTGAGGAGACGAATAGAGTCTTCGTGATAGTTGTGAAGTGGGGTGAGGACCGTTATAAAATACCTGCAAGTGTAGGTACAAGAAGGGAACAGATTAGTGATGCCCCCTCATATGCCGTGGTTTGTATGTTGTGTATAAATAACGATCAGCCATGCTATGGAAAAACTATACACGCTTACAACATGGTATCGTATGTGATACCTTTACTTCATAATTAAATATAAATTATTTATTAATTGAAATAAATATCTACAAAATTGCCCCGAGATTGGCGACATAGCTTATTGGGAATGAAAATAATTGCCATACATACATAGAACCCAATATGGAGGCATTGGACCCACCCAACCACAAGAAAAAATTATTTCGTGTTCAAAATTTTCCACTGCCGACTCATGAAAATTACATCGAGAGAAGAGTCAACGAACATGGCAAATTCGGCAAATACTAAAATACTAAGATTATATTATAGCGGCTCGCTCGGAGCTTGCTTATGTTACAGCGATGCTTTAAGCAAGGAAGATATACTTTATCTTCCTATAAGTTCTAAGTGAATTCCTCCTAATATAAAACCTAATAACTATAAAAAGGATAGGCCTATTTCTTTAGGTATTTAAATACTAGTGGTGCACCGATTAATCGGTATCGGCACCTTTCATGCCGATTAATCGGCCATGCAAGGTATTTTCCTAATATCAGCATGCCAGGTGCCGATACCGATTAATCGGTGCACCACTATTAAATACAGTGACTGTTTATATTAATTACATCAAAGCAACTCGTTGTGTAACTCCATCGTACCGGGGCCCTACATCCGAAAACATCGTCGCGTCCTACGAACAGAAGCGAGGCCCAACGAAATAATAAGGCAAGGCAATTCCTTTCTTTACCATTAAGCAGCGCAAATATCGAAGGCATATAAACATAAAGAGGTTCTTTGAAGACCTACATATACATAACTGTAATGAAAAAACGTAGGGCTTTGGTCGTTAACTCTCCACTGAAATCTGCTGGAAATTTCCAACGGATGAGGGTAACAGGCAATAACCCATAAGCCCTATAATTTTTTCAAACATGCATTGATATACGGCTGATGTGGAAGAATGCATCTGATAATAACGTTCTTGTCCCTACGCGAAACCGATTCATCCTCGACAGAATGTTTGAAATCGTCGGATTCCACAAGCTGAAGCCTATATTAGACGGCGTGTTACGGATATGATTTATTTTGACACGGTTCTTAAATGCGCATACACCGCTCTGCTCGAAGGGTTTATCAAATGTAGGAATGAACAAGGCAAGAATGGTCTTGAGCTGGATTCTTATTTAAAAGGTTTAGACTCTTCGAAATATCATGAACTTTGGTACAAAGGACTTGAGCGGTCCAGGGCTGAGCTCACCTACACTGTTCACCCTGAAGAATTGTGCCTCTATATAATGAGCAGCTGTCGTTACGACTTGGAAGATTATTTCAGTTGTCGCTATGCGTTGTGAAGAAGAGTTCACGATTGAAAAGCTCGGATCGGTAAGAAAAAAACCCTCGATTGGAAAGGAGTGTTTATAAACTTGTATTTAATAATGATGTGGTGGCTAACGATGACTTCTTTGTGCGTGCTTTTGAATGTATTCTGTTTAAAGATAACATTCCAACCGAATGTAAAGTGGGCACAAAAATAGCATTCAATGATATGAAAGCCATTTACATCGAGTATAGGTATCCCTATAACTTGAGCGGTGAAATAATGTTAAATCGTATTTACTGCGTACTGCAAAACAATGTAACTGTAGATTCGATTACGTGCGAGTTTAGTGTTTTAGTTAAGCGCAGTAGAACATAGAGTGAATGTATTTTTATGTATATTTATTTTCAATATATTTAATTATTTAATACAATTATATATATATATATATATATAATATATTTCCTGTACTAATATGTTGATGATTATACTCCATCGTTTTGTATTTCTTATATTATTATTTTTATTTTCAATGTATTTAATTATTTAATATAACTATATCTATATATATATATATATATATATATATTTCTCCTGTACTCTTAGTTTGATAGTTATACTCCATCGTTTTGTATATTATTATTTTTTTATATTTTTGTTCATATATATATTCCTTCGTTCGTATTTCTTATATTATTATTAATTTTTATTGCATATATTCCTCGTTTCTATAGGATTGTGTTTATTTCCTATATATTTCTTGAAATTGAATCCAATAATTCGCTTAAATAAACAGAATGTTGTAGTGGTGTTTTATCTAATTCTTTTGGTTGTATATATAAACAATATTATTATTTAATTATAATATACTAAACGGCTGGTTACGCATTCTAATCCGACTGACGGATTTCTAAGCCAACTGTAAAGAATATCTGAATAGCGCAATCTAGCAGCTGAAAAGTTAATTAATATGTACACATACACCTGCCTTCTAGGTCTTCTAAGTCAACTGGCGGGTTAAGCTAACTGGCGGATTAAGCCAACTGACGGATTATGCCATCTGGCGGGTTTGTAAGCCAACTTTCAAGAATATATGCTTTAATTAAATAAATAGCGCAATCTGGCAACTCAATCCTAATAATTTACACCTGAAGAAGCCATTTACACCTTCTAAGTCAGAATAAGCCTTCTAAGCCAACTGGCTGATTAGGAGTGAGGCCGTCCCAACTTCTCTCCCAAAGACCCTCCTCCTTTTTCTCCCTCTCTTAGGTTAGGTATACCCCTTTGGGGGGTGAGGCCGTCCCAACTTATCCCCCAAAGAGGTTAGGTGGACTCCCCGAGCTTGCTGGGGGAATTCCCCTTCATTGCAGATTGGGGATAACCCTCCCCCTTGTTGCATACCCCCTCCCCTCTGTTGCATAACCTCTTGCAAACATTGATCAACGTTTCCAATTGCATTGCACTCGTCCATTTCGCGGTCATACTACTGCCCTGTGAGTCCTATCTTTGATTACCTGCGAACGGAAAGATCTACCACAGTGACTTGCTCATGGATAAATTCTAAATAGTAATAATGTTAATTTAGTTTAATAGATTAATAAATTTATCTCTTTCTATGCATGCTACACTGACATCTATAGGGATCTTATTCTCTCCTGACCATCGCTCGAATCTCCCTTGAGAGCTTCAAAACTGTCCCTCATCGACTGCAAAACAATCTAACTGTCCCCTCAATCGGGAGACACCTATCCTATCCTTTTACAATTTCAGCTTGTACGTGGGAATACTAGGCTCACCATAATATGTGTAAACATACTGTATAATATGAAAGCATAATACCGGGTGTACATAAAGTCAGGATCTATTTTTGTGAAGCACTTGGAAATTATATGGAATTCAATCATAAAATGATAAAGTGGTAACATTTATTAAATAATTAAGAGTAGGATTCGACGTGACGCCCATCAGTATCCCTGCACAGCTCAAATCGTTCCGCAGCATTTCTAAACACATTCTGGAGCATTTGCGGGGTTTATGTTATCTGCAGCAGTTCGTATACGTGTACGTAAGTTTTCAAGACTCGTAATCTTCGTCTGATAGACGTGCGATTGATAAGCCCCATGCAAAGAAATCTAAAGGGGTTAAATCTGGTGATCTCGCTGGCCAAGGTCTTTTGTTGCTTCCGCGTCCGATCCAGCGATTTGGAAAACGTCCATTTAGATAATCCTGAACAATTTTGGCATAGTGACAAGGAGCACCATCATGTTGATATCTAAGGGGATAGGATTCTGTACATAATATGACGTAAACAGAATCTATAAATAGACCTTCAAATTTTTTAAACTTCAGTCTCTTCTTTACAATTGCTTTGGATTGACGTGTATTATCTGCTGTTCATGATGTATCGTCGTGGTTACTTACGTCAACAATATCGTAGAAGGAAGTTTGTTCGGACTTTTCAACGAAGGATTGTCAGAAGGCGTACTAAGGAGAAAATATTTAAAGCTTCAATGAAATTTGTTTATTTGTCTAAAAATACTTTTCCTGTTAATGCCGATGGATATTACACTTTGTGTTTGGATCTTTTAACTAATGAAGCTAAATCTACTATTTTAAAATGTAATTATTATCAAGTAACTGGTGTATCATTTGAAAGTATACCACAAATGAATATGTCTGGATATGTTATTAATTTTGAAGATACATTAGGTCGTAAGAAAGAGGCTAGGGAAAGGGTAGAAAGGGATCCTAATGTTGGGACATCACCAGCACCATATTTAATTGTTCCACATGCTGTTTTGTTTGAACCTAATATTGACACTTCCCATAGTGCCGAGCAAGTAATGAATCATCCCAGAACTAAATGGTTCTCACCTTTTAAAGAGTTTAGGATGTATCGTAGACTTAAGCAGGTGTGTCAATTAGGTGAACAAGTCACTGCTCAATTCCCTCATAGTTTGATTAAGATATCTACGAATGATTTATCTAAACCATTAGGTCGTATTTATGTTGGTAAATATACACCTGATGGATCTCAAAAAAATGAATATGCATTTAATTATGTTAATAGAATTGTATTTTATGTAAAATTATTTGGTATTAAACAATAAAGCTATGTATGAGTCACAATCTTTTTATACCCAAAAGTGGGACATTCAATTTCGGACCGGCGACACACTGTGCAGGCTAGTATTACCCTGCACAGTGTGTGTGTGTGTGACGGGTTAGATTACATTGCTGACGTCATAATGTGTGGATGACTCAGCGTACAAAAATAGATTTAGCCGTTAAAGCGCACTCACATTACTTACCCCACGGACTTATTCTTAGCTAGTCTTTAGTGTTAGGTCAACACTCGCCACAGAGGGTTTGGACCATTTAGCCATTAATTTAGACCATGTAGCCACTGCCTCGCCAGAGTTAGAGAAAATGCCGGCAAAACTGTATTAGTTACAAGTTAGATAATTTTTAATTAATTAAGAGTAGGATTCGACGTGACGCCCATCAGTATCCCTGCACAGCTCAAATCGTTCCGCAGCATTTCTAAACACATTCTGGAGCATTTGCGGGGTTATGTTATCTGCAGCAGTTCGTATACGTGTACGTAAGTTTTCAAGACTCGTAATCTTCGTCTGATAGACGTGCGATTTGATAAAGCCCCATGCAAAGAAATCTAAAGGGGTTAAATTTGGTGATCTCGCTGGCCAAGGTCTTTTGTTGCTTCCGCGTCCGATCCAGCGATTTGGAAAACGTCCATTTAGATAATCCTGAACAATTTTGGCATAGTGACAAGGAGCACCATCATGTTGATAGACGACGGGGATAGGATTGTTAGTACCGTCGTCTATGAACATGATGGTGCTCCTTGTCACTATGCCAAAATTTTCAGGATTATCTAAATGGACGTTTTCCAAATCGCTGGATCGGACGCGGAAGCAACAGACCTTGGCCAGCGAGATCACCAGATTTAACCCCTTTAGATTTCTTTGCATGGGGCTTTATCGAATCGCACGTCTATCAGACGAAGATTACGAGTCTTGAAAACTTACGTACACGTATACGAACTGCTGCAGATAACATAACCCCGCAAATGCTCCAGAATGTGTTTAGAAATGCTGCGGAACGATTTGAGCTGTGCAGGGATACTGATGGGCGTCACGTCGAATCCTACTCTTAATTATTTAATAAATGTTACCACTTTATCATTTTATGATTGAATTCCATATAATTTCCAAGTGCTTCACAAAAATAGATCCTGACTTTATGTACACCCGGTATATAAACTTTGAATAATATACAGCAAAATACATACACTTTATGTTCTACTGCGCTTCACTGAAATACTAAACTCACATGTGATCGAGTCTACAATTACATCATTGTTGCTTTGTACTAGGCAATAAATAAGATTTAACATTATTTCACCACTCAAGGTGTGCGGGCGCCCCTACTCAATGTAAAGGGTCTTCAATTCGTTCAATACAGTACTATTTTTGTGCCCACTTCACAACTGGTTGGCAAGTTATCTTTAAACACGGACAGAATACAATCAAAAGCACGCACAAAGAGTGCGACGTTAACCATAGCATCATTATTAAATTCAAGTTTATAAACACTTCTTTCCAGTCGAGTGTGTTTTCTTACCGATCCGAGCTTTTCAGTCGTGAACTCTTCTTCACAACGCATTGTGGCAGTTGAAATAATCTTCTAAGTCGTAACGACAGCTGCTAATTATATAAAGAAACAATTCTTCAGTGTGAACAGCATAGGCGAGCTCTGCCCTGTACCGGTCAAGTCCTTTGTACCAAAGTTCATGATATTTCGAAGAGTCTAAACTTTTTAAATAAGCAGCCAGCTCTAGACCATTCCTACAATCGGTAAACCCGTCGAGCAGAGTGGTGTACATGTATGTGTATTCAAGAACCGTATCAAAATAAACCATATCCGTAAAAGGTGCGTCTAATATAGGCTTTAGTTTGCGGAAACCAACGATTTCAAACATTCTGTCGAGGGTGAAGAGGTTTCGCAATAGGGACAACAACGTTATTATCAGATGCATTCTTCCACATCAATCGCATATCACTGCATGGCTGATCGTTATTTACACACAACGTACAAACAATGGCATATGAGGCGGTATCATTCATCTGTTCTCTTACTGTACCTACACCTGCAGGTATTTTATAACGGTCCTCACTCCACTTCTCAACTATCACGAAGACTCTATTCATCTCCTCAATACTTAAATAAACAACATTACGTTTACCAGAGTTTGCTTGTCTACAAGTCGTTTCAAGTACATAGTTAATGGCATCGTTTTTACGTCTGAACACACGCAATGACTTTGTCACGGACACGTCGTATCCGGCATTGAGAATGCTTCTCAAAGAAAGCTCCATCGTTTTCGTGTCCGGAAATTTCATCGCCACAATTTCATCGCCGCAAATTTCATCGCGACAATTTCATCGCCGGGAAATTTCATCGCCGGGAAATTTCTAAATATAATATATATAGATATATATATACAGGGCGTCCCACAAAAATGTATACACACTTTAAATACTTATAAAGGCAGTGTTTATTAAAATACATTTCATTTTCAAAATGTAATAGAATCTACAGACATTATTTAATTGTTTTGTCAACGCCTGTTTTCAAACTGACGTCCGTTCTGGTCCAGGCACTGCTGATAACGCGAAGCAATGGAATCGCAAACATCACGAAACATTTCGTTTGGTATTTGTGTGCATTCTCGTTCAATGGCTGCTCTCAATTCAGCGACTGTTGCAGGTTTTATAGCGTAGACTTTGTCTTTTAAGTATCCCCATAAAAAAAGTCTGTTGTGTGAGGTCTGGTGAACGCGGAGGGTATTCTACGAAACCCCTTCGTCCAATCCACATCTACATCGTGCCAAGTACCACTCGCAATACTCCACTCTTCGGTCCGGATCATCTTCATTAATAGCATGGACTAATCTTGGAATGTAACTTTTCCATTGACAGCGCTTCAAAATGCGTTGCACAGACGATTCTGAAATTCCTACCTCACGACTCGCTTGCCGCACAGATTTTCTTGGACTTTGGTGATACGTTTCCAGTACTCTTTCTTGCTTTGTGGGGCTTGTCGATGTCCGTGGTCTTCCGGAACGCTTCTTGTGGACATTCTGAACAGTTCCATCGGCTTCAAACTTATCTCTAATTCGAGTGATGGTAAGTCGCGTTGGTGTATCTGTTTGAAACTCTCTCCTAAACTGTCTTTGCACTTCAACTGCGTTTTCACACTTCCAGTAGCATTTTAGAATGAATTTCCTTTGTTCAAAGCTTAGTCTGACTGCCATTATTAATTCTAATGGGTTTAACTTGGAAAGAAAGAAACATCAATTGAGCTATCAGCTGTTAAAGTGTGTATACATTTCTTTGGGACGCCCTGTATATATATATATATATATTAACAAGATTTGCATTGAATTAATTTTTCTTAATAATTTTGTGTTCTTAACTTTTGTTATGTAAATTTGTTTATACAAATAAAAATGATTATTATTGCTAAGTGTAAACATATATATAAGTTATACATATGAAGCTTTAAATGATCATGGGACTGATAATTATAATTATAAGATTATGATTAAGTGTCATTTTGGCCCTTTTTTGACGTAAATGCAGGTGACTGTTTTAAGAAGCTAAGATGGGAGAAAGGTTACCAGATTAAAATGGTTAGTTTTAGCATGCAGGTGCCTGTTTTAAGAAGATAAGATGGGAGAAAGGTTACCAGATTAAAATGGTTAGATTTAGCATGCAAGTGACTGTTTTAAGAAGATAAGATGGGAGAAAGGTTACAAGATTAAAATGGTTAGTTTTAGCCCATTTGTCATGCCCCGCATAAAAGCCCCGCCCCTGTAGTCATTAAAATAGACCTTTAAGATTTTGGAGTCTATATTATTTGAAATTATAATAGAATTTAATCATTGGTTGGTTTTAGCCCATTTGTCCTGCCCCGCATAAAAGCCCCGCCCCTGTAGTCATTAAAATAGACCTTTAAGATTTTGGAGTCTATATTATTTGAAATTATAATACGAATTTAATCATTATAGACTTGGTATTGTCGGTGCGTGGTTGTGTTATATATATAAGAAAAGGCAGTACATTCAATATGCCCCTCAACTATGTTTCAAGCACAAGGAATCAGGGGAAACTGATTGATAATGGTCATCTATTTGTTAGAGAGAAGGCAAGTGGACAAAAAGTATTTTGGAAATGCGACCAATTTTACAAAAAGCGTTGTCGGGCACGCCTTCATTCAGAAAATTGCTCAATTACCAAACGAGTTGAGAACACAATCATGCAGGCAATAGTGCTCGTGTTGAAGTAACGAAGGTTCTCAATGCAGTGAAAGAGAAAGCTCGCACGACTCAAGATGGGACTCATTGTATTGTAACACAAGCCTACATTGGGTTATCTCGAGCAGTCGTCGGCCAGATGCCCCCTACAGAATCTTTAAAGAAGACAATCCGAAACACTCGAAATCAAGCGGGACAAGTGCCTCCCAATCCAGCGACTTTAAATGATTTGAACATTCCTCCTGAGTACCGAGTGACACATTCAAATGAACCTTTTCTTTTGTTCGACAGCAACGATGGCCCAAATAGAATCTTGATATTTTCTACTCAGCGAAATCTACAATTATTGTCTAATTCAAGATGTTGGTATGCAGATGGAACTTTTAAGACTGTTCCACCTTTATTCGAACAACTCTATACAATACATGGAGTCAAATGGTGATATTATTCCTGTTGTTTATGCGTTATTGACTCGAAGAAATGAAAATACTTACAGCAGACTTTTAGTGGAACTAAAAAATTTGGAACCAAACTTGTCACCTACGACGATTATGACAGATTTCGAGCTTGCAGCGATCAATGCCTTTAGTGCAGCCTTTCCAGACTGTCAACAAAAAGGTTGCTTTTTTCATTTCTCCCACTATTTTTCGAAATCTTCAGACAAACGGACTGCAGCAATTGTATGAAAATGATGCAGAATTTGCATTGAAAATGCGCATGATCCCAGCCATCGCATTCGTGCCACTTAATGACGTAGTTCGTTGTTTTGAAGATTTGTGTGATAATAATAATTTTCCAGAGGAAGCTCAGCCAGTTTTAGATTATATGGAAGATACGTGGATTGGCCGCCCTGATCGTCGTTTAATTCGCCGACCTCCTCGCTTTGCCCATGCATTATGAAACTGCTTTGATACAGCCCTACAAGGTGCTCCTAAAACAAATAACTCATGCGAAGGATGGCACCGAGCATTCAGCGAATTAATTGGGGCTTCTTATCCAATGATATGGAAATTCATAAAAACCATAAAAGACGAACAAAGCAGAAACGAAGGAAAAATAGAACAATATGTCGCCGGTGCAGAAATTCCTCCTTCTAAGAAGAAATATAGAGATGTTGCAGCAAGAATCCAGCGCATCGTAAATGATTATGAAAATCGCGAAGTACTCGATTATTTACGAGGTATTGCTCACAATTTTGGTTTCTAAATTTTACAAGTTCTGCATTTAATTAATTTTTCTTATTTTTATGTTTCTATTATTCGTTATTTTTATTCGTTTACTAATAGTAATGATTAATAATAAGTAACAAAATTTTATATATGCTGGTCAAAAAAAGAAACGCAATTTTTGAGATTTATTAATAAACATGAGGACTCAGTATATAGTAAATGATTCTTTAACATAACAAACAGTCAATAACGCGTATGGCCACCCCTAGCCACAATGCAGGCTTGGAGTCTGGCCCTCATCGACCTCAACAGTCTCTGCAGGAAAGCAACAGGGATGGCCCTCCACTCTTCAATAATTGCATTGGTCAGTTCCCTGATGTTCTGCGGCTGATGCTGACGTCTGCGAACTCGCCGTTCAAGTTCATCCCATGCGTGCTCTATCGGTGACATGTCTGGGCTGAAGGCTGGCCATGGTAAGGTCTGCACCTGTTGTCCCTGCAGGTAGGCCTGCACTATCCTGGCTGCATGAGGTCTGGCATTGTCCTGTTGCAGGAGCACCAATTCTGGATGTTGCCTCATGAATGGAAGAACATTGGGTGAAGAATCTCATCCCTGTAGCGCTGGGCAGTCAGAGCTGATAGGCCCACGATAGGTCACGGTGCTGATAGGCCCATTGCAGGCGTCGTTGCCTTCTTGCATCAGTGAGAAAAGGACCTCTGTAAGGCCTGCCGGATCGGAGTCCTGCATTACGGAGTCGGTTTCTGACGGTCTGGTCACTAATTCTGTTGTTGTGGATACCAGGTGTCTCTCTGGCTGTCTGACGAGCATTCCGCTGCCGATGACGCAGGTGCTGCAGTACAATGTGGCGATCCTGGCGTTGGGTCGTCACACGAGGTCGCCCACGTCTTGGCAGGTCCTGAACACTTCCTGTGGCATTGTACCGTCTAACAAGCCTAGAGATTGTGCTGGGATGCACATGCATTCGTTGTGCAACTTGGACAGCAGACATGCCTGCATCCAACATGCCCAAGGCACGACCTCTGTTGACCTCTGAGAGTCGTGGCATGCCTCAATCGCGGGAAAAAGTTTGGTTTTCTCAACGGGCAGTGTGTATTCTGTGAAATCAAAGAAAAAATGCATGCCTTCATAATGAATACATTCAATTTAATCTCTGTTTATTGTTTGTAACAAAATGGCGTCTTAGCCGGGATTAGTCAGGTTTAAAAACATGCACTAAGTGGCTTTAAAAGATTTGAACAAACATTTAACCATAATCTTGAAACTGTGATAATACCACTAACAACTTAAATTTTACACCATATGCAAGCTAATTGCGTTTCTTTTTTTCACCAGTATAATATAAATAAATGTAAATAAAAATAATTGCTATTTACTTTTTATATCTTATTTTTTATTTATTAATATAACTGAATGCAAATAAAAATAAATGCTATTTACTTTTTTTTCCTTCAAATAAAATATACATTAACTAAAATAATATATATTTCTATGGTGTGGCGATGTATTTTCCTTGCGATCAAAATTCCTAGCGATTAAAATTCTTTACGATGTAATTTCCCGGCGATAAAATTTCTGGCGATGAGATTTCTGGCGATGAGATTTCTGGCGATGAAATTACAGCGATGAAATTGCGGCGATGAAATTTCCGTGAATCCATCGTTTTCTATTGTGAGAGTGCACGTCCAGTTGGGTGAAGCTCTAAGATGAGTATGAGCAACTGGTGCGCGGTTTGGCTCGAAGACAGGTGTCGATGAGTGAGTCACACGGACGAGTCATACCTAACGTTAATGTTTCGTGTATGGGTTTGTTCCAGCATGAAAGAATCATGCGAGTACTTGTGCCCATTATAACGGGCAATCAGAATTTTTCCGATACATGGGGCAATATCGGCTTTAATGTTTTATCACTCCCCAGATTGCGCACGAGACATTTTTGTTCATTTAAACGAACCAAACACATTTGATTAACAATCCGGCGCACTATTTGAGAGAAACATGTGCCCGTATTTATCCTCTTTGCTTAGCAGTCGATACTCGTCTCTAAATTCTATTAAAAACTCACATAGGGCTTTAGCCACAACCTCGCTACAAACCTCGTCATGATGTATATGAATGTAGTGTTCAAAGTATTTCAGACTCTCCATTATGACAAGATTTATATTCTCAGCCGCAGGGTACGCGTACTCGGTATGATGTAGTATGATATAATACCGCTTGTCACACCATTCATCAACAAGACTCACAAACCATACCCGTTGTTTCTCTTCTGCACATGCTGTTTCTTTCACTTCACGGCATGTGTACGCTTTTATACAGTTTAACCCTACAACGTAGTCCATTACATCGTTTGTGCCGCGAAATCCGGTAATGCTCTCGCCAGAATATCCATAGAGTATTTGAACATCTTGTTCCTCACGCTTCGCACAGTTCAATGTAGCCTTAAAAGTCTCAAAGGAGGGAGGGAATCTTTCAGTATTCATCACGTCTTCCGTCTTTACCGAATACCACTTCATAAACGTCGAACACGCAATATCAAAGGTAGCCATCACTATTTTTCGTCTACGCGAGATTTCTTCAAATATACCTGAGATCCAGGGCTTGCTGCGGTCAACTGAGCACGCAGAGATTGCGCAGATAGTAGCAGGAGTCATCTGACCTTTCATTGATCTTACAGTGGGTAGAACTTAGGGCTTTTTCCTGTACACACACACACACACACACACACACACACAAAGGAGGAAATGAAACCTTAATTAAAACATGATTTATTTAATGAACATATTCAAATATACGTAATAAACAAATAACACATCGTTAACAGGTAAATAGACACATATATAATATTCAAGTACTATGGTACCCAAATGGTACGGTATCATAGGTGCCATAGGCACCTGGTAACGTTTCTTATAGGTGTTACGACACACTTTCGTACCCCTAAGTTCCTTCCCGCCACCCAGTTTCTGTGCCCGAAAATTGTGGGTCCATACAGTCAGTTGGGGTGGTTGGTCATCCTTATCTTCTAAACACACTAACTCCTTCAATGAGTCAAACTTAACGATTCGTCGGTTCGCGAGGTTAAGCGTGATGTCCTTCGCCTTCATGATATATTTCAGCTCTTCCCCCTCACCCGTACCCCATAAGTTTTTGGCCCTGTTGATACAAAGGAGTCAGCGTATGCACCATCACCATACTCATCCATGATCTCGTCAGTCAACTCTCAGAGGAATTCCCCAATAGGCGGCATGTATTCACCCTCCCTTCCTGTTAATATTACCCTATCTGTGTCAGCGTACAGCACCCTCCGCGCAAAAGGGTGCAGTAGTCCCCAAAACTAGATGCGGGGGTAGGCCGTTGTGAAGTTGGCTACAGGTATGTTTGTAACACGTGAGGTATCTGTGGTCAATTCGGTGATGTTGTACTTTATTATGTACGTGTTACCTAAATTCACGATCTCCATGACCTCTTTATCGGGGGGTATTGGCATAATCCCACACCTCGTTATAACTTTGGGTCAGATGAACGTTCCCTTACCTGTATTCTGTGCAAACTTGCCCCAAAGGCTATTTAGGCACAACTTTGCACTAAAGCGCTTGCCAGGGTTCTTAACAATTTCGGCCCGGTCAAGTTGTATCCCTTCACGGTCACGGTAGCGTTGAATATACGCCGATTTTTCACCCTCGCTCTCAACCCCTCGCGGGTAGCCTGATGCTTCTACTTATCCTTCAGAAAAGAATTTATATACATCGTGGAAAGGTTGGGTAGCTTCTGAAACCTCCACACCTCATATATCTTCAATATTCTGTAACTATGGCGGACGGCTATGGACAGCTCAGGACTTGTATATACACCTCTGATCTTCCGTTGGTTAATTGTGCAATTACAGAACCCATTGTTCTCCTCTGCGCACTTCACGCACAGGGGAAACATGAGCTTGTGATCTATAACGACGGGTAAGATCGGCATCCATAAATCGCGAGGAGGGAGCACGTCTACGAAAGAATGACTGGAATAGTACTTGTTCATATTTGTTGAGAACACCTTGATGATGTGCAGGTCAGGTCCCACCAGTTTTTCAGGTGCACCTACGAGGTACGGATTGTTCCTGATCACGTAGGGATATAAAGAACATAAGTCGTAGTAAGGGAGTTTCACGCCCTCCGTAGACGGAAAGTATAGTTTGAAAATTTTTGTACGTCTTCCGAACAGGCTATCACCGCATTTGAGAGGATCCAACACCATTGAACGCTTGATCGTGTTTATTTCTTCACCGTACTGTCATCTGTTTCCATCCGCGCATCATACTCATGTTCCAACAAGATCTTTTGAGTGAACTGGGTGCCTATAAGCTGATCGGCGGTGCGGGTCCATGCAAGACTATCGGCAGGAGATCTACGTGTATATCTCATACGATTCCACACACACAGAACGCGGGCATCCATGCCACCAGCAACCGATAAAGGATTACACGGTCTTTGCTTTGACCATCAACCCCAAAAAATACGACCACTGATCTTAATGGTTATTTCTCCCGTGTTCCGGGCGTCTTTTTTGTATACTCCGGTCTTCTGCTGTATATGTATGAGCCAGTAAATAGCCTTGTGCCCATATCTGCGAGGGTTGTTTCTGTGAATGACGGCTAATGGGTCTTTAGGCATGAAATTGTTCTTGAACACAGTAAAGCACAATGAGGCGATCATGGTTGCGATTTGCAGCGGGTCGCAATTTCAAACGGTCTATGTACATCCTTCTAAATGCCTGGAAACATACTCTAAGCAGGCGCACATCACTCACGCAATAGCCTCACACTCATCCACTTTATTGTAAGGATTATCTTCATTAAAACTGTTGTAGTAGCGGTCAAAATCTTCACACTTACTATCACTCATGTTAGTGTAGTTAAAGTATTGTTTGGGGGGGAGGTAGTCTTACGTAATTTAAAGTGTCGCTCTTGAGGAAAGTGTGACGGAAATAGCCTTTTGAAACTTCGGCGGCTACACCCATCACCTAGGGGTAGATTGGCTAGTTTACAAGGTGTGAATAATAAAGTATCTTTAAACTAAACATCACCTCTTATCTGCACTTGTATAAGTTTGTTCCCCCTTTTCAAGGGGTCGCCTGTAAATATCTCCGATGACTCGTGTTCAAGCAGTTCCTTATAAAGGAACTGTGTGTCAAATTTTACCCTGTTATGGGCAAGAATATACAGTCATATTTTTTAACTTGTCCGCTAAATTGACAATAGAGTATACAACGAATTTCACAGGGCTGTCATGGTTGATCGTTTTAAAAACGTTTGTCCGTTTACCACATTTGAGACACTCATCACGCTCAACCTCCGTGCACTCATCGCAGATAGTCTGGCTTAGAAGTAGATGTGGGATAACCTCTGGTTTTAGAGTTTGTGTAAGTTTCTCTATCGTAGTACATGGTTATACAAGGTCTATTTTTAGGCTCAGCATCCTTCATATAACATTCATGCTTCACTCCATCCGCCTTATGTTTCATGGCATGTAGGACAGTGAATTTCTCTCGTATTTATGCTTGAATTTCCCCCAATTATCCATCATATGAAACATACCACATTCACATATTCTCATTTTCCTTCAAGTGCCATTTGACTTATGGAACTCAAGGCATTTATTATTGAAAAATTTACGTCTGCACATATTACATTCCCTCTTCTCAGCTTCAACTACACGACTTTCACATTTGGAGCATTTACACTGCTCAAATACCATGTGGCATTCCTTACAATGTTTCACTATATTATCCACAAACTCGAGACGTACCTTACACAAATCATGACGCCTTCCATATTTTCGACTTTTATCATCACTAGCGAAAAGAGCCCTTATATTACGGATGGGGAGATACGTTGTTCCTGACAGCCCTAAAATAAGTAGAGGTCTTGTACGATCTCGCACACAGCTTTTAAAAACATACACAGTCCTACGATGATCATCCATTCCAAATACAACTATATAAACATTCATTTCCTGCTGTACCCTTCTCAGCTCTTCAAGATCCATATTTACACTCAAACTCAGGCTTACAATCTGAAGCCAGTTTACGGACACGCTGCACAACCGTAGGCAGCCATATATTTTTGACCCTTGTATTTAGTACAGTGAACATATGAGCTAAGACTATTGCTATAAAGCCGCAACCACGATCGACGTTTATATGCTTTCGGTAAATAACCGGTGAATTGAAGTTAAGAGTACAAGGTGTGGTACTATGACCCGCAACACGGAATACTCTGTCAATATCTACCGTGAAGTTGTCCATATTGAAGGCTGTACTACTTTGAGAGGCCTGCATTATAGGGCCCAAGATATATTCTATATCTACAGCGACCAAGCGTCTGAATAGTATTACTACCCAAAAATCATCTACATCCCCGTCATCTGACTCGGACCTGAAGGACATCCTCGTCCTGACTTCACGTTCGTCGCTGTTCTCAAGATTAAACTCCACAATACGTTCAACTACACGCCGCAGACCGTGTTCAACACCATTGCTATACAGGGTTCCATGGTCAACCCTGACTATATACCGACTTCTAGTCAGGGTCGGGGTGGGGTTAGCGGTGCGCACCAGTTCGAATGTTATACCTTCCTTTACAGCAGGAGAAGCTGCTGCTGCTGATGTGAGGACGTACCTGAAATTGAACAGGAATAAGGGGGTACAACATTAACTGAGAAGAAAGCTTGTGTGGGGGTTGTGTCGTAAGAAGTAGAGGGTTGGGGCTGTATTACGGGGGTCTAACAACCGGTGGACTGCTGGCACGGTTTATATCTGATGTGGAAGATTCTTCATCATCGTGCTCTCGCATTGAACTGCCACGTGGTGGAGCTACAAGTGTAGCTGTTGAGGGTTTGTCAGCGGGAGTGGAGTCTGTAACCAGAATACACTGTCATCGAGGTCGTCTGTAATATCGATGATGGGGACATGATGCTGTACTTCGTCGTCATTCACGGTTCTGTGGAAGAAGAGGAAAAACAAGACTGTAGAATATCAGGAACATCATTTAAATTTTTATTATATTTTGTAAATGTTCCACTTAGGGGTGTGACGTGTTAGAGATAGACTCGGTAGAAAAATTCAGGTTCACGAGCACATCCACATGTATTATATCTGGCTCATGTGATAAAACTTTGTTTATGCTTAAAATCTTAAAAGATAAGGGGGAGATGTTCTTAAAATTTGTGCATAAAGTAATATGGTGCTCTTCGATGGTACCAGTCAGTATTCATAGAGTACCAAGAAAATATGTTGTTCGACATAGGCGTATATGACGTTAATTTGTTAAAGGGAAATGAACATACAATCACTGTAATTGATGATATCATGTTGGAAATGGAGAAAAAGTTTGCCGAGACATTTACGGTGTTCTTCCACCATCTTAACATTAGCGTATTTTTCATCAATCAGAATCTATTTTTCAAAAATAAATACATGCGCGATGTGTCGTTAAATACACAATATCTAGTCTTATTCGCGCAGCGAAGAGATGTGTTACAAATAAGGGTATTAGCCAGTCAAATGTTTCCGAATCATCGTAAAGAGTTTTTGGAAGTTTATAAAGAAACTACAAGTCAACGTTACGCAATTTGCTTTGTGACCTTCACCCGCGAAACACATTTAGGGTGCTTCTAAGAACGAATATATTCCGAAACGAGGCTGAAACGGTGTATATTCGAGAATGACAAATAGGCTAAAGAAATATCATGAATTAATAAAAATCTATCATCCATTGGCCCAGGCATTGCAGCAGATGTTTGTTAAAAATATCGACTCCGACTTTTCAAAATGCATCTGTGAAATCTGCCTTAATGTTATAAAATGTAATGAAACTCCCTCAGAAGGCTTGCCTACGTCGTTACAAGAACATAATACGTACGCTCGCTCGTAAAAGTCAAACTGTGGGTTAGAAAAAAAGGAATTATTGTACAAAGAGGGGGATCATTCCTTTCCATCTTATTTTCAGTTTTTGGACCTTTACCGACTAGATTAATATAATGAAGAAAGTCGTAATGATTCCGTACGAGGTGTATGCTTCACTGCAAAGTTCAAAGAGTCCAGACACGGTTCTAGAACCCCGTAAAAGCAGGCTCAAAAGAATGTGAAAGCGAATTGATAGACCTATTAAACAGTGAAAAGTCACCTGATGAGAAAAGGATCTTAACCAAGAGGCTCTGCAGAAATTTCATCGTGAGAATGAAGATTATAAGAATCCGACAGAGATCCCCGTGGTTATTAGGCACAGCGCTGGCAACGATGAACATGGCGACATAGGACCTGAGGCCGACGTTAGAGATGACCACCCAAAGAATAACGGTGCGCCCCCACAACATATGGAACATGTATTAAAAAGCAGTCTCCTACATACATTGAGGAATAAAGGCTTAAGTCTTTATAATCTATTGAGTGAGGACCCCATCCTACAGTGGACCGATACAGGCGAGGTCATTGTTGAAGGAACAAGGGTACAGGGATCGAATATCGTCGACATTGTCTATTATCTGGTGAGAAAGAGGGACAGGCCCTCACCATCAGGATGGAAGCATATTAAAGCAAGACTACCACAAATAAATGTCCCCAAAACATTGATAGGAAATCTGTAGAGGTTAAAAGACTTTGAGCAAGTCTCGCATGTGCTACAACTGAATACGCCATCACCCCCAACGGTAGCATCTCTGAAGAGGAGAAAGAAGAGACTAAACAACAACAATGGCCAACTATATCCACGTGCCTCTAAAATACGCAAATGGTTAACATATTAAGAAAACGCTATTATGATATTTCTAACCCTTCCTCCAACGGCGGTGTTGATAGACTGTACAGAGATGTTTACAATGACAGAGTAGGAAAAAAGATGTTGAGAGGTTTTTGCGGGAGCAGGATGCTTATACACTTCATAAGCCGGTGAGAAAAAGGTTTAAAACAGGCAAGACAACAGCGGCTTCGATTGACTCTATTTGGCAAACGGATTTAACAGGCGTGCAAAGATATTTAGTATATAAATGATGGCTATAGTTACATCCTATTCATAATAGATGTATTCTCTAGATATCTGTCGCTAACTAACCTGAAAAATAGACCGCCTCAAACAGTTGCTAAAGCTCCTAAAACGCTGATGTTGAAAGAAAACAGGATTCCAGGCTATTTTTGTATGGATATGGGGAAATAATGTATAGACCAAGCTTTTCAGAACATGTTGACAGAGTTTAATATCAGTTACTGTACTAACACTTCTATAAATAAGGCCTCTTTAGCTGAAAGAGTTCAACGTACCAGAAAGGAACGCATGCATCGCAATTTTACACATAAAAAATCATTCTGATATACAAACATTCTGGAATTATTGTCCTCATCATACAACTGTTCACACCATTGCGCGATTGGGACAACACCTAACGAGGTTTTAGAAAGAGGTACGCACACAGAGCGTGAGGTGAGAAGACATATTCGTAAAGCACCGCCACACTCTACACTTTTCAAAACCAATGATTATGTGAAGCTATCGCTTCGGGAAATAAATTCGCGAAGGGATTTGAGCAAGGCTGGACACGTGAGATTTTTAAAGTTAGGGCTATGAGACATAAAGGTGAGACAATGCTGTTTTAGGTTGAAGATTTGAATGGGGAAGAAATCGCAGGAAGCTTTTACCGCGAGGAGTTGCAAAAAGTGACATTTAATTTAGGGAAAAATGTGTACAAAATTGAAAAAATTTTAGGCAGCAAAGGTTCAGGAAAGAGAAAAATATACCTGGTGAAATGACTAGGGTACCCAGAAAGCTTCAACACCTATATAAAAGCTGCTGCAATAATGAAGCTTAAATAGTATGCAACATGGCGCCTAACCACTTCCATGTCACACTCCCGTCCTCTATGCCTTTGTCTGTACATCCAAACAACACCTTAACCAACTTTGTAACAGAACTTCATAGGCTCATTGAATTAGAACGTAATTCGTATGAGGTGGGGATATGCGAAATTTAGCTATCCACCAGCTTCTTAAGGATTGATTATAAAGAACCTTTTTTTACGGTTCTTAGAGTTCGTGATGAGTGTGAAAAAGTAGGGATAATTAGGGATGAACCCATGCGTGCCGCCCGTAGCGGGGCGACACTGTATTACACAACAGTAGTTACACTAGGCCCGGGTGATTATGGTGCGGCCGAGGATGTTGTGAGAGACTTAAACGGAAGTTTAAAAAGTTCAAATCTTACGGCTGATTTAGTATACGAAATCGTAAACAAAGAAACCTATGCACATGCTTTGACCCTAAAATCACAGGATAATAAAAATATTAAAGACAAAGGACTGTTCAAAATTATAACCGATGGCAGATATGGAGCAGCGCTCTAAAGAGATGCCTTTCACGAGACACAACATGACTTGTCCAGCTTAATGTATCAATTGAAATTGGAGAAATTGGGTGATGATTACGCATCCCCAGACATGTGCTATATTTACACCAATATCGTGGGGCATCAATTTGTTGGGGATACCCAGGCGCGCCTGCTCCGCATTGAGGATTACATAAGACAAACCTCACTATGTGAATGTTGCGACTAATCTATTAACAACTATCTCAATATATAAAACGATTGAGGGATAAAATTTTTCATTCGGTGATGGGAGCTTAACAGTGAAGCTGCACTTTTGATGAGCTGAGTTATAACGACCGAAGGCCTTTCACAGTCTATCGAAAGGTGAAATATCAGCGTGGGAGTGGGCTTGGATCCATTTTTTCAACCATACTACGCACGGCTGTCCCATTGCTGAAGAGGGGCGCCAAATACCTTGGGAGGATAGCGATGCAATCATGTTTTAACACGGTAGAAGATATAATGGCGGGGCTAAACCTAAAGAAGCTCTTTACATTTAATACGTATACGGGACGAAATCATCAAAGATGCAAAGAGAAAAATGTATGGTGGTGGGAAGAAGAAAGTGGCTGTCCGGAAGAAGGGGTCACCAACACGTGGCGTTAAACGTAAAAGGACATTAAAAAAGAAGAATAAGTGTCTAAGCGAATGAAACCTATGGTTGATCATTTTTTTAATTGACATAAGCTAAGGACCTTGCTCTCACGAATCATAGGCTGTTTACTACTTGTCGAGAGAGGTGGCATTATTTTTGACTCGTCATTCGTGTAGCTCACAATGTTGTAAATCGGAGCTGCCCCTCTTTGATATGCCCCCCAACACAAGTTTCTATTGAGCGCAGTGACTTTATTACAATTAACCCATTAAACACAATTAGTTCCCCGAGTGCCCCTATAGAATTCGTGTTACGCAGCTCAGCCCCTTACTTTTTTGATCCAAGCTGCATGCACATGTAGGCTAATCTACATATAGCCCATTCAGATGGAACGGACTACGATGATAAATATGTTGTATTTCCCGAAAGGATATTAATTGGAATGCAGGACACGCTTCGGTGAATGGAAAATATAAAAGGAACGCGTTTAAATTCGAGAATTTCGGCCTTAAAAATATAACTCTATACGTCAATGGCGTTGCGTTGGACGTGGATATGGTTACAGACTACTCATCAGACACCGTGTTCCCTCTTTGCGCGAGAGCTTTTAGTAATCTGGCCCGTATTGCTGGTGCGTGTGATGAGCTCGGGATTTGGGTAACGCAGAAAGAATTCCTCGATCAATTTAACCTTCATTCGTTTGACACCACTCCTGACTTATCTGCTAGTGTAAATACACACACAAGTCCACAACAGAATGAAAACATCTAAGTCAGATTGGAATTCGCCAAGCCCCTAATAGAAGTCGATAGATTCAGGAGCGTAGTCACTGACATTTAAAATGGATGTGAATAAACTTCAGTGAGTAATGAATAGTGACCGAATCACACGCTCCAAATTCGTCCGTGTGTATGCGAAGATTGAAACATTGAAATTGCCAAGTACGAGAAAATGCGGGGCAATTATTGTCAATACCGATATTATTGGTGGCGAAGGGATTCATTGGTTGGCCATCTACTTTAAAAATAGGGAAAGAATGTACTTTTTTAACTCACTCGGGACTCGCCCCTGGAGTGACCCTGTTATTGAAAAATTTCTCGAACAGTTGCATATCCCCGAAATTGTCTGAAATCCCTACCAATTATAAGGATATTTTAGTAATACTTTTGGGATGTAGTCTTTCATTTCTCTTGCACATGTCACGTGAAAATGAATTTATAAATTTTTAAAAATTATTCGACACGTGTCACACTGAGCTGAAAGATGAAATGATGGTGTGCATGCAGATTAGTGGTGGACCGGATGTCAGTTTTTCAACATCTGCGGATGCGGATCTTTAATTTCAATATCCGCGGATGCGGATGCGGATATTTAGCTAATCTATCAATATAATATAGAATTATGAATATATGACATAATTTTTCAAATTTCGTGATATTACTATCATGGCAGGCAATGCATAAGAATTAAAATTAATATTAATATTTTCATTATGATAAAAATAATAACTTTCTCAAGAGTTTCAGCCACAGAAAATTGAATGAAACAAGTTTCATTCAATTTTCTGTATTACCAGGTATTTATATTTTCAGATTTATATATTTGTTTGTTCATTAATAATTAATACTTTACATGAAATGTGCATGACTGGGCTTTATAAGCTAATTTAATTGTAAATTGCCTAATTTATTGGAGGTAATATCCGCATAACATCCGCAGTCAGAAGTGCGGATACGGATGTTAAAAATGGTGCGGATATCCGGTCCACCACTAATGCAGATAAAATACCGCTTTACGTTTGCGCGCAATCGATGTATTGTGTAAAGTTTTACTCGTATATATAAAATGTATAATTGCAACAATATTGTGTAAAATATAGATGTCCTCAACAATGTTAGTCTTGTGTCCTGTAGCTTATTTACTGGATGCTAATTCTGTAACTAATTTAAGTTGGATGTAAAATTGTACAAATTTATAAAACATGATTTCTATCATTTAATAAATTGATGAAAATACAGTCTTGTCCTCAACCAAAAGAAAGAAAAAACTTACATTAGTTCTCCGACGACCTAGCAATCGTTGGACCAGATGTGTAAAACCAACAAATCACTGTCGGTTACTTGCGTTTCTTCAAAGCTCTTACGAAAAGTAGCTTTAACACGTGTCAGCTCCTCGTCGGACCTTAAAGGAGAAAGGATAATTTTAAATTAACTTGATTAGTTCATACATTTTTTTAATAATAGCCATGTTGTGTGGAAGGATGGCTAAGCACCGTCACAGAGTGTCGACCCCCTGGACAATATATTAAACAATTAACCTATTCGATTCATCCACACTGAATCTTTTATAATTAAAATCCATTTGTTTTCATCAAAACATACACAGAGGAGCATATATATATATATATATATATATATATATATACTCATAAATAACAACAGAAAGCCTAGCGTAACCATGTAAAGAAGGCCTTGCAGTGAGCTTAAACTAATTTTACAAAATTCTACCCAGGGAAACAAACGCGCAAAACATTTCACTTTCAAAGGATACCGCGATGTATATATGGGAGGAGAGAGTTACAAGGAGTTACAATAAGATAAAATGCCGATTAGGATGACCGCATCTTATAATAAACAGCAAGCAGCTGGCCTAATCGGGTTGTGAACATATGCTTCCATAAACATATATATATATATATATATATATATATATATATGAAAGAGAGAGTTACAAGAAGTTACAATAAGAGAAATGCCGGATAGGGTAGTCTCGGGTTATTAACATATATATTAATATATATATATATATATATATATATTCGAAGGAGGAGTTACAAGGAGTTACAACAAGAGAAAATGCCGAGTAGGTTAACCGGATCAAATAATAAACACAAAGCAACTAGCCTAACTACGCTCAAAAGGAAGATTAACTGGGTTACTAAGCCCCGCCAACCGTCACAGAGTCTCCAACCCCTGGGCAGATATCCTTTCACTTCAAAATGCGTTTATTATGTTTTTTTATAAAATTAATTAACACTTGCAAGGGTTAAGCACTGAATGATACGATATATATATATATATATATATATATGTGTGTGTGTGTGTGTGTGTGTGTGTGTATATAGCCCGAGAATGATAACCAGTTTTAAATCACATTTCACAAACTAATTTTTAAATTATCACGTAATTATTTCTACTTATTGACCCCACCCTCAGAACCCCACAATATTCGATTCGCGAGTTTCCTGTTGGCTGCCAGATAATTTGGGTGTGGTTGTAACGTGAGAGCGAAGTTTTCCACCAAACAGAGACCATGGATTCATTCTCATACACCGCCCATTGGGTTTTGATTGGATGAGCCTCGAATTCTGGGGGCGGGTGTTTACCAAATATGACTTATTCATTCCACAGATTTGTTCAGAAATGGAACAGGGCAGCAAGAGAGAGAGAGAGAGAGAGAGAGAGAGAGAGAGAGAGAGAGAGAGAGAGAGAGAGATACACTGTAATCAGTCAGGAGAGCTATAAATGGAGCAGTATTCAGGCCAGGCGAATGCGGGGCATTGCACTAACTCCCGGATTATTAGGGCCAACGGGAGTCTAACCTCCATCCTCTGCCTCTTCACTTCGCTAATAGGGAAACAGTGTTACCCACTCGGTTACGGTCGCTGGTCTGTGTAGATGCAATATTGAATTAAGGAGAGACCATGAAAACATCCTTAATCCTGATTCTCGATGATTTTCCATAATTCTTAATAATGGTAAAAAACATAAAGAACCGGGTATTAAGGCAGATTTCACACATGCATTTTTGTACACTTCTTCAGAAAAAAACTAATCAGAAATATCACACCATCATTAATTAAAACTTGTTTTATACCATAATAAATTGATTTATGTCAATATCCAAATATATATATATATATATTACAGGGCGTCCCAAAAAAATGTATACACACTTTAACAGCTGATAGCTCAATTGATGTTTCTTTCTTTCCAAGTTAAACCCATTAGAATTAACAATGGCAGTCAGACTAAGCTTTGAGCAAAGGAAATTCATTCTAAAATGCTACTGGAAGTGTGAAATCGCAGTTGAAGTGCAAAGACAGTTTAGGAGGGAGTTTCAAACAGATCCACCAACGCGACTTACCATCACTCGAATTAGAGATAAGTTTGAAGCCGATGGAACTGTTCAGAATGTCCACAAGAAGCGTTCCGGAAGACCACGGACATCGACAAGCCCCACAAAGCAAGAAAGAGTACTGGAAACGTATCACCAAAGTCCAAGAAAATCTGTGCGGCAAGCGAGTCGTGAGGTAGGAATTTCAGAATCGTCTGTGCAACGCATTTTGAAGCGCTGTCAATGGAAAAGTTACATTCCAAGATTAGTCCATGCTATTAATGAAGATGATCCGGACCGAAGAGTGGAGTATTGCGAGTGGTACTTGGCACGATGTAGATGTGGATTGGACGAAGGGGTTTCGTAGAATACCCTCCGCGTTCACCAGACCTCACACAACTAGACTTTTTTTATGGGGATACTTAAAAGACAAAGTCTACGCTATAAAACCTGCAACAGTCGCTGAATTGAGAGCAGCCATTGAACGAGAATGCACACAAATACCAACGAAATGTTTCGTGATGTTTGCGATTCCATTGCTTCGCGTTATCAACAGTGCCTGGACCAGAACGGACGTCAGTTTGAAAACAGGCGTTGACAAAACAATTAAATAATGTCTGTAGATTCTATTACATTTTGAAAATGAATGTATTTTAATAAACACTGCCTTTATAAGTATTTAAAGTGTGTATACATTTTTTTGGGACGCCCTTTATATATATATATATATATATATATATATATATATATGTGTGTGTGTGTGTGTGTGTGTGTTGTAGTGAATACTGCTTGGAAAATAAATTTGGAGTTTCAGTCCACTTTGTTTCCGATTAAAATCTCGATCGAACGCTAATACCCTTCGTCGAGATTTTACCTGTCATCTCATCGATGCATTTCAGAAATAAAATTCAGGTGTTCAGATACCTGTCTGGCGCCGTGATTAAGTTTATAGATAGGCGTTTTAAGATTTTCCATAATTCTTAATGATGGTAAGAAGCATAAAGAACTGGGTATTAAGGCAGATTTCACGGATGCATTTTAAAAAGTACGAGTCGGTAGTTTTAACAAACAGCTCGCCAGGGAATGCGAGAGAGAAAAGTTTTGTTTTGGTGATTACTTCACTTTAGACAAAAACAAGTGCGAAGGCATTTTTTCTGAGGATACGAGTTACTAACAAAAACGGATTAGCTTCCCTGAAAGACATGAACGTCTAAAACTGAAAATAGTTTTTTAAAAAATTTGAAACAAAAATTATCAGATATATATATATATACACAAGGTAGATAATTTTGATCTTATATACACAAATGCATACAACTTTAAAAAGAAAGAAGACTATTAATTTCATTTACTCGATATATTGTGTGATATTTTACGCGTATCTGACGGAATGCTTTGTGAATTTAATGTGAACAGGAAATACTTCCAATTGTTATTTTGAAAAATAATGTATCTTAAATCTGGGTCGGCTACTTCAAAAATGTGGTGCGTCAAAGAGAACTGAAAAGAGATATTTATTCCAAAACTCCAGAATGACTTGTCGACAAGATGTATCGTGTTAATTTTAACTACTCTAGGAGTGATTTAGTGTTATTAAATAACATCTAACGCTGTTTTTGGCGGTGGAAAAAGGAGAGAAAGAGACAAACATGTCTATATATAAAGAAACGTTGTCGAGGGATAAGTGGATGTTATGTATTATTATTGTACACATGACATCCACCACACACCCACCCACACACACACACGCACCGACAATATAATATATATATATTATATATATATATATATATAAATAACATTTGTGGCTTTTAGTACGTGTGTAGACAACATTGGCTGGTACATTCGTTGATGACGGAGGGAATTGTTTCCGAGTTTAACTCGATATTGAAGAGCTATGAACGTGTATTTATATATATATATATATATCATTTGAACAACCATTTGTCCTAAAAGCTCACCCACATTATACACATATATATACACACACACACACACCATTATTATTATTACACACACAAACACACGCACGCACGCACTAACTATATATATAGTTGGTGCGTGTGTGTGTTTGTGTGTGTGTGATAATAATAATGGTGTGTGTGTGTGTGTGTATATATATGTGTATAATGTGCGTGTGCTTTTAGGACAAATGGTTGTTCAAATGATATATATATATGGGAATGAACTCAGAATGGTCCCCTGAGTTTTTTATGATACACACAGACAGTGCATGGAACAAGGAACTCTTCTGGGATAATTAAATCCACTATAGTCCGAATAAGTAATGGTAAATGACAAATACCATAGTTTTTCTTTTTCATGATGCTAGCCCGACGTGGGCACGGGTCACTCGCAAAGAGGTCAAATAAATATAGCTTCCCTCACCAGCTATCTGCAAAGCAGACAGGATCCAGCTTTGGGACAAAAGCAGCCTAGTCCTGCTACATTTAGAACCTCAATATAAGCAAAAGACTCGCTGCCTTCACGTCAGATTGAATACATCAAAGAAAAAGGGGTAACTATTATATTTTTAGCCAAAAACCAAAACTTAAACCTCAACTGGCAGAATTGAGCGTCCACTTTTCAAGGCACATAACATGTCCGTTTCAATATGGGAATGAACTCAGAATGGCCCCCTGAGTTTTTTATGATACACACAGACAGTGCATGGAACAAAGAACTCTTCTGGGATAATTAAATCCACTATAGTCCGAATAAGTAATGGTAAATGACAAATACCATAGTTTTTCTTTTTCATGATGCTAGCCCGACGTGGGCTAGAAATATAATAGTTACCCTTTTTCTTTGATATATTCAATCTGACGTGAAGGCAGCGAGTCTTTTGCTTATATTGAGGTTCTAAATGTAGCAGGGCTAGGCTTCAGATGATGTAACGATCCGTAGTTAGGATCCCACGTAACTCTGCGAGTCCCCTTCGTTATATGGCCTTTGCCTTTGCCAATCCCAAATATTATTTTTTAGCTTGTAAGTTTTACACTACAATTACCTGTTTCCAATAAGTATAAGAATTAGAATGGCATATTAATGTTCCGATATATTTACTCTGGAGCACCCTAAAAACACACACATGCTGCAACATTTTCACATTTTTAATTGTGGAGGGTGACTTTTCACTTAATCTAAATAACCTAATTAAATTAACCTTTTGTAATGTTTAATGATTCTGAATAAAACGAGAAAGTGTGAAACTATTGCGACACCGTTAATGTCATTAACCGTACGATCATGTCACACTGAGCTCGGTGTGTAACCTAAGGATTGACAAAGTTTCGTAAGTAAGCAAAAGCGTGTGCGTAGAAACCCGCTTACAAGGACACAAGCGAGTAGAAAGGAGAGAGTGCAGAGCAAGTGCAATGTTGATCAAATGTTGCAAGGTGACCCCCGAGCCATCCCTCTTCCCCCAGTGCCAAACCCCACCACCAGGGTGCCCCCTAAAAAGGAGGAACTCCCAGCAAGCTGGGGTATCTACCTAACCTAAGAGAGTTACAAGGAGTTACAAGGAAAAGAAGTACCTCAAAAGGCCTTGCGGCCCATACGGAGGAGGTACCAATGGCAACGGGTGCCAGGGAAAATTTTGTGAAAGTTTATTTTTCTTTCAACTATCCTAGCAGTAGTAGAAAACTGGATAGAAAAGTAGAAGGCTCTCTCCCCACCCTCCGCTCCCTCCCTGCCAGAGGCAGGTACGGAAAAAGGTTGAAGAAAATACCTTGACCCTGGAAAAGTAGCCAAGGAAATTTTACAGGAAAGTGGAGAATATATAAATAGCTCTATATTTAGCTTGCTCACAGAGACACTGAGCAAGCGAACTCCTGCAAAGTTTTCTGAGGTTTTAATCTTAAACTATGAGTGTGTTCAGTACTTTGTCTAGCCTATTTTTAAACAGATTTACACTTTGACTGGAAACAACCTCTGAGGGAAGTTGGTTCCAGATATTAACTATTTTATAGGAAAAGAAATTTCCGCAGACTGAGGTCCTAAATGTCTTTACACACTCAAATAGTGTGCAAGATTTCGTCTAACTTTTCTTGAACTGATCCACAGAGGAACTGTTCACAACTTCCGAAGGTAACCTGTTCCATGTGTCACAGATCTTATACGTAAAGTAATTCCCACACACACTAGTCCTAACCGTTTCAAATCAACTTCCAACCATTGTTGCGAGTTGGGTTATCATTTAAACTAAATACATACTTCTAAAATCGACATCGTTGAACCTCGTAAGAGCTTGAAACCTCGATCAGTTGACCGCGCACTCCGAGTTTTCAAGCGAAAACAAGTTCAGGCGCGTAACCGTCGATTGTAGCCCATATGCCTAACGGAAGGGATTAACTTTGTGGCCCTCGCCTGCACTCGCTCCAGCCTCTCAATATCTTTCCTGAGGGTGGGCGACCAGAACTGCACAGCATACTCCAGGTACGGCCGAACAAGGGAATTGTACAGTGAGAGCACAATCTCCTTGTTCCGAAACTGAAATTGCCTCCTGATATAACCCAATAGTTTCTGGGCTTTCTTTTCCACCTCTATCCATCGTTTGCGAGACCCAGACACATAATGAGAGCTCAGGTAGCATCATTTGACTTAGAAGTGTCTTTCAGCCAGTTGGCTTAATCTGGCTTAGAAGGCGTAAATGACAGATGTATATATATTAATAACTTTTCAATTGCCAGATTGCGCTATTTGGAGATATTCTTGACAGTTGGCTTAGAAATCCGTCAGTCGCCTTAAAAGGCGTAACCAGCAGTTTGGTACACACACACACACACACACACACACATATATATATATATATATTATATATATATATTGAAGGTACATTGTTTATATATATTCCCATCTCCCCAGTTATTCCTTAATATCTTTTTTATATACAACCAAAAGAATTAAATAAAATACCATTACATCATTCTGTTTATTTAGACGAGTTAAAGGAAATAATTAATGAAATATATAGGAAATAAATATACATTAAAAAATAATATACAGCAAAAATACACACATTAAACGAAGGATATATATATACTCTTAAATAATAATATTAGTACAGGAGAAATCTATATACATACTTAATATGTGTATGAGCAAATACACACTTATATATATATACTGTGTGTGTATATATATATATATATATATATATACCGTGTGTGTATACATATATATATATATATATATATATAAACAGCAAAACTTATATAAAATCAAAATACATACACTTTATGTTCTACTACGCTTAACTAAACTACTAAACTCGCACGTGATCGAGTCTACAGTTACATCATTGTTGCTTTGTACTATGCAATAAATACAATTTAACATAATTTCACCACTCAAGGTGTGCAGGTGCCTATATTCAATGTAAAGGGCCTTCAATTCGTTCAATACTATTTTTGTGCCCACTTTACAATTGGTTGGCAAGTTATTTCAGAAGCACGCACAAAGAGTGCGTCGATAGCCACAACATCATTATTAAGTTCAAGTTTATAAACACTCCTTTCCAATCAAGTGTTTTTTCTTACCGATCCGAGCTTTTCAATCGTGAACTCTTCTTCACAACGCATAGCGGCAGTTAAAATAATCTTCTAAGTCGTAAAGACAGTTGCTCATTATATAAAGAAACAATTCTTCAGGGTGAACAATGTGGGCGATCTCTGCCCTGTACCACTCAAGTCCTTTGTACCAAAGTTCATGATATTTCGAAGAGTCTAAACTTTTTAAATAAGCAGCCAGCTCTAGACCATTCTCGCCATGTTCATTCCTACAGTCGGTAAACCCATCGAGCAGAGTGGTGTATGCGTATTCAAGAACCGTATCAAAATACACCATATCCGTAACACGTGCGTCTAATATAGGCTTTAGTCGACTTCAAACATTGTGCCGAGGATGAAGAGGTTTCGCATAGGAACAAGAACGTTATTATCAGATGCATTCTTCCACATCAATCGTATATCAATGCATGGGTGATCGTTATTTATACACAACGTACAAAAATGGCATATAAGGGGGTATCACTAATCTGTTCTCTTATTGTACTTACACCTGCAGGTATTTTATAACGATCCTCACTCCACTTCTCAACTATCACGAAGACTCTATTCATCTCCTCAACACGTAAATAAACAACATTACGTTTACCAGAGTTTGCTTGTCTACAAGTCATTTCAAGTACATAGTTAATGGCACCGGTTTTACGTCTGAACACACGCAATGACTTCGTCACGGACACGTCGTATACAGCATTGAGAATGCTGCTGAAAGGAAGCTCCATCGTTTTCTATTGTGAGTGTGCACATCCAGTCGGGTCAAGCTCTGAGATGACTATGAGCAACCGGTGCGCGGTTTGGCTCGAAGACAGGTGTGGAGGAGTGAGTCACACGGACGAGTCATACCAAGCGTTAATGTTTCGTGTACGGGTTTGTTCCATCATTTAGCCACAACGTCACTACGAACCTCGTCATGATATATATATGAATATAGTGGTAAAAGTATTTCAGACTCTCCATTATGACAAGATTTACATTCTCAGCCGCAGGGTACGTTTACTCGGTATGATGAAGCATGATATAATACCGGTTGTCACACCACTCATCAACAAGACTCAGAACCCATACCCATTGTTTCTCTTTTTGTTTCTTTCACTTCACGGTATATGTACGCTTTTATACAGTTTAACCCTACAACGTAGTCCATTACATCGTTTGTTCCGCGAAATCCGGTAATGCTCTCGCCAGAATATCCATAGAGTATTTAAACCGCGTGCCCTCACGCTTGCACAGCCTTAAATGTTTCAAAGGAGGGAGGGCTAGGGTGTTTTTTAGTATTCACCACATCTTCCGTCTTTACCGAATACCACTTCGTAAACGTCGAACACGCAACATCAAAGGTAGCCATCACTATTTTTCGTCTACGCGAGATTTCTTCAAATATACGTCTGAGATCCACGGCTTGCATCGGTCAACTGAGTACCAGGGGCAGAGATATGCCCAGGTAGTAGCAGGAGTCACGTGACCCTTTGATCGATCTTATAGTGGGCGGAGCTTAGAACTTTTTCATGTACACACACAGACACACACAAAAAAAAAAAAGAGAGGAGAAAATGAAACCTTAATTGAAATATGATTTACAGTATTTAATAAACATATTCAAATATACATAATAAATAAAATAAACATATCGCTAACAGGTAAATAGACATATATATATATATATATATATATATATATATATATATAACATTCAAGTACTATTGTACCCAAAGGGTACGGTATCATAGGTGCCAGGCATTTGGTAACGTTTCCTATAGGTGTTACAACACACTTTCGTACCCCTAATTTCATTCACGCCACCCAGTTTCTGTGCCCGAAAATTGTGGGACCCTACAGTCAGTTGGGGCGGTTGGTCGCCCTTATCTTCCAAGCACACTAGCTCCTTCAATGAATCAAAGTTAACGATCCGTCAGTTTGCCTGGTTAAGCGTGATGCCCTTCGCCTTCACGATATATTTCAGCTCTTTCCCCACCCTTACCCGTACCCCATAAGTTTTTGGCCCTGTTGATACAAAGGAGTCAGCGTATGCACCATCACCATACTCTTCCTTGGTCTCGTCAGTCAACTCTCCGAGGAATTCCCCAATAGACGGCATGTATTCACCCTCCCTCTCTGTTAATATTACCCTATCTGTGTCAGCGTTCAGAACCCTACGCCCAAGAGAGTGCAGTAGTCCCCAAAACTTGATGCGGGCGTATGCCGTTGTGAAGCTGGCTACAGGTATGTTTGTAACACGTGAGGTATCTGTGGCCAATTCAGTGATATTGTACTTTATTATGTACGTGCTACCAACATTCACGATTTCCATGACCTCTTTATCGAAGGTATTAGCATAATCCCACACCTCGTTATAACTTTCGGCCAGATGAACATTCCCTTACCTGTATTCTGTGCAAACTTGCCACAAAGACTATTTAGGCACAACTTTGCACTAAAGCGCTTGCCAGGGTTCTTAACAATTTCGGCCCGGTCAAGTTGTATCCCTTCACGGTCACGGTAGCGTTGAATATACGCCGATTTTTCACCCTCGCTCTCAATCCCTCGCGGGTGGCCTGATGCTTCTACTTTATCCTTCAGAAAAGAATTTATATACAACGTGAAAAGGTTGGGTAGCTTCTGAAACCTCCACACCTCATATATCTTCAATATTCTGTAACCATGGCAGACGGCTAGGGACAGCTCAGGACTTGTATATACACCTCTGATCTTCCGTTGGTTGGTTGTGTGATTACAGAACCCATTGTTCTCCTCTGCGCACTTCACGCACAGGGGAAACATGAGCTTGTGATCTATAACGACGGGTAAGATCGACATCCATAAACCGCGAGGGGGGAGCATGTCTACAAAATAAAGACCGGAATAGTACTTGTTCAAATTTGTTGAGAACACCTCGATGGTGGGCAGGTCAGGTCCCACCAGTTTTCCAGGTGCACCTATAGGGTACGGATTGTTCTTCATCACGTAGGGATATAAAGAACAGAAGTCGTAGTAATGGAGTTTCACGCCCTCCGTAGGCGGAAAGTATAGCTCGAATAGGTTTGTACCCCCTCCGAACAAGCTATCACCGCATTTGAGAGGATCCAACACCATTGAACGCTTGATCGTGTTTATTTCTTTGCGGGACTGGCCATCTGTTTCCATCCGTGCATAATACTCATGCTCCCACAAGACCTTGAGAGTGAACTGGAGCCTATAAGTTGATTGCGGGTGCGGGTCCATGCAAGACTATCGGCAGGAGATCTACCGTGGATCTCCTAAGATTCACACTCAGGACGTAAGCATCCATACCACCAGCAACCGTTAAAGGAGTACACAGTCTTCTCACCAGTGGCACAGTTTTCGCTTAGACCATCAACCGAAAAAACACGACCATTGACCTTAATGGGTACTTCTCCCTTGTTGCGGGCGTGTTTTATGTATGCTCCGGTCTGCTGATGTATGTGTATGAGCCAGTAATAGCCTCTGCCCATAGCTGCGAGGGTTGTTTCTGTGAATGACAGCTAAGGTGTCTTTAGGTATGAAATTGTTCTTGAACACAGTAAAGCACAATGAGGCGATTGTGGTTGCGACTTGCAGCGGATCGTAATTGAAACCGTCTATGTACAATTTAGGCCAGGTCGAAAATTGGAAATTTTTTATTCCTTAAAAAGTACGCTATGTGAGAAGTTTCATTTTATCATCTTACAAAATATTAAAATATCAAGCATGTGCTACCCCTGCTACCCCTAGCACATGTCCCCCCCTTTTTTACCCTAATTTTGCATATATTTAAATGGGAAAAAAATATTATTTCTTAAAAAGTACACTTACTCCAGGCAATTTGTAGTTAGACCTGGGCAAAATTGCTTCAGAAGCTTTCTAAACTGTTTCCAGCTCAGGAACCATTGCCGAATAACATATCCAAAATCCGACAAAATTGGACCCAGGGAACACCCCCAAAAATGAAATTCAAAATAGCGGACTGGATGTTTCCTACGAAAAAAAAAAATATATAATTTACGCTTTTATTTATAGAGATACATTTGATGCTTTTTCTTTCAGTTGTAATGTTTTAAATAATTCAACAATATACAACACAACCAGTTATTACGCAAATATAATGTTATATAGCTTTTTACAGATTTTTATAATCAATAATACAACAATTATTTTTTTCCCAGTTTCAAGTTATGTTCATTACAGAAGAAGTGATACCTGGTCACAAACATACAGAAATTAATCCTCTTCATCACTATCATCGGATAGATTACTGGTACTTGGGTTGTTATCGCAACCACTGATTTGGCACTCGCCACAAGCGGCTGAACAAGGCATTCCATTACGCTTGCATCCACATCTTGAAGTAGCACATTTCGTCTTGCAGGAGCAGCGGATCATGTTGAGTAGATAATTTGGAGCTGGTGGCTTGTCGCAGGCTGTAGGGTAGTAGGAATTATTCTTTACATACCAACCCCACTGTTCTGCATCGATCTTCTCTCTGTAGACTTCCAGATTAGTATTTGAAAGTATGTGCGAAAGCTGTGGTACTTTGTGGACGCATCGGTAGGTGGCAAACGTTCGGGTGTAACAAAAGATTTAGCTGTAGCTACATTTTCAACTAACATTCGATGACGTAGTGCGTTAGTGGATTCAAGTGTTTTGCAGCCATACAACAGAAGCATTGCCTTTCTTCCAGCGGCTTCAATGTCAGAGTGTTGGCAACAATCAGAACAGAATGTATTTGCAACTGAACGGAGTTCAGCCACCTTCATCAGTGTGTCGAATGCTTTGGCTTTACCGATCGAAAAAATTCTGTTCTGGATGTGCTATCACAGCCCGTGAAAGCATGCACAAACAGGAGATACTTGCAGATGTCATTGCCTAACAATGATTGAATGCTGAGAATATCATACACAGGATTAGGAGATGGTCCCCGTCTTATATCGCTGCGATAGTACAACTTGAAACCACTGTCCTTGGCATGGTACAGAAGGAGAATCAGCAAGTCGGTGTCTTCCCCTATTACTGTTGTACTGTAGTTGCATTTTCTGATGAGGAAACTGCTGCACGAACGATGTCCACATCAGCATCCCCATCTGCGTTGTGAACAGTACACCCGTGCTTCTTCAACATCTCACCTACGAGGGAAATAAATGCTTGCTTGTTGTTTTCATTAGCCAAGAAGTGTTCCTTCTGGCCAACAAACTTCATGCTTGGACTGAGATTCACATTTCTGCTTGTCTTGGTGCTGCGTCTTCTGTGGGTCATGTCCTTGATCGTAGGAGAGCTGCTGTAGCCATCAAAAACAATGATTGCTTTTCCATATGTTTTCAGAGTGAAATCGGCATATGAGTTGGCGATGCTGTCATATGTTTCATCTTGACGCCAGGAAACACGATGTAGTAGAGATCCACCATCCAATACGTACTGGTCTGTGCACTGAATTTCTTGAACTTCTTCCATGCGTAAAGTGTCAGTGTATTTGATTATTGCATGAGCTAGCTGAGACTTATCGGGTTTCCTCAAGATACTTCGTGATTCGAACAATGCAGGAGGATATGCACACAGTTCGTAACACATGACATCTTCAAGATTCATGTCTCCGCCAGTGGCAACAGTCATCATTCTCTGAAACAGTAGTGCAGGATCTACTTCTATATCTGAAGCATCAGTGATCACAACGGCAGAAGCAGATCCTAGTGTTTTCACTTTGTCAGATCTTTTGGCAGAATATGTAAAGGCTTGTTTCCCAATCATTTTTACGACAATGTTCGTACCGATTGAATGCAATTGATGAACGTTAACTCCAGGATCAGCAGTTAGCCCTGTTACAATGTTGCAGAGACCCGAGGTAGAATGGAATGGGGATAAGGATTCCAGACGTTCAAGTACTTTCTTCATGTCATTACTGTCCCTGATTTGTCTACTTCCCTCATTTCCTTGTGCTGTTCACTACTTTCCAACAAAACTCTGGTGTATTCCTGCATTGCTAAGTTATAAGTGGAACACAGAGGCATAGAAAAGAGCCACGTTGTCCTTTGGATGTCTGTAAATCCACTTCCGCGTGTCAGTCCGCCTCTGCTTTTCAGGGAACGCATTAGTACTTGTTCTATCACCAGGTCTGTGCCGAGTCCGGCCCATAATCTGTCGCTTCTTCTTACCACAAACTTACCTTCCTGGAACATTTTGTTAACGGCTGGATTTTCAGAAGGCAAACTTAACATTTTCTGCAGGTACAGGTATATCGATTTCAGGTAATTGTGATGTCCGGCTGCTGCAATTATGGGGATGGTCTCCAGCATAGCTTGCAAGTGCAAATCCCACGAGCCGGTTCTGTCTGCTGTTATCAAGGAACGTGCAATGTTGATCATTCGCTGATATTCCAACCAGAGTTGACTTGTTTGCGAAGTAGATTGTAGGTCAGTTTTCTTCGCATCCAAAGTGGTAGCAATCTGAGACAATGCATTCGAAGATTCCACATCCTCAACTGATTGTTTGGCGGTCATAACATCGTCGAGCAGGTCACAAGCTTCCTTATGGAGGTCATGAGGAGTTCCATCTTCATTACGAGGGAAAACGTCTGCGACTAGTAAGGTACTAAGAGCTGCATCTACTATCATATGACCACGTATCGCTCTTGAAACAGCTTTTCCAGACATCATGTGTTGCACGGCATTTGGTCCGTATACTTCTTGAAGTACTTCAGACAATCCTGAACCATTCATAAGAGTACCGACTGCTCCCAAAAGATTCATCAGAGTGTGAAATGATCCCAGCATTAAAACAATGTCCTGCAGGTCTCTCTGTTCATTGATGATTTGGGAAGCTTTCCAGAACAAAGGCTGATCAAAGGTAATAATGCATGGGACTTTTTGATCGCGTGCTATCTTGCTCAAATATAGTAATGTCGAAAATATGCAGGTCATGTCAGTTGGCGACATATCTATGATGGGAAGGAACGTGATCGACGCCACACCTGGATGTGAGACACTTGATCCACCGTGAATTGCCTGCATTGTTCCGGACCAACTTGGACCTGATCTTTCTGCTGAAGATATCTGCCAGAGAAGACTAAGTCGACTTATGGTGGCAGTGGGTACTGGAAGTTCGCGGAATGAGATGTCCCTCAACATGCTTCTCGCGTGTCTATATTCCCTAATGTCAACGGTTGCAATCTTCTTAATGTCATTGTCACCAACATTACGCCTGTGAATAGAAGGGTGGATCTTGATCTTCGGAGTTATTGCGGCAATCATACCCATTCCATGAAAGGTATTCTTCCCATCCAAAGTGCAGACATCATGATCGACGTTATCTGCTGCTAGAAGGACTGCAGTGTTTTCATCAACAGTAAAAGAGCCAGACCCACTTGCCAGCGCCGCGTTTCTTTCGAATCTTGTTACTTCTGCATACGACGAACAGTAACCCAGCTGATGGAGAACGTCAATAAGGTACCTTGACCTAAAGTTGTGGTGTAGCTGAACCGACAAACCGATCTGTAGTGGACATAGTAATCCTCTAGGACGGGTTGCTTGCATAATGCTCTGCCCAATTGCACCTATTTTTCTTGAAGCATCCTGTCCCGCAAATGCTTTTGATAATAGCAATTTCAGACTGTTGGGAATGTAATCAAGAGCACTTTCTGCAGTGATGTCATTTGGAGATGGATACACATCTTTTCTAGGCGAGTCGACAGACTTGATATCACTTCTGATTATTTTTGCAGCAGCTTCTACTAGGTAAATCTTCTGTAGCTCTATATCTATATCACATTCTTTCGACTTTTTGTGATAATCTATAAGAATTTCATTAGCTCTCTCTCGTAGTGTTACTACATCTGCCTTCCCACTTTCACCTGATATTATGATCTTGTCTCCGTAACGTTCTAAAAGCTTTCTCTTCATGTGCCTGCGTTCGTAGACAGAGCTCTGACTTCCTTGAAGATATTCCTCCATTTTGGAAATTAGGTCTCCAATCAACAGTTGTTCATCATCATTCTCTTCCAGGTAAGCACAGGTCTGAAGGAATGCTTGGTGTTGCTCTTCATTAGTTGGTCTCCCTTTCTTCGAATCATGATCGTCGGAGGAGTATGCGCGAGGAATGTTTTTTCCACTTCGAAAATTTACGCTGCAGGTGTGATGGTAGACACAATCTGCAGCAGGAAGATCACGAAGATAATACTCCAGACGGCCTTTTACATTAAATGACCATTCATCGCAGCGGCTTTCACAGCACCTTTTTATGCTTTCGGAGAACTCTGTAGTTCTTATTTTGACATGCTCTGATTTTGGTTTGTGTTTGGAAAAAAAGTCCACAAAGGTATCACAAAACAAACAGTGAGTAGCACTGGAAAATGCGTATTCATGAAAACGAGCACTTTTCCTTGGTATTGCCTCGGCTGCGGTCTGTCGCTTCTTTATTTCAATGGTCTTTTTATCCGTAAACCTTTTCCTACATACAACGTGAACACTTATTCCAGCTGTTGCAACAACATCGTTTCCACGGCTGCGGCTGGATGCATTTATACCATCTGCTCCTTTTTGCGAGATGTGAACCACTGCCTGTCCGCTGTCCAATTTCTCCTTACAAATCACGCACAATTCTTCAGGGTCTGCATTCTTGAAGGCGGACGCACACCGAGTCAGCCGTACACCGAGTCAGTCTGAAACAGAAAACACAAATTAATAAACTGTGTTGCAGTATTTAAAAGGAGTACATAATAACAGTTTTAAAGAAAATGACAAGCACAAATACACAGATTTGATAGTGGGTAGTAGGAATTAAAGAGTTGTATATAATATAAGTTTATAAAGATGTAGCAATGTCCATTCTCACATACACTCCATACAGTATATTTTATTTACATTACGTGACGTCATAGTTTAATACTAGCCGCCTAATACAATTTTAGTGTCATATAGGTTAATTTAGAAACGAAAATGTGTTTTAAAACATTTTACTGATCAAGAAAAACGTCATAACTCTCTCTACAAAGCGAAATTAAAATTTATTGTATTTCGTAGGAAACTGCCAGTCCGCCATTTTGAATTTCATTTTTGGGGGTGTTCCCGGGGTCCAATTTTGTCGGATTTTGGATATGTTATTCTGCAATGGTTCCTGAGCTGGAAACAGTTTAGAAAGCTTCTGAAGCAATTTTGCCCAGGTTGAAGCTATTTTTGCTCTAGATTGCCTGTACTAACTATGTGAGAAGGTTTTTTTTATCACTTTAACAAAATATTAAAAAATCAAGTATGTGCTACCCTACTACCCCTATCACATGCCCCTCCTCCCTTTTTTACCTTCATATTTGCATATGTTTAATGTTTTTATATGTTACATGATAAGTTGTTTGCTTAATGCTTGATATTTTTATGTTTCAGATAAATAGAAATAATTTTTCAGATAAATAGAAATAATTTGCATTTGCTTTAATTATAATTTGAATTATCATAAATTACAAATTACATATAATTTGATTTTACTTCTGAATATAAACTATGACTACTAGAAGCAAGTCCTCAAATGCAACCTTTGGATATCCTACGGAATTCCCAGCAGCCATGACTCCTTCAAAAGCAGATGTTGTGAGACACTACCTTTTTGTGCCCCGTCGTGAAGAAGCTAAATCAAAAGGATCAGCAACTGCTAATGATTGTTACAGGGTTGTTGTAAAAGATATTGCAGACATTTGGCTGAAATTTTCTTTTCCTACGATTAACACCAAAGGTATCTATCTTAAAGTCAGTCGACTAATAGAAGAAGCCCCAAAATGAACAAGGTGCCGTTACATCGAAGAAATGAAAGTTTTGCCTTAAAAGTAGCTCAGTATGATGAAATGTTTTATATATCTTCTTGTGAATGCTATGATAAGGGAATTGATAAGAAATCTTGCAGGTGTAAGGATAAAATACCAATGGCAGAATGAGAGTCTTTTGTGGGTCAAAAACAAAGAAAAAATCAGTTACGACCAATTGATCGCATAGCTAGTTTAACAAAGAAGAGATCTTTGGCAAGAGCCCAAGAAGCACAAAACTGTCAACTAAAAGCACAAGAAGAAATAACTGAAGCCACCAATGTTTTACCATCGGAATTTATAGAAAATACCGAAGAAGACATGGATGTAGATTCAGAGAGTCAGGATGTAGATTATGAGGCCGATTTAGAATTGACCGAGAATATTCAGAACAGGCACTCCTATAAAAACATAGCATTACCAGTAGATCGTTATCGTGTAAGTTGTAGAACTGTAGCTGCAATATTCAATGCAGCTTTAAAAGATATGGGGATCCTTAACCACACCAATATGCTTGACAGAAATCGCATGGGTGAAACAAATACCTTTAGGTCTAAATCCGAAAATCTGAAGATGGAGTGCCTTGGATTTGATGGAAGGAAAGATAACACATTAACTAAAAGTGGAAAGATAAAAGAAGAACACTATGTTATTGTGAAAGAACCTGGAAGCATCTATGTAGACCATGTCACACCAGATAATGGAAATGCTCGCTGCATAGCAGAATAGTTGATAACTATCATATTATTACAGACTCGAACAACACAGATACTATCAAAGCTTTACTGTGTGATGGTACTCCTGTCAATACAGGAAAAATTGGTGGAGCCATAAAACTGGTTGAAATTCATCTTAACAGACCAGTGCAGTGGTTGGTGTGCCTCTTGCAGTTGAATGAGCTGCCTTTTATGCACGTGTACAAAGCCATTGATGGTAAAACAACAGGTCCAAATATTTTGTGGGTTCAATTGGGAATAAACTGAAAACAGATTTAACAAAATTGGAGGTAGTCAAATATTCTCGCGTAAAGGGAATCATTAAAGAAATTCCAGCAAATGTTGTGAAGGAGCTAAGCAGTGATCAAAGATATCGCTATGATATGTGTCTGGCAGTGCAAACTGGAGACACTTCTCAAGATCTGTCCACTCGATAACCAGGTATCCTTCACCATGCTCACTGGCTAACTCTAGCCAACAGGGTCCTTCGATTATATATCTCAACGCCAAATCCCGATAAAAACCTTCAAGATATAGTCAAGATTATTATGCAGTTCTATGCTCCAGGGTGGTTTTGGATAAAATCTCATCCTAATGCAACTGATGGTGCATATAACTTTTGACATTTAATGTGCTTGCTTCGAAATTTAGATGAACAGCAGAGATCAATCATAGAACCAGTATTAAAGAATAACGCCTACTTTGCCCACCCAGAAAATATACTCATATCAATGGTAACTGACAAGAGACTAGAAATTAGGGAGCAAGCTATTCAGAAAATCATCCTTTCAAGAACAGGATTTTCAGGTACCAGAAACTTTGAGTTGCTTCGAACCCTCAATTTCCAATCTACTGACTACACCGAGATGATCGATTGGCAAAAAGAGATCTTTACTCCTCCACCGCTGCTAAACAATTTTAGTGACGATGAGACACTACAGGCTCGATGTAAGCCACTGGAGATAGCTTCTTTTCCATGCCACAGTCAAAGTGTAGAAAGGGCAGTGAACCTAGTAACAAAGGCATGTCAGGAAAGAATAGGATATGACAACCGTCAAAAGTTTATCTTAAACTCATTAGAATCAAGGCGAAAACTGTCCAAGTTTGAATGGATGGCCAAATGGAATGAGTAAGAAACATATGAAATAAAATTTCCTAATGATATTGAAAATTTCTTCCCATTTGATGTGATAAGGAACAACGAAAAAGTGAATTGAATTTTAGCACATTTATTATGCCTCTAATTTTTTCTTCTGAATATATTGTTCTACTTAATTAATTTTCCTAACATTGTACATTATTAAATAAAATATTATACGTTAATAAAGATTTATGTCATAAAAAAACCTGAATGTAGAGTAAGTTTCGTATAAATGGAATATTCAATATAGGTCAAAAAGTGAAAAATTGTGCCAGGGGTAGGAGGCTTTAAACAGCGAAAATAATTTATGAGGGGGTTCCTGTGTTCCATTCAAACACCTGACAATATGTACCTTTTCAATATAAAATTTCGACCCGGCCTAATGTACATCCTTCTAAAGGCCTGGAAACATACTCTAAGCACGCACACATCATTCACGCAATAACGCTCACATTCATCCGCTATATTGTAAGGATTAGCTTCATTGAAACTGCTGTAGTAGCGGTCAAAATCTTCACGCTCACTATCACTCATGTTGGTGTAGTTAAAGTACTGTTTCGGGGGAGGTAGTCCTACGTAATTTAAAGTGTCGCTAGTGAGGAAAGTGTAAGGAAAATACCCTTTTGAAACTTCGGCGGCTAGACCCATCACCGTGCGTAGCTTCTCTAGTTTACAAGGTGTGAATAATAAAGTATCTTTAAACTGAACATTACCTCTTATCTGCATTTGTATAAGTTTGTTTCTCCTTTTCAAGGGGTCGCCTGTAAATATCTCCGATGACTCGTGTTCAAGCAGTTCCTTTTAAGGAACTGTGTGTCAAATTTTGCCCCGTTATGGGCAAGAATATACACAGTCATTTTTTTAACTTGTCCGCTAACTTGACAATATAGGATACAAAGAGTTTCATAGGGCTGTCGTGTGCAATCGTTTTAAAAACGTTTGTCCGTTTACCACATTTGTGACACTCACCACACTCAACCTCCGTGCACTCATCGCAGATAGTCTGACTTAAAGTAGATGTGGGATAACCTCTTTGGTGTCAGCGACCGTGTAATTTTCTATATCGTAGTACACAGTTATACAAGGTCTATTTTTAGGCTTAGCGTCTTTCATATAACATACATGCTTCACTCCATCCGCCTTATATTTCTCCCTTTGCATGTAGGACAGTGAATTTCACCACATTTATGCTTGAATTTCTCCCAATTATCCATCATATGAAACATACCACATTCACATATTCTCATTTTCCTGCAAGTGCCAATTGACTTATGGAACTCAAAGCATTTATTATTGAAAAATGTACATCTGCACACATTATATTCCCTCTTCTCAGCTTCAACTACACGACTTTCACATTTGGAGCTTTTACACTGCTCACATACCATGTGGCATTCCTTACAAAGTTTCACTATATTATCCGCAAACTCGAGACATCCCTTACACAAATCATAACGCCTCCCATATTTTCGACTTTTATCATCACTAGTGAAAAGAGCCCTTATATTACGGATGGGGAGATACGTTTTTCCTGACAATCCTAAAATAAGTAGAGGTCTTGTACGATCTCGCACGCAGCTTTTAAAAACATACACAGACCTACGATGATCATCCATTCCAAATACAACTATATGAACATACATTTCCTGCTCTACCCTTCTCAGCTCTTCAGGACCCATATTACACTAAAACTCAAGCTTGCAATCTGAAGCCAGTTTACGGGCACGCTGCACAACCGTAGGCAACCAAATTTTTGCGTCCATGTATTTAGCACAGTGAACATATGAACTAAGACTATTGCTATAAAGCCGCAACCACGATCGACGTTTATATGCTTTCGGTAAATAACCGGTGAATTGAAGTTAAGAGTATAAGGTGTGGCACTATGACTCGCAACGCGGAATACTCTGTCAATATCTACCCTGAAGTTGTCCATATTTAAGGTTGTACTACTAGAGAGGCCTGCATTATATGCCCCAAGATATATTCTATATATACATAAGCCAAGCGTCTGAATGGTATTACTATCCAAAAATCATCTACATCCCCGTCATCTGACCCGAACCCGAAGGATAACCTCGTCCTGACTTCACGTTCATCGCTGTTTTGAAGGGCAAACTCCGCAATACGTTCAACTATGCGTCGCAGACTGTGTTCAACACCGTTGCTATACAGGGTTCCAGGGTCAACAGGAATACGGAGAAATACGGGGGAACAGGAATACGGGGGTACAACTTTAATTGAGGAGGAAGCTAGTGTGGGGGTTGTGTCGTAAGATTTAGAGTGTTGGGACTCTATTATTGGGGGTCTAGCAACCAGTGCACTCGTGGGACGTTTTATATCTGACGTGGAAGGTTCTTCACCATCGTGCCTCCGCTTTACACTGCCACGTGGTGGAGTTACAAGTGTCGCTGGTGAGGGTTCGTCAGCAGGGGTGGAGTCTGTAACCACAAATACACTGTCATCGGGTCGTCTGTAATATCGATGATGGGGACATGATGCTGTACCTCGTCGTCATTCACGGTTCTGTGGAAGAAGCAAAAAATAAGATTGTAGAATATAAAGAACATCACTTAAATTTTTATTATATTTTGTAAATGTTCCACTTAGGGGTGTAACGTGTTAGAGATGGAATCTGTAGAAAAATTCAGGTTCACGAGCACATCCACATGTATTATATCTGGCTCTACAGGATGTGGTAAAACTGTGTTTATGCTTAAAATCATTAAAGATAAGGGGAAGATGTTCTCAAAATTTGTGCATAAAGTAATATGGTGCTATTCGACGTACCACTCAGTGTTCAACGAGTATCAAGATGGTATTTTGTTCCACAAAGGCGTATATGACGTTAATTCGTTAAAGGGAAATGAGCATACAGTCATTGTAATTGACGATCTCATGTTGGAAATGTATAAAACGTTTGCCGAGACATTTACAGTATTTTCCCACCATCTTAACATAAGCGTATTCTTCATAAATCAGAATCTATTTTTCAAAAATAGATACATGCGCGATGTGTCGTTAAATACACAATATCTAGTCTTATTCGCGCAACGTAGAGATGTGTTATAAATTGGGGTATTAGCCAATCAAATGTTCCCGAATCAGCGTCAGGAGTTTTTGGAAGTTTATAAAGAAGCTACAAGTCGACGTTACGGATATTTCTTTTGTGACCTTCACCCGCGAAACACGTTTAGGGTGCTTCTAAGAATGAATATATTCCCAAACGAACCTCAAACGGTGTATATTCGAGAATGACAAATAGGCTACAGAAATATCGTGAATTAATAAAAATTTCTCATCGATTGCCCCAGGCATTGTAGCAGATGTTTGTTAAAAATATCGACTCCGACTTTTTAAAAGGCATTTGTGAAATTTGCCTTAATGTTATAAAACGTAATTTACCAATGAAATCTCCTCAGAAGGCTCGCCTACGCATTACAAAAACATAATACGTACGTTCGCTCGTAAAAGTCAAACTGTGGGTAAGAAAAAGCGAATTATTGTACAAAGAGGGGGATCATTCCTCCCCATTTTATTTCAAGTTTTGGGATCTTTACTGACTAGATTAATATAATCAAGAAAGTAGTAATGATTCCGTACGAGGTGTATGCTTCACTGCAAAGTTCAGAGTCCAGACACGGTTCTAGAACCCCGTAAAATCAGGCTTAAAAGAATGGAAAGCGAATTGATAGACCTATTAAACAGTGAAAAGTCACCTGATGAGAAAAGGATCTTTTACCAAGAGGCTCTGCAGAAATTTCTTCATCAGTACGAAGCTTAAAAGATTCCGACAGAGATCCCCGTGGTTATAAGCACAGCGTGGGCAACGATCAGCATGGTGACATAGGACCTCGGGCCGACGTTAAAGATGACCAACCAAAAAATAACGGTGCGCCCCACAACATATCGAACATGTATTAAAAGGCAGTCTCCCACATACAATGAGGAATAAAGGCTTAAGTCTTTATAATCAATTGAGTGAGGACCCCGTCCTACAGTGGACCGATACAGGCGAGGTCATTGTTGAAGGAACAAGGGTAATTGTCCATGATCTGGTGAGAATTTGGGACAGGCCCTCACCATCAGGATGGAAGCATATTAAAGCAAGACTACAACAAATAACTGTCCCCAAAACATTGATAGGAAATCTGAGTAGGTTAAAAGACTTGGAACAAGTCTCGCATGTGCCACAACTGAGTACGCCATCACCCCCAGCGGTAGCATCTCTGAAGAGGAGAAAGAAGAGATGAAACAACAACAACGGCCAACCATATCCACGTGCCTCTAAAATATGCAAATGTCTAAAATATTATGAAAACGCTATTATGACATTTCTAACTCAGCCTCCTATGGTGGTGTTGATAAACTGTACAGAGGTGTTTACAATGATGGAGTAGAGAAAAAAGATGTTGAGAGGTTTTTGCGGGAGCAGGATGTTTATACACTTCATAAGCCGGTGAGAAAATGGTTTAAAACAGGCAAGACAACAGCGGCTTCGACTGATTCTATTTAGCAAGCGGATTTAACAGACATGCAAAGATATTCAGTATATAATGATGGCTATAACTACATCCTATTCATAATAGATGTATTCTCTAGATATCTGTGTCTAAGGTACCAAAACGCTGATGTTGAAAGAAAACAGGATTCCAGGCTATTTTTGTACGGATATGGGGAAAGAATTTATAGGCCGAGCTTTTCAGAACATGTTGGCGGAGTTTAATATCAGTTACTATAGTAGCAATTCTATACATAAGGCTTCTTTAGCTGAAAGAGTTCAACGTACCATAAAGGAACGCATGCATCGCTATTTTACACATAAAAACACATTCAGATATATAAACATCCTGGAAGCATTGGCCTCATCATACAACTGTTCACACCATCGTACGATTGGGACAACACCTAACGAGGTTTTAGAAAGAGGTACGCACACAAAGCGTGAGGTGAGAAGAGATATTCATAGAGCACCGCCACACTCTACACGTTTCAAAATCTATGATTATGTAAGGCTATCGCGTTCTGGAAATAAATTCGCGAAGGGATTTGAGCTAGGCTGGACACGTGAGATTTTTAAAGTTAGGGCTATGATACCTAAAGGCGAGATAATGCTGTATTACGTTTAAGATTTGAATGGGGAAGAAATCGCAGGAAGCTTTTACCGCGAGGAGTTACAGAAAATTACATTTAATTTATGAAAAAATGTGTTTAAAATTGAAAAAATTTTAGACAGCAAAGGTTCAGGAAAGAAAAAAATGTAACTGGTGAAATGACTAGGGTACCCAGAAAGCTTCAACACCTAAATAAAAGCTGCTGCAATAATGAAGCTTAAATAGTATGCAACATGGCGCCTAACCACTTCTATATCACACTCCCGTCCTCTTCTTCTCTCTCTGTACATCCTAACAACACCTTAACCATCTTTGTAACAGAACTTCATAGGCTCATTGAATTGGAACGTGATTCGTATGAGGTGGGGATATGCGAAATTCAGGTATCCACCAGCTTCTTAAGTATTGATTATAAAGAACCCGTTTTTACGGTTCTTAGAGATCGTGATGAGTGTGAAAATGCCGTGATAATTAGGAATGAAACCATGCGTGCCGCCCGTAGTGGGAAGACACTGTATTACACAACAGTAGTTACACTAGGCCCGGGTGATTATGGTGCGGCCGAGGATGTTGTGAAAGGCTTAAACGGAAGTTTAAAAAGCTCAAATCTTACGGCTGATTTAGTATACGAAATCGTAAACAAAGAAACCCATGCACCTGCTTTGACCCTAAAATGACAGGATAGTAAAATTATTAAAGACAAAGGCCTGTTGAAAATCATAACCTAGGGCCGATATGGAGCAGCGCTACAAAGAGATGCCTTTCACGAGGCACAACAGGACTTGTCCAGCTTAATGTATCAATTGAAATTGGAGAAATTGGGCGATGTTTATCCATCCCCAGACATGTGCTATATTTACACCAATATTGTGGGGCATCAACTTGTTGGGGATATCCAGGCGCGCCCGCCTCCTCCGCATTGCTCACATACCCAATCACAGAGGGAGGAGCTTCAGCATTACATATGACAAATCTCACTATGTGAATGTTGCGACTAATCTATTAACAAATATCTCAATATACTGTATATAAGAACGATTGAGGGAAAAAATTTTCCATTCGGTGATGGGAGCTTAACAGTGAAGCTGCATTTTCGTGAGATATCAGCGTGGGAGTGGGCTTGGATCCATTTTTTCAACCATACTACGCACGGCTGTCCCATTGCTGAAGAGGGGCGCCAGTTCCTCGGGAGGAAAGCGTTGCAATCATGTTTTAACACGGTAGAAGATATAATGGAGGGGGCTAAACCTAAAGAAGCTCTATATATTTAAAACATATACGGGAAGAAATCATCAAAGATGCAAAGAGAAAAATGTGTGGTGGTGGGAAGAAAATGGCTGTCCGGAAGAAGGGGTTACCAACACGTGGCGTTAAATGTAAAAGGACATTAAAAAAGAAGAATAAGTGTCTAAGCGAATGAAACCTATGGTTGATCATTTTTTTAATTGATATAAGCTAAGGACATTGCTCTCGCAAATCATAGGCTGTTTACTACTTGTCGAGAGAGGTGGCACTATTTCTGACTTATCTTGGCACGCTTCATCCATCCTTGTAGCTCACAACGTTGTAAATCGGAGCTGTCCCTCTTCGATATGCCCCAACACAAGTTTCTATTGAGCACAGTGACTTTATTACAATGAACCCATTAAACTCAATTAGTTCCTCGAGTTCCCCTATAGAATTCGTGATACCCAGCTCAGGCCCTTACTCTTTTGATCCAAGCTGCATACGCTAAACTACGTATAGCCCATTCAGTTGGAACGGACTGCGATGATAAATATGTTGTATTTCCCGAAACCAACTTTCTACACTCCATATTCAGCCAGTGTGAGGTGTATTTAAATCAGGTTAACATCTTGGCAGGAACAGATTATTATCGCCTACGAGCCTATACGGAAAATTTCCTCAATTTTTCAAAAGAAGCGAAGGAGACCTTTTTAACTGCCGAGGGCTATTATCAGACTAAAGACGAAAGTAGTATAAAGGATAAATTTACAAATCCTGAAAAGATATACGAATGTTTTGGACGCCTGCATACAGACTTCACATTCCAGGAGAAACTGCTTATGAATGGCGTGGATATGAAAATAAAGCTCACCCTGACGAATCCTGAGATCTGTATAAATCTGGGAGCTGATCAAGAAATGGGCGCAAAACTAGTTGTGGTTCATGTTATGGAAACATGCCTTCGCTTATGGCGAGTGAAACTAAGTTCACCAAAACAAATAGAAATTGAAAACATTTACTACATGCCACAGTAAAATACCCAATTAACAGAGTACAGATCAAACTATACACGGTGCCCGCAGGGTTGACCTCGAAACAGAGAGAAAACGTTGCCCTGGGAGTTCTATCTAAAAGGATATTAATTGGAATGCAGGATCACTCTTCGGTGAATGGAAAATATAAAAAGAACGCCTTTAAATTCGAGAATTTCGGCCTTAAAAATGTAGCTCTATACGTCAATGGCGTGAAGGCTGCCCTAAAAAATACATCGGAGAGACAATTTATTTTTAGAGAAGAATTAATTCCCACAAACGTGACCTGAGATCGAGTAATACTTATAGTTGCTTGGTTCAGCATGGGTAACACAGATATATCAACTCTCACGGATTTTCCGTGAGATTCACGGATTTTAAGTCTCAAACTCCCTTATGTGAGATATGTTTCCATTATGAAAATCAGGCACAGGCAAAATCAGACAAAATCTCTCGGATTCTCATACTTCAAGGTTGATGTCTCTGGGAACATCATAATCATATTTTTAACTTCCAGGAGTCTAAACCTATCATGAAAGTCAGGGACCAAGAACAGAGACAAATATACAAGGCATTTTATATTTTAGGAGAAAACACCATTTCAAATATTAAGCTCTCCTACAGTATGGATAGCTTTATTTTTAACATTTTAAAATATTTTAGGGCAATTTCGTGTCGTGACCGGCTGCCAGATGTACAGGATTAATTTTTACTTAAAGATTTCTCATCTTTGAATGTTTTAAATCTGCGCAATATTTTGCCTTTGCCAACTGCCAGATGGACGACAGGCACCATCTCTCTGTCCGTGATTATATCTTAACACAGTCATTTTAACTTCAGCTCTTCCGCGGGACGGAAATTTTATAACTTTCTTAGACATTTTAACTAGTTTATGGCTTTGAAAAAGGCTTGGTTGTGACTGGCCGAAATTAATTAGCCTTTTTAAACACTATTTTATAGGGAAAAAATTATAAAATATAAAATAATATATATATATATATATATATATATATATATATATATATATATTGTATATACATATATATTATAATATATATATATATATCTATATATATATGCAAACAACCAAAGGAAAAGGAAACACAAAGTCCGAGCGCTTTCGTGATATATTCACATTATCAAGGAGGAACAGAAAATAGACGGAGATTACAAAGTAAATGAGTTAAATAGACAAGCAAAAAATTCACAATTGGCACCTCAAATTAAAGGCCTTAAAGCCCTCTAAAGATTTTTTCAATTGATAACATAATCTGTAGGCAGCTAAATTACAAAATATAAAATATATACTGTATAGATAAAATTAGACAAAAAGAAAACCAATACAGAGAACAAAAATTATTATAATGGTTATTAACACTAATATTTAATTAAAACAGGCAATTAATTGGCAAGAATTTAATGAAAAACAAATAGATAACGTAGATAACAAATAGATAACATAATCTGTAGGCTGCTTAATTACTATACAGATGAAATTAGACAAAACACCAGTACAGAAAACCAAAAAAATTATTATAATGGTTATTAACACTAAAATTTAATTGAAGTAGGAAAAATTAAGAGGCCCGAAATTAATGAAAACAAAGGGAAAGTTGCCATCGTCTTACAGATTATTACAAAATTTCTACAAACAATCTGGAAAAAAATTGTTTTCCCAACAGCAACCCACTTCAAAAATCCAATAAACCACCCAGCAACCAAAGATTATACACGAAAGAAATATTACAATTAAAATAGACATAAGAATGTTAACAGGTCTTACAATAATATTTATTTATTTAACCAGGGCAAACCATTAAGAGGCAAACAATGCAGTTAAGAAAACAGTAGGCCCATCGCCAGCTTACTGACAATGTACGAATCTAATTTGTACAACCCAGGGCTAATATTAAGGACCAAATCCGCATTATTCTTGATAACACTTGATTCCAATATATTTCTGCTAACAATAGATTTACTAAACCTTAATTTGGAAGCATTTTTCCAATCAATGGGATGATTAGAATCTCTTATCCTTTACTTTGTAGAAGGTTTTCTTTGCCATTTTTAAGGACTTATCTATGCAGTTCTTTGGGTATTTTAAATCAAAAGCAATTTTGTATATTTTACTAATTTCATCGTCAATAAACTCAGGGCTACAAATTCGTAGGCCTCTTAGAAACAAAGTAGAAAGAACGGATCGTTTTACATTAATGTGGTGATCAGAATAATAATGTATATAGGAACAATTATTGGTGGGTTTTCTGTAAATATTGTACTTAAACTTTTTTCCAGACCTATATATTAAAACATCTAAAAAAGGGATCGAAGAATCTTTTTCTATTTCAACTGTAAAATTGATAGAGGGAATTAAATTATTAAGTTTGGGTAGAATTCATTGAGATTTAAAGTCACTGGCCAAAGACAAAGAACATCATCTACATATCTAAACCATGGAACATAATTTGGCAGAATCTTCCTTAATAACTTACTTTCAAAAAACTCCATGTATAAGTTACTCAAAATGGGGGAGAGAGGGTTTCCCATCGCCATACCAAATTTCTGTCTAAAATATTCGTTATTGAACACAAATTTTGAGTCTACTATGCACAGCTTAATTAATTCTATAATTGTGGCCACAGGTAAAGGCAAATTATGCTTAACCAATTCTTCCGAAAGAAACACTAAAAGATCCTCCACCGGGACTCTTGTAAATAAAGCGGTAACATCAAAGCTTACCAATCTAAAATTGTAATTGACACTGATACTATTTAATTTTTCCACAAGGTCTACATTATTATTTATGTGTGATTGTGAAATTGTGCCAAGGAGAGGATTAAGAATGGAGACAAGCCATTTGGATACCTTATATGAGATAGATCCTATAGAACTAACAATAGGCCTTGCCGGATTATTTGCTTATGAGTTTTAATCAGGCCATACATATAAGGTAATGACGGTGAAGTACTCAGAAACTGTTTAAGTAACATTTCATTCCCCTTCAAAAGTTGTTTAATTTTCTTGTTGAATGCACTGTTCACAGTTTCAAGGGGATTGTTCCTTAATTTCACGTAAGTGTCCGCATCATTCAAAAGATCATACATTTTTCCTAGATAAACGTCTTTATTGAGGATCACTAAGGCATTTGATTTATCAGCTTTGGTTATATGTAGATTCTGATCTTTTCTTAAAGCTTCATAAGAGTCGGAAAAACCTCTGTGGACAATTTGGAATAGAGGGTTTAGACATGGCACTATATACTATACCTTTACAAATATTCACATCCTCTATAGGTAAATCATTATATTTTTCTAAATTACAAAAAGCCTTAGCTATTTCTACATAGTCCACCTCCTTTTTAGCTACTGAAAAATTTATTCCATATCCAAGAGCCGTAACCATATTTTTATTTAACACTTTATCTGATAGATTTATCACAAAACCGGGGTATGGCGATGGGAAACCCTCTCTCCCCCATTTTGAGTAACTTATACATGGAGTTTTTTGAAAGTAAGTTATTAAGGAAGATTCTGCCAAATTATGTTCCATGGTTTAGATATGTAGATGATGTTCTTTGTCTTTGGCCAGTGACTTTAAATCTCAATGAATTCCTACCCAAACTTAATAATTTAATTCCCTCTATCAATTTTACAGTTGAAATAGAAAAAGATTCTTCGATCCCTTTTTTAGATGTTTTAATATATAGGTCTGGAAAAAAGTTTAAGTACAATATTTACAGAAAACCCACCAATAATTGTTCCTATATACATTATTATTCTGATCACCACATTAATGTAAAACGATCCGTTCTTTCTACTTTGTTTCTAAGAGGCCTACGAATTTGTAGCCCTGAGTTTATTGACGATGAAATTAGTAAAATATACGAAATTGCTTTTGATTTAAAATACCCAAAGAACTGCATAGATAAGTCCTTAAAAATGGCAAAGAAAACCTTCTACAAAGTAAAGGATAAGAGATTCTAATCATCCCATTGATTGGAAAAATGCTTCCAAATTAAGGTTTAGTAAATCTATTGTTAGCAGAAATATATTGGAATCAAGTGTGATCAAGAATAATGCGGATTTGGTCCTTAATATTAGCCCTGGGTTGTACAAATTAGATTCGTACATTGTCAGTAAGCTGGCGATGGGCCTACTGTTTTCTTAACTGCATTGTTTGCCTCTTAATGGTTTGCCCTGGTTAAATAAATAAATATTATTGTAAGACCTGTTAACATTCTTATGTGTCTATTTTAATTGTAATATTTCTTTCGTGTATAATCTTTGGTTGCTGGGTGGTTTATTGGATTTTTGAAGTGGGTTGCTGTTGGGAAAACAATTTTTTTCCAGATTGTTTGTAGAAATTTTGTAATAATCTGTAAGACGATGGCAACTTTCCCTTTGTTTTCATTAATTTCGGGCCTCTAATTTTTCCTACTTCAATTAAATTTTAGTGTTAATAACCATTATAATAATTTTTTTGGTTTTCTGTACTGGTGTTTTGTCTAATTTCATCTGTATAGTAATTAAGCAGCCTACAGATTATGTTATCTATTTGTTATCTACGTTATCTATTTGTTTTTCATTAAATTCTTGCCAATTAATTGCCTGTTTTAATTAATATTAGTGTTAATAACCATTATAATAATTTTTGTTCTCTGTATTGGTTTTCTTTTTGTCTAATTTCATCTATACAGTATATATTTTTTTATATTTTGTAATTTAGCTGCCTACAGATTATGTTATCAATTGAAAAAATCTTTAGAGGGCTTTAAGGCCTTTAATTTGAGGTGCCAATTGTGAATTTTTTGCTTGTCTATTTAACTCATTTACTTTGTAATCTCCGTCTATTTTCTGTTCCTCCTTGATAATGTGAATAATCACGAAAGCGCTCGGACTTTGTGTTTCCTTTTCCTTGTGGTTGTTTGCTTATTAATAAGGTCACGTGTTATTTTGTGATTTTAGTGCATATATATATATATATATATATATATATATATATATATATATATAATAATATATATTAACAACTGCTATGGTTCTTAGACTACTGATTTATGATATAAATTAAATCGTAAGACTATAAATTTTAACATTAATTTAAGGATACATTTATGATTATGAAGAAAATTCGGATTAAAACATAGAGAAAAATAACTTTTATAAAATGAAATTCTGAATGTCATTTTCCTTAATTCCAAAACTATACTTTATTGAGATCGCATTTTTAGTGAAGTTATTTGAAAAATTTATACTTCATTTGTATAAGAGAGAAATTAACACAAAATGCGAGAGAATGCTGATTGGGGATTTAAATTTACGCTGCGTTGTACGCAATCTTTGAAATCATCAGTACAAGATTTCTTATCGTTAAATTCCATATACAGGTGTTCGAACTTCGATGCGTCCTTCTGGATCCTGGTCTGGTAATTATAATAATAACATTGGTGGCTTTTAGTACGAGTATAAACAACATTGGCTGGTTGAATGGTTGGTACATGGATATTATCGCACGTTCTTTAACCCTCAGTTACTCGCGTGGAAAATTAGAACATAAATAGCCGCGTGGGGTCAATGTGACCCTAATTTATACATATTTATATTATTTCAAATCTTCTTTTCTTGTCAACTGTAATGATGTCAAATTAGGTTAATAAAGCCATTAATATTAAAAAAATCCAAAAACTCAATTATATCAAAAACAAATCAATCAAACATATATCATATCGTATCATCATATATAATGTATAACTCGTTTTAATTTTCATTTTCAAAACTCTCTAGATCATTACAATCACTACATTTGATACACATATGCAACTTGCAAATGAATGCATTACACCTTGAGCATCTCGTTGAATGTTTATTGTCCCTATTTCGTGGGCATATTTTACATTGCCCTCTAGATGGCCCTGGTCAGAATTTAGCAGAAAGCAAAACGCAAATGGTCGCGTGGGGTCAACGTCTACTAATAAACACACAGAACCAGGCGCAGTAAGCAACTGATTAACACTGAAATATAAACAACTCGATGAGTGTGGAAGCTGCTGTGGGTGTGGTTATTATAGGTGTTGCCATTCGTATAAAATTGTTTATAGAATATTTGCTTGGGTCACAATGACCCCACGCGAGTAACTATGGGTTAAAAGTGTATCTTTTTTTCATTCGGCGATGATGAATGAATCATTTTGGAATATGCGGATTGGGTTTGAAACATAGAAAAAAGCAGTTTTCTGAAAAATGGAAATTCTGAATGTTGTTTTTCTTAAAACTCCATCGTTCTTAGTTAATTCATTTGTGATTGTATGTCGCGATTATGTTATTGGGCTTTATTTTTTTAGGGTACTGGGCGACAACGAATTTTCAAAATTTGTAAAAATAGAATTGTCTTGGGAGCATTGTCTTGGAAGTCATATGAAATTTACATTGAATATTTATATATAGATAATGCTAGTGTTATTTCAGACCACACGTGGATGGTGGCCTGATTAGGGAACATCCAGATCTATAGAATCCTTAATCCACGGGTGTGCTGGGACAGGTTCGGTCTGGTTCGCCCGAACCGGTTGTTAAATTTTGATTGGATCACCGAACCGTTTGTTTGTTTTAACAAATATTTAACAGTCAGTAGAAATTTACTTATATCTAATTTTGTTTTCATTTTCTCAGGATTTTATAGAAAAATATAGGTAGTATCACAAGCAGTGGTCGTTTCAATATTTATTTATTTTTTGATGAAAAATTAGTTTATTTTTAGATAATTATGTCATTAGTGAGTATAAAGAATATGTTAAATAATTTCTGCAAAAATGTTCCAAAATGCTGTTTGGAAAAGCTAAAATGCGTTGGCTTTTGGGGCTCCGCCCCGGACTCTGCTGGGGGAGCTACCGCTCACCCCAGACCCCCTAGCTTAATGACTTGCGCTATTGGCGCTCGCCGATTTACACCTCTATCTGTATCAGAACCGGTTCTTAAGGAATTGGCAGCACACCCCTGCCTTAATCCTCCCCCCACTTCCCGATCTGCCTTTGTCGCCCAATGTGAAAAGCTTAAAAAATGCTGTGAGGTATACCCCTTTGGAGGGTGAGGCCGTCCCAGCTTCTCACCCAAAGTCTCCTAGGTTAGGTGGATTCTACCAGCTTGCTGGGGGAATTCCCCCCTTTTTTTTGGCACCTTGAGGGGTTTGGCACTGTCGGAAGGGAGAGTTCGCACTTTGCAATATTTGATCAACATTGCAATTGCTCTGCATTCTCTCCTTTTTCGGCCATACTACTCAAGCGAACAAACACAGACAGTCGAATAAAGTCTTAAAATCTGGTTCTTTTTAAACCTTAAAAAAATACGCTACCTTCGATTTTCATAAGAATTCGCACAATAGCTGTGCTTTCCATAATCCTCCAGAAAAAGTAAAATGTAGAAAAGGAGATGAACTATTTAATGCAGTTTCCATAATTAAGTAATAATGGAAGGCTGCAGAAATGATGACTCCTCGAAATTCTTTCAACTGAAAATGACAATGACAATGACAGCAAATGATATAAAAACTGTGGAAGAAATAATCAGGATTTGGGCTTCATCTCATACTCTACTGTACGTCTGGTACAATTTTTACTGACAAAAAGGGTAGGCACAAAGAAGAGATTGTAGACACCAATCGACCAGGGAAGTACTCCGGTGGGGGGGGGGACGTTAGACAGAAGATAGGGAGTACTGGAACTCCCGTTTCTCCTGTCACTGTCCTCCATAGCTGATCTTTTTCCGTGTCTCATCTACTGTGAAAAAACTATATAGGGCTATGGGTTGATTGCCTGATACCCTCATCCGTTGGAAATTTCCAGCAGACTTTAGTGGAAAGTTAACGACAAAAGCCCTATGTTTTTCGTTAGAGAGTTATGTATATGTAGGTCTTCAAAGGACCTCTTTGTTTATTTGCCTTCGGTATTTGCGCTGCCTAATGGTAAAGAAAGGCATTGCCTTACCTTATTATTTCGTTGGGCCTTACTTCTGTTTCGATGTAGGGCCGTGGTACAATGGAGCTACACAATGAGTTCACTCGATGTAACTAATATAGGCAGTCACTATTTAAACACCTGAAGGAACATGCCTATCCTTCTTATAGTTATTAAGTTTTATATCAAGAGGATTTCACTCAGAACTTATAGGAAGACAAAGCACATCTTCCTTGCTTAAAGCATCGCTGTAACATAAGCAGCTCCGAGCAAGCCGATATAATATAATCTTCGTATTTTTATTATTTGCTGATTTCGCAAAGTTCGTTGACTCTCCTCTCGATGTAATCTTCATGAGTCGGCAGTGGAAAATTTTGAACACGAAATAATAAATTTGGTTTTCTTGTTGTTATGCAGACCCGATGCCTACATATGGGTTCTATGTATATATGGCAATTATTTCATTCCCAATAGGCTATGTCGCCAATCCCAAGGCAATTTTGTAGATATTTAATTCAATTAATTAATAATTTATATTTAATTATGAAATAAAGGTACCACATACAATACCATGTTGTAAGCGTGTATAGTTTTTCCATATTTACTCTGTGAGCAGTCCAACATGCTCACAAACACAGTTCTCTCCCTATTCCTTACTACATACACATGCATCTTCAGTTGTCAGCCAGATTCCGTACTGAGGGGACGCATTTCCTGAGCGCTCTGATATTGCTTCTGCTTTTGGATATTGCCGATAACTTACTTTTGGTAAGTTCTGAATTTTATATACTTGCGTTTATATTATATTGTTAAGTACATGAATATAAGTGGTTTTTAGTGATTCAGAAGTTTTCATCGCGTGCCGGCTTAATTTAACTTAAACTTGTGACAGTTTTAAACTAATTTAACTTGCGCGATGCCGTCGCAGATAGCGTCGTGTGTCAGGTGTGGGATGAATCGGTGGTATAGTATTTTAGGGACTATGACGGCGGTCCTATGGCGATTACCGAGAGATCGATTTGTTCTTTTTGCGAATTAAGGGAGGAAATAGTTGACATAAAACGCAGAGTACGTGGGGTAACGGAAAGACTTGCAACGCTTGATGACAATGATGAGGGCAGGGGTAGGGCTACGGTTGACGAAAGCTGAACCAATACTAACGTTGAAGACGTTAGTAATTTGAAGGGTGAACTGCGTAACCTAGTTTCTGGTTTAGGTAGCTTATCGGGAAGGTTGGATAGAGTTGAGGAAGGGGTTAAGGTTGGTCCGAGATTAGTAGATGGGGAGGGATTTAGAGAAGTTAAGGGTGGAGCTAGGCCGCGTACGTTAGGTGAAAGGGACGTGAATGAGGAGGAAACTTTCTTAATTGGGGACTCCTAGTGCGCCATATGGACACAGAGTTCGTTGAACGGCATCCAACCAAAAGGAGGAGGGTCTGTCTCCCAGGGGCCAGGGTTGACAGAGTTAGAGACGAAGTCGATAGGATTGACGTTGCCTCCCGTCACTCGATGTTGGTGACGATGGTAGGGGGCAACGACTCGTATATGCCCGATAGGAGAGTGCCTGACCTTTTGGAGAGATATAGGGGGTTAATTAGGTCCCTAAAGCTGAGGTCAGATAGGTCTTTAGTTCTAGGTATTACCCCTAGGCACGGTTTGGGTCTTAGGATTACGTCTAAAACGATATTTTTTAATACTAAATTAGAAGAGATTTGTGCTGAGGAAAATGTACCTTCGTAAAGCTGTGGTCAAATTTCAGTGATCCTAGCCTTTTTATAAAAGATGGGGTGCATTTTAATGAAATAGGTAATGCTAGGCTAGGTAGGTTAATTGACGAAAACGTTCGAAAGCTGTATAGGTCGAAGCCTTCTTTAAACGTCGTGGGTCCGGGGAACGCGGGCCCGACTTGAAAAATAGTTTAAAACGCCGACCCGTGGTAAAAAATAACTTAAACGTCCTTTATTGTAACGCGCGTAGTATTAGAAATAAATTAAACGAATTTAAGGCGATAATTTATTCCGGGAACTACGATATAGTTGCTTTCGCTGAAACGTGGTTAAATACCGTGAATCGGGACTTGTTGGGGGAATTTGAAATACCGGGTTTTAAACTCTTTACTAATGATAGGTTACATAGGATTGGTGGCGGCGTTTTGCTGTACATTCGTAATTCCCTAAGGGCTATCGAGGTTAAGATAGATTTTCCGGCAGCAATTAATACGATATGCGTTGAAGTTAGGGCGCGTAGTCTTAGTTTCAATTTTGTTGTTGTTTATAGACCTCCCGTTCAACCCCTCGATACCGATACTAGATTTTACACACTTCTTAGTAACTTTATTAATAATCGGGATAGTATAGTTGTCGGTGACTTTAACTGCCCTAACGTTAATTACGAAACTTTTACTGGTAATGATGACGGTTTGAGATTGATTGAGTTCATTGGCAGATAATTTTTTACAACAGATGGTTACAGAACCAACGAGCGGTGATAATATTTTAGACGTGGTGATGACGAACGGCGAAAACATAGTCGAAGGTTTAAAAGTAGGCGAGAGTTTAGGATGTAGTGATCATCAAATTCTTAGGTTTAAGTTATTGATAGAAAACACTAAGGATAGTAACGTAATAGAAGTCCCTGATTTTCGTAGGGCCAATTTTGATAGTTTTGCGGATAGGATGAGAGTAGTGGACTGGGGTGACTTATTTACGGGTAATGACACAAATTTGCATTGGGAGGCGTTTAAAGACAGTTTCTTGAATATCGAAACGGAGTTTATTCCTCGTAAGCCCAAGCACGCTAGAAATCATGGTAGGCCTGAGTGGTGGACTAGGGAAATAGGCGAGTTCATAAACGAGCGTAACAGAGCATATAGACTTAATAAGCGCAATGGCACGGTAGCTAACGCTAATAAATATATCGCGCTTCGACGTTCAGGTTAAAGATCAGTTAGGAATGCTAAGCGTAATTTAGAGATCCTTATAGCTGCTGATAGTAAACATAACCCAAAAAAGTTTTTCGATTACGTGAATAATCGTAAGTCGATAAAAGACAATATAGGCCCTCTCTTGGACGCTAATGGCCCTTTGGCTTCCGACGCTCAGGCGATGGCGGGTATTTTTAATAACTTTTTTGCTACAGTTTTTACCGTAGAAGACGTCAATAATGTCCCCGATGAGGACGATATTGTTCCATTTAGCAGCGAGACTATTTTGGATGAAATGACTCTTTACGAGGGTGAGATTGCGCATTATATCGATAAATTAAAAGTTAGCAAGGCTCCAGGCCCTGACGCGTTTTATCCTAGACATCTGAAAGATTTGAAAGACGTTGTCGTAGGCCCTTAAAGAAGATTTTTAATCAGTCACTGGAAACGGGAATTATTCCTGAAGACTTCAAATTAGCTAACGTCACACCCATTTTTAAAAAAGGCGACCGCACAGTTGCTAGCAATTATAGGCCCATTAGCTTAACGTCAGTTGTCGGTAAACTTTTGGAATCTGTAGTTAGGGAGCGTATCATCGAACACTTAGAAAGTCGCGATTTGATTAATAGTAGTCAGCATGGGTTTCGACGCCATAGATCTTGTTTAACTAATTTGTTAGACTTTTATAACGAAATAGTGCCCGAATACGATAGGCATAGAGCGGCTGACGTTATTTATTTAGATTTTAAAAAGGCGTTCGATACAGTTCCGCATACAAGATTAATTGCGAAGGTTAAAGCTCACGGTATACGCGGTCAGGTAGCTAACTGGTTAGAGGAATGGCTTCGTGCTAGGAGTCAGAGGGTCGTTGTTAATGGTAGTGAATCGGGGTTGCTGGGTGTAGGTAGCGGTGTCCCACAGGGTTCAGTGTTAGGTCCATTGCTATTCGTAATTTACATTAATGATATAGATGTAGGTTTGACCAGTAACGTGTCAAAATTCGCGGACGATACTAAATTAGGCGGTAAGGTTATTAACAAGGAAGATAGAAAAAGGCTCCAAGACGATGTAAATAGGATTATGGAGTGGACGGATAAGTGGCAGATGCAATTTAACGTAGACAAATGTAAAGTTTTGCATATAGGTTCTAGTAACAATAATTACACGTACACGATGGATGATAGAGAGTTAGCGAGCGTTGTCGAAGAAGTAGATTTAGGCGTACGCGTATCTAAGGATTTAAAAGTTAGAAACCAGTGCCTGGAGTCTTGCGCAAAAGCTAATAGAATGTTAGGCTTCATAGCGCGTAATTTCGAATTTAAATCGAAGAATATTATATTGCCCGTTTACAAGTCCCTAGTCATGCCTCATTTAGAATATGCCGTTCAGTTTTGGTGCTCGTATTTGCGTAAGGATATTGATAGGTTAGAAAGGGTTGAGCGTCGTGCCACGAAACTAATTCCGTCATTGCTCAAAAAGCCTTATGAAAATAGGATTAAAGAGTTAGACTTGCATTCACTCGAAACTAGGAGATTAATGGGGGAGCTTATTGAAGTTTTCAAAATCGTTAATAACATCGATAACGTAAATTTTGACAAACTGTTCACTTTCGATAATAGCAATACTCGTAATAACGGATTTAAGTTGCGTGGCAGACGTTTCATTACTAATATCGCTAAAACTTCTTTACGTTTAAAGTAATTGATACATGGAATAATCTTCCCGCGCCCGTCGTGAACTCTACCAGCGTTAATATGTTTAAGAACCGTTTAAATAGGCATTTTAAAAATATTAACCTTGTTTAATATAATAATAAAACAATCCCCCTTTTCCCTCTGAGCCTCCCCCTTTTCCCTCTGAGCCTCCCCCTTTTCCCTCTGAGCCTCCCCCTTTTCCTTCTCCCTCGCTAAAGTTATTAACGTTGTTTAATATAATAAAACAATTAGCAACAGGAGCTCTGGTGGTGGTAATCGAGGATGAGTCTATTGACGATAATGCCAACTTCTGACAGGCCAGCGCAGGATACCAGCAAAAAAAAAAAATTAGAATAACACGAACTTAGATGTAGCTCGTAGCGTAAACTAACCCACTTTTTGTTATTCTTTATACTTTTTTTTCTCTCTCTCTTTCTCTCTCCTTATTTGCATGTCTGTAACTCTCTTCATTGCATGTCTGTAGTTTGCAGGGTATGATAGTGTTTGAGTTAAGAATGTGTTGCATGGTTTGTAATGCGTTCTTATTTTACTTCTTTTCATCTTCCACCCCTTTCCGGCGGAGTGGGCTCCGTCCTCTACCTCCCTATGGAGTAGAGGACCGGTCTGCAACTGCTAGAGGTATGTGTTGCTTTGAGTTAAGAATGTGTTGTTTTTGAGTTAAGAATGTGTTGCATGGTTTGTAATGCGTTCTTATTTTACTTCTTTTCATCTTTCACCCCTTTCCGGCTGAGTGGGCGGCATCCTCTACCTCCCTATGGAGTGGAGGACTGGTCTGCAACAGCTGGAGGTATTCTCTTCGACTATTTTTCCGACTTGTCGGCAGTGGCCGGCGGATGGTGATGGTGTCTTTCTTTCTCTCTTTCTGAGTGAATTTTAACCCACGAGTGATAGGTTTTGCTACTTAGTAACCCCTTATTCTCTTCTTTTAACCCCTTACTTTCTTCTTTCTCTCGGGCTAACCTTGGAGTAGATCTTAGGGTCTTTGTTAGCCTTAGCTTATTTTACTTCTTTTCATCTTTCACCCCTTTCCGGCTGAGTGGGCGGCATCCTCTACCTCCCTATGGAGTGGAGGACTGGTCTGCGACAGCTGGGGGTATTCTCTTCGACTATTTTTCCGACTTGTTGGCAGTGGCCGGCGGATGGTGATGGTGTCTTTTTTTCTCTCTTTCTGAATGAATTTTAACCCACGAGTGGATAGGTTTTGCTACTTAGTAACCCCTTATTCTCTTCTTTTAACCCCTTACTTTCTTCTTTCTCTCGGGCTAACCTTGGAGTGGATCTTAGGGTCTTTGTTAGCCTTAGCTTCTGTAGATCTGTAGATCTTGCACACTACATAATCTTTTCAAAATTGAAAAAAAAATGGCACCAACTTCAAGAGCCCCAGAGTGCCCTGGGGAGGGGACCATAAATGTCCCCACTTCTGGCTTACCCCCTGCTGATACCGGGAACGCAGTCCCGGGCAGCGGGGCTGCATCTGCTACCGCCCATTCGAGATGTTCTGGACCTCTGTCTGATTCACTTTTCATAAACTTCTGCAACATTCGTGGCCTTTTCTCAAATTTTCAATCTGTTGAACACCACCTCTCCTCCTCTAAACCTCATCATTTCCTCACTGAAACTCAGGTGTCTAGGATGACTGACAGCAACCCTTTTTCTGTACCCTCTTATTTTCTCTATACTGTACTCAATTTCACTCCAAAGGTGAATGTTGCGTATATGTGCGCAATGACCTAACTTGTTCTCGTATTCCTGAACTCGAATGTTCCGAATTCTATACCCTCTGGCTACTGCTTACATGCCAATCTCAAACTAAATACATCTGCGCTGTTTATCTTTCTCCTAATTCTACTGACTGACCAAAATTCTTTGACAACCTCACTTCCAAACTGGAATACATTCTTTCCGGCTCTCCCTTTGCTGAAATTTCCATTTTGGGAGATTTCAATGTTCACCACCACCTTTGGTTTTTCCTCCCATTTCACTGACATCCCTGCTGAACTAGCTTACAACTTTTCACCCTAAACGACCTAGAACAGATTGTACAGTACCTTACTCGTATTCCCGATCGCCTTGGAGATAGGCCCAACATTCTGGATTTATTTCTTACCTCATCCTTCTTCTTACTCTGAAACTTTTCTCTCCGTTGGGCTCCTCCGATCACAATCTTATCTCTGTTTCTTGTCTGTCGCTCCAATTCGGCCTTTGGATCCTCCCAAGACGAGGCGCCTTTGGCACTTTGGCGCAGCTGATTGGGAGGCCCTTAGAAAGTACTTCTCTGATTTCCTATGAAATGATTACTGCTTCCGTGGCCGGGGCCCTTCTGAGTGTGCAAGTGTGCAGTGCGCATCACAGAGGTGATTCTCTTGGGCATGGAGGCGTACATTCCATATTCTACTCCTACTAGTGATGCAAAAAAACCTAGGTTTAATTTGTTTTAATGCTATCCGCAACAGAGAGGAGGCTTTTAGAAGGTACCGTCGCCATCCAACTGCTGACTCTCACTCAGCGTATATTTATGTCCGGAATCGTGCAAAATCTGCTCTTCGACTCGCCAAAAGTTCCTACATGCGACAAAAATGTGAAAATCTACCCATTTCTAATTCTTATTGCTCTTTCTGGCACCTAGCTAAGAACCGCTTCAACAACTTTACTTCTTCTTCTTTCCCTCCTCTTTTCCATTACAACGGATTTAAGTTGCGTGGCAGACGTTTCATTACTAACATCGTTAAAAACTTTTTACGTTTAAAGTAATTGATAAATGGAATAATCTTCCCGCGTCCGTCGTGAAATCTACCAGCGTTAATATGTTTAAAAACCGTTTAGATAGGCATTTTAAAAATATTATCGTTTTTTAAAATAATAAAACAATTGTAGCAATGCCTAGCTAAGAATATTAATTTTTGTTTAGTTAAGATTATAATGTTTAATATAAATTTACTAATAATTGTGAAATTACGATAAAGTATGTTTGTTAGATTGTAATTGTTTAAAATGGGAAGAGTTGGCAATCCTGAACAGAGGCCCACAGAGCGGACTACCCCCAAAAAGAGTCAGTCATTTGGTAGCGCGATAAGCGTAAAGTTGGGGCCATGTAACCTTAAATTTAAATTAATTGTTTGTGCCCCTCTCCGACGTAAAATATTATAGTAAAATTTCCTACTCGCATCCCCTCAAACTACTTAAACCATTTTCGGAATTAAATAAAGTGTTAACAAGCGTTTAAATAGAGTGTTAATGAACCCCCCCTTCCCCCTTTGTGTTGTAACGGCTTTCATAGTCTCGGCGTGGCTACCATGAAGTTATACGGTACAGTGAAAACGAGTGTAGAGAAAGCAAGCGATAAATGCAATAGAGAGCAGATAGTAGAGTAAATAATGAAGAAAATAAATAATAAAAAGTGATCACGACATATTTTGGTGGCTAGCGGCGGTCCTCCTACTACATCATATTTTGTATGAGGCTTACCCACGTGCCTATTATTTCGATTAAAATTCTTCCGACCCGGTATAATAGCCAATAGCGTTAATGAATATTTTATTTCGATTATTAAAATATCTAAATGCAAAGTTTACCCCGTTTGCAGGGGTAAATTATTCTGAGTCGCGTCGCTTCAGAAAAGTTCGCGCGTCAAAATTTTTTGTTTGAGATGGAGTCTAGAGACTCAAAACTTCTTTTAGTCGTTGCGGAGTCGGTTTTCCGTTGGAGTCAAAACATTTGAGTAACATTAAATTTCAGAGTCGTTTGTTTCCAAATTCGTTAGCTTTCGTTCAGCCCGTCGGAGAGATATATTTCAAATTGTTCGTTTCTGCCGATGACTCATTCTTTTCACTTTATTTCGTTCACTTTTTCTCCTGTCCTCAAACCTACCTACGTTTGTCTTTTTTGTGTTTAAACTTTTGGAATTAGTAGTAATTGTAATAATATAATAATAACGATTAATATAGAAAAAAAAAATTTTACACTGAATTTGTACGTAAGTGAATTATGTTAGTTTAAATCCAGTGATACACATTTTATACGGTCCTTTAAAAATGTTTGAGCGAAAATTTGTACCGCATTTCTAGGTATATATACATATATAGTATTGTAAGACACTTCATGAACATGAAAAATTTTCTGGGTTTCATTAGTAGATTTTTGATTATATTTCGATTGGTTGTATATAATAATAGGCTTATTTTATTGTTTATGTAGGTTTACGGGCTTTTTGCTTCGCTTCGCTTCGCGCTAAATAGGATTAATTTACATTTTAAGGGACAGTCGAAAAATAATCTTAAACATATTAATTTGTCAGATTATAGGCTGGCCGTATATGATTGTGTTAGACTTCAAAATAAGCTAAATTCGTTTAAGTGAAATAGAGAAATTGTGTTGTGAAATTTTCTATAAATTTTTTTTGGATTTTTTTTATATACTCATTAATTATACACTTACATATTAACTTATACGTATATATTAGTTATATATATAATTTTTTATATTTATATAGTCAAAATTTGGTAGGTAGGCTGATTTATCTATTTTTTTCCGTTCCTTTCGTTCATTTTCACGACAATTCCGACTGATATTTTGTAAAATGGCTATTGTATTCTACTAAAGAAAGATTTCTTGTAGGCCTATCGTTAAATATGTCGATTGAGCATTAAATTCTGTTAACAAAATTTTAATTGGTTTAACCTAAATAATCACAGGATTTTCCTTAATTAAGAAGCACAAATGTTATGACTTAAATTCTTAATAGCTCTTCCCACGCGTAGCATGGCGGCCAATGTGAGTTACGGTACACATATTTTACGAAAGCTGGATATTATTATAATTATTTTTGAATTACAGAAATTGGTGTAGAAAATTTTCATATAGTTTCTTTACGTTTTATAAATGCATTCAATTTTATTTTTATAGGTAGGCCGATTTTTATTTTTCTTTCTTCCAGTTCAATGACAATGGTAAAATTTTTATTTGGAATTTAGATTGTATTGCAAAAAGGATGTTTTGATTTGATATTTTAATTTGGGTATTAGAAATGAAAAATGTCTTTTTTTTAGTTCGAGCGTTTGCATGGAAAATATTACAAAATTGTTGGGATATAATGCAATTTCATTCGATTAGGGATATTTGCATAGAGGTTCGCTTACAAACAAAGCGACCGCTCTGAATTATGCAATGTTTTGTTTTTGTTTACAGTAGGTTGCGTGTAATTTTTAGTGCATATTATCTATTCTTATTTAGTATAACAATGCAAATTTGTAGTTTCACTTGGAAACGATAAATTACTGGGATTTGTGTGATTTGCAAACCATACTGGGGTTTCTGTTGAAGGAGAGAGTTGTCTCGGTGCTGGTTAAGTGTGCGGTCTACCTAGCTTCGAGCAGTCTACCACAATTAAGCTGCGACCAACCAACCTACCAAAAAGGCAACCGTGAAGGCTACGATAAACTTTAATATATCTTAGTTTATTTGGTGCTGGTTAAGTATGCGGTCTACCATCTGAGTTTTGACAGAATATAAACTAACGAAAATATTACGACTTAACCTAACCAATTATCAAGGGCGTACAGTTGATCTATTATTAATTATAACATTGTTTGTTTCTGGAATAGTATTTACTATTTACTAATAGATCAACTGTACGCCCTTGATAATTGGTTAGGTTAAGTCGTGATATTTTCGTTAGTTTTAACGGAAATATTCTGTCAAAACTCAGATGTTAATAGACGTGATAAAGACACTTTAATACCAATTATTCAAAGAGAATGCAAGGTTGGATCAGTTATCCATTCGGATGAGTGGCCTGCTTATGCTTGCCTGAATACCCTAAGATATATTCATCAGACGGTTAATCACCAGAGACATTATGTGGATCCTGCAACTGGCGCACATACGCAAGCAATGGAACGTTCTTGGCTAGATGCAAAAATAGATATTTTAAAGAAGAAAAGGGGCATTCCTGTGCAAATGCTACAATCTCATTTAAACCATTTTTGTTGGAAAATGCTAAGAAAGGAAGAGGAGGATCTGTTCGTAGCCTTCTTAAATGATATCCGCACTGTATACACACAGTAATGCCTAATATAAGAGTTTGCAAAACATTTTTTAAAAAAAAAAATTTACAAACTTGTTTTGGTTTCTTTTAATAAATAAAATTTTGTAATTAAATATATTTCTTGAACTAAATTTCTTATATTTTAATTCCTTTCCTTAAATACATTTATAAAAGTGTAATTTAAGATGATGTAGACCGCACACTTAACCAGAACTCAGATGGTAGACCGCACACTTAACCAGAACTCAGATGGTAGACCGCATACTTAACCAGCACCATTGTCTCAGATGTAAATTGTGAATTACGAGTTGGGTTCATGAAATTTAGAGTTTCAAGTTGGCATTACTGTATTAAAATAATTTTTGGTAGTAATATTTAAATTTTTTTTACTTTTTAATAACTGTTTTGGAAAATTATTATTGTTTAAACCTTCAGTCGGGGGTTAACTAATGCATTTAAAACATTGGCTCGAGTGTTCCCTCAAAAATGGAGCCTTCTAGATAGCCAGTAACGTTTTTGTGGCGTCTTAGTGCTCCCCCAAAAGGGCAAGAGGGTTCATGATAGTCAGAGAAGTGATCACATGAAGTTTCTGGGGTTCATTTTTGTCTTTTGTATTTGAAAGTATCGATGTGATATCTAACGGTAGTTTGAACAATAATATTTCTTAAATTATACTAACAGTTACTATGTATGGGCGCTTTTCTATTTATACTGTACAATTTTGTTTCATACATTTTATGACTTTTTTTTATCTTCGATGTAACTGCCATAAGTGACCTTATTGGTAGCTAGATGTGATTAAATTTTTGCGAAATTTTCAGATTTGTCATTTTTTTTTCCCGTGAATTTGGCCAGAGCAAATGTGTAGTTATTGTTTCGAAGTGAACTTTCGAGAAAATTCAGTAAATTAAATATTAAATAAATGATAAGCAGTACAGAAACACGTTTCGAATAAACTTTTTTTTCAAAATTTCAAAAGGCTCGGTTTGGAGGCAACCAAGTTGAATACGAGTTCCATCCATTGAGTTTAGTCGACCGGATAGGTGATCGATCACCACTGATGAGAAAGAGAGACGAGAAACCAACTGCGCAGGGACTTGGCGCAGGATGGTTTCGGAAGAGAAGAGATAGAAGAGAGGAACCGAATGCGCATGAAGTTGGCGCAGGACAGTTTCGGAAGAGAAGATGGTCTACTGGTATTTTTCGGGCAGTAGCTGGTCACGCTGCTCGAAAGCTTCGCTAAATATGTGTCGTAGCACGCGGTAGGCAAGCCACGAGAGCTTGAACGGGTGTCTAAGACTGTACTGTCCATACAGACATACAGTAGGTTCGTTGGGAAACGGCCTACGGCGGAGTGATCGTTTGATTGTTGCCAATAGAAGAGTCTTTCAGCTGGACGTAGGAAGAGCAGCGTTCACCGACAAAAGTGAGATGAGACAAGGCGAGTTTCTTCATCGACTTCTAGAATTGCAAATTCCGTCCAATTCCAGCGCGTGGTCCCGCTTTCAGTATATCTCCTCCCCTGATCCTTTTAGAATTGGACGTCTCTCTTGTTTTTTTTTTCGCCATTTGGAGAGAGAGCGGAACCATTATAACGTGCTGCCCTGTTGCATGTTGATTGATGCAATCCCTTGCATTCTAGCGAAGTGAGCAGGAGAGCTGCGATTGAAAATTGAAGAAGTCCGTTGTCAGCGTGCGGATTGTGATCTAAACAACGTCCAGCAAATTAATGTACTGATTATTATGTAATGAAATTATAAGTGAAAGGGTGCGATTATTGCCCATATTTGTTGTGTTTTTCGTGAAATAGTATGTGCGCTCTTGGTCAGTATTTTATGTAAACTTTTTCTTATATTTTTTCTATGTTGCCCTGATAGTAACTGTATAACTATACAAATAATTGTTTCAAATGTAAAGCGATCTTTGATGAGAAATCGCTAGAATAGATTGTGAACTTGAAATTTGTGTAACCAATGTAAGAAAATTTTCCGTTATTTTTTTTTTGGCATGTGTAGATTAGTTACAGGTTGTAATTTAATTATTAGTGTGAAATGTTATTTTATGCAAATGTGAAAATTATAAAGTTTTCGATTTTTATATGATACAAAATATATGTGTGGAATTTTTTATTCTAATTATTTCTTGTCTATCAACTTTGAATTTGTTAAAGAAAAAAAAAAAAAAAAAAATTGCAAAATATATAAATTTGTTGAATAAATTTACTAAATTTGTTAAACGATATTAATAAGTTTTCCTAATGAAAAACTTATTTTCAAGGGGGTGATGCGAATGTAGTAATGCCTAGTTAAGAATATTAATTTTTGTTTAGTTAAGATTATAATGTTTAATATAAATTTACTAATAACTGTGAAATTACGATAAAGTATGTTTGTTAGATTGTAATTGTTTAAAATGGGAAGAATTGGCAATCCTGAACAGAGGCCCACAGAGCGGACTACCCCCAAAAAGAGTCAGTCATTTGGTAGCGCGATAAGCGTAAAGTTGGGGCCATGTAAGTGCCAGAGCTGGGCACTTGCGGGTTTTTTTGCGGTACTGCGGTACTGCGGTACTACCATGTTGGTCGGTACCGCGGAAAGTACCGCGGGAAATTTGAATGCGGTAGCGGTACTGCTGTACTTTCAGCGATCCTTTGCGGTACTGCGTTATGCGGTACCGGTTTGGTAGTGCGGTAGTAGTACCGCAGTACCGCAGTACCGCAAAAAAACGCGCAAAAAAACGCAAGTGCCCAGCTCTGCGTGAGTGATGTAACCTTAAATTTAAATTAATTGTTTGTGCCTCTCTCCGACGTAAAATATTATAGTAAAATTTCCTACTCGCATCCCCTCAAACTACTTAAACCATTTTCGGAATTAAATAAAGTGTTAACAAGCATTTAAATAGTGTTGTAACGGCTTTCATAGTCTCGGCGTGGCTACCATGAAGTTATACGGTAGAGTGAAAACGAGTGTAGAGAAAGCAAGCGATAAATGCAATAGAGAGCAGATAGTAGAGTAAATAATGAAGAAAATAAATAATAAAAAGTGATCACGACACAATTAGCAACAGGAGCTCTCGGGGTAATGGTCGAGGATGAGTCTGTTGACGATTAATGCCAGCTTGTGACATGCCAGCGTGTGATATGCCAGCAATAAAATTATAAAAAATAAAAAATTAGACTAACACGAACGTAGATGTAGTTTGTAACGTAAACTAACCCACTTTTTGTTACACTCTTCCTACTTTTTTTTACCTTTTCTTATCCTGTCTTTACTTGCATGTCTGTAGTTTGCATGGTTTTGGACTGTGTTTGCACGGTTTCGACTGTTTGCATGGTTTGTAAGCTTTCTTATTTTACTTCTTTTCATCTTTCACCCCTTTCCTATTCTCTTCGACTATTTTTCCGACTTGTCGGCAGTGGCCGGCGGATGATGATGGCGAGTCTTTCTTTCTCTTTTTCTGAATGATGATAACCCACGAATGATAGGTTTTGCTACTTACTTAATCCCTTATTCTTAGGCTGAGCATACGTACCGTTTTGAACGGGACAGTACCGTTTTGTATGGGTTTTTGTATGGGTTCTGTCACTGAAGAATAATTGTAAGCTCAATATGTTTATGTACTTACTTTTTCATGAATACAGAATATTACATAACCCCCGTCCCTTTTTTGCCATCCCAATGTCCCGTTTTTGTCTCAAGGAAATATGGTCAGCCTACTTATTCTCCTCTTTTAACCCTCTACTCTTTCCTTTCTCTCGCGTAGTACGGCTATGGGACACCTGACCCCTGATCTTTCTGCTATATCTGAATGGGGCAGAGAAAACCTTGTGCATTTCAATGCCTCAAAAACTCAGTTCCTCCATCTATCTATTCGTCACAATCTTCCATGCGACTATCCTCTTACCTTCAACAACAAAACTCAATCCTTCCTCTTCTCTTAATATTGTTGGCGTTTCCTTTTCTCATGATCTCTCCTGGAAAGATCACATATACTCTCTTTCTAAAACAGCTTCTAATAGGTTAGGTGTGCTGTACCGCGTATGCGGTTTCTTCACCCCGACTCAGTTGCTGTCTCTTTACATGGGTCTTGTTCGCCCATGTATGGAGTATGCTTCTCATGTGTGGGGTGGTTCAACCCACACAGCCGTACTTGACCGGGTGGAATCAAAGGCTTTTCGTCTCATAATTTCTCCCCCTCTTACTGATCTCTCTCTCTTCGCCGCAATGTTACCTCACTCACTCTTTACTATCGTTATCATAACGGACATTGCTCTTCTGAACTCTCTAACTGCATGCCTCCTCCTTTAAGGAGAGCACGCAGTACCAGATTTTCTATACTTTCTCATTCCTTTTCTGTCCACCTATCTATTGCAAGGGTTAATCGATATTTTCAGTCTTTCATTTACTCAACTGGCCAACTCTGGAACAACCTTCCTCAATCCATCTTTCCTCCTGTCTATGACATCCCATCTTTCAAATGCAGAGTGTCTAGGCATCTCGAAAATCCCGGACCTTGATTTTGGCTCTTCTTCTTCTTCTATGGAAGGGGCGCTTTTGCGGCATTTGCCCTTGGCCTCTCCTTCCTGCATAAAAAAAACCCTCTGTTAATATAGGCAGTTAGAAAGTAGGTACATAAACAATAGATATGAGATAAAATTCCAGGTAATAACATATTATTTCTTAAACCCTCAGACCTTCCTGAAGTACTTTACTTGAACGTGAAGCCTTTCGACTTCGAGAGATCAGACATTTCCACTGTATTTTTAACCACCGTGAGTACTTGGCCTCATTTCATTATTTTATTCTTGAAGGATTTGTTTTCTTTTTCATACAATAAATGTTTGAAGTCACATAATCTACAGTGAAATGAGTTTCTCTTTGGGAGATACTTCGTTATTTCAATAGACATCAGTTCAAAAACTGCTGGGCGAGACTATGTTCCGTATCGATATTTATCAGTAAGAAACAGGATTTCCTGAACCACTTGTACAACTGAAAGTAGAGTTAAAAATTCCAGACACTTTTCTTGCCTCCCTTTAATGCCCCAAATAGGTCAGAATTATGGAATGAAAAAGTTTTCAAAATGATTTCTCAGGTTTTGCGAGTCACTTTTAGAATAGTATGCACGACAAGTGTAAAAATAAGATTGGTAAGTGTAAACAAAGGTTTGGCCTGAGTAAACATGAAGGCATACTCAATAAAATTAAAAATAAATTTTCTTTATATACAGGATGTTTATAAAGTCCCTATCTATTTCAGTGAAAACGTAACAGAAAGGGTAAAATTCAATAACATTATAATAGAAGGCATACATTTAATGAATACTTAAGCATATGATTCTACATGAGCACCATCAGTATCTCTACAGAGTTCGAATCTGTCAGCAGCATAGGTAGTTCTAAAAAGGGTCTTTAATGCAAAAACCTAATGACAGCCTCAACCCTCCTTGGCATACTTTCAACCAACTTCCAGTAGGTGTCTATCGGAATACCCCTCCATTCTTCTTGCAAAGCCGCTCCCAGAGATGGTTTGGAAGAAGGCCCATTTGGCCGAAGTCTGATGCGGCGCTCCAATTCTTCCCAAAGGTGTTCAATGGGGTTAAGGTCCGGACTCTGAGCCGGCCAATCCAACTTCTCGACATTGTTATCCATAAACCAGTCCTGTATGCACTTTGCGGTATGACATGGAGCATTGTCGTGCTGATACTGGCAGGACCCATTACCATAGTACTGCCAGAGCGTAGGGAGCGCAGATTTATCCAAAATATCCAGATACGTCTTGGACTTCATGGTTTCCGGCACGACAACTAATGGACCAAGACCCATCCAGCTGAAACAGCCCCATACTATCACAGAATCTCCACCGAACTTTACAGTCGGGACGATACAGTCCCGTAAGAAGCGTTCTCCAGGCAATCGCCACACCCACACACGTCCATCAGAACGAAACAATGTGTAGCGCGATTCATCACTCCATACAACTCTCTGCCACTGCTCTAGAGTCCATGAACGTCGAGCACAACACCACTCCAATCGGCGTTCTGCATTTGTGGCGGTGATATTGAGCTTGTGCGCAGCTGCCCTGCCATGAAATCCAAATCTATGCAGCTCCCTATGAACAGGTGACGTGCTGACAGATGTTTCCATGGCCATTGGCACCTCCGCCGTGATGTTTGCAGCAGACGACGTGCGTGAGGTACGAACACTCCTCCGTAAAGCTCTTCGACCACGTTCCGTGAGTTTGTGAGACCGTCCAGACCGTTTTCTTGTTGTAATGGGACTTTCAGCCTTCCATCTTTGAATAACATCCGCTACAGTAGATTTCCGAATGTTCAGACGGCTCGCAGTTGCGCGCACAGAAAGGTTACTGATGTGGTATCCAACCACCATCCCAAGTTGAAAGTCTGTAATTTCCGCTCCACGCGGCATACTGGCATCTAATCCACTGCTACTGCCCAGGCAGACATATAGGCTTTATATGGAGGACTTTCCACGCCACTACGCATGCACTAGTCCACAATAGTAATTGTGGCGGGGTGTCCGAATACGTTTGGTAATATAGTATATATATTAGGGATGTGCTAATAGTATCGGTATCTGTATCGTCAGTATCGGCCTTTTTTTGGAGTATCGGTATCGGCAAGGTGAAAATATGGCCGATACTCCGATACTTTTCTACTTTATTTATTATGTGATTCAAGACAAAGTTATGTTTAATGACAGTAATTGATTAACGCAGATGATATTATTATATTATCATATTAATATTATTAATTATTATAGTGCTCTTACATTAACAGTACTCCTACCCTAACACCGGCTTTCCCAATCCATACCATAATCCTGCAAATATCGCTCTTATTTCACCTTCAACTGAAAAAGACATAAGAGTTCTATGTAGCACGCAAATTTGGACCTTATACCATAGTAAATAAGGTCCATTTTAGCCTGCCAAACTTGGTCTCAAGTTCCTCTGTAACTCGCATGAAGCAAAGTTCCGACGGTCATTTCATAGACCGTTATTGAAATTTCGGCCAATTTACGTTTCAAACCAGTATAATACAGTATTATTATATATAAAACAGCTTCTTATGAGATAAATATGGTAAATAATGATAAATATAGTCAGCTGAAAACGACGCCGCGCCGCGAATTCCCAACAATTATAAATTAGCGAATTAAAACGAGAAGTGTTTCACCGATGGTGTCCGTGTCACCTATCAGGCTATCTCAAATCTAAAAATTGCAATGTTCGCATGTGTAGTATTTGTAATTTCCTATAATAATATGGGCATATTAAAATATTGGTTTTATAACTTTTATTACTTTGTGTGCTTACGTATTCTTTCATAGTGCTATGATACAATACACTACACTGCTAAATTATTCACACAATGCAGATTAACAAGTCAACTTAGTAAAGAAATATTGTTATTCCGTAGGGCATGCTTGGTAGTTCAGGTCATGGAAACTGTCCTCAGCTCAGCATTGTACGGGAAGTTGCGCTCCCGGTGTCCTGAATCCTGAGCTAAACAAACAGGTGGATACTGGATAAAAGTTCATAAAACTATATTCTATTTCAATTTCGACAGTATGACTGTGTTTGAATTTTTTTGAACTGTTAATTTCATCCAATAACAGTTGTCTCCAACTTCCCCTATTTCTAATATTAAAATAAAAGTAACTTTATATTTTTTTTTATAATTTAACATTATGCATTAATCAAAAAGTATCGGTGTCGGCAAAATATCGGCCATTTGTTAGTATCGGAGTATCGGTATCGGATGAAAAGTGGGTATCGGTATCGGATGAAAAGTGGGTATCGGTATCGGCCAACATCTTGGTATCGGCACATCTCTAATATATATATATATATATATATAGATATAGTGGTGGCCATAAGTCACGCATCACACCATCCATTAAAAAAAAAATTTAACGTAAAAGTAAAATACCAAAACTATTGTAAATGGTAGAAAAAATTTATTTAGAAACTACACAAACATACAAAACATACCAATGACTTGCGGTACGTATTTCGTATATTTACCCTTTTTTTCAGCACTTTCGAGATACGTCGTGGCATGGAATTTACTAGTATTTCGCAATACTCCGGCGTAATTAACTGCGCCCACACTTTCTTTATGGCTTCAAGCAGATAATTCAATGATGAAGGATTGTGAGAGGTAACTTTTTCTTTGACGGTTCGCCAGCAGTTCTCTATCGGATTTTAATCGGGCGAGGTTCCCGGCCAAGGCCCGATCAGCTTAAAACCCGAATTTCGGAGCCAATCAGACACGTCTTTGGTGTGGTGACATAGCGCTCCGTCTTGTTGGAAAAACCTAAATATCCTGCAGGAGAAGTTGCCGCTGTTTATATACAATATACTGTGTATATATATATATATATATATATATATATATATATATATACACACACAGTGCTTAATTTGTAAATGAAAAAGAAGTGGAACGCATGTGAAGCCCTCACAGTTAGGGGGTCTGTGATTGCAACATCTAAGTGAAATGTTATTTCATCTAAGTGAAACAAAATATTATATGTATTGGAAACAAAATAAAATTGCTTTACTTACATGCTATTGCTCTATATATTATATATAGGAAGTTGATAGAATAATCACATTAATTTCCACACACACACTCCAAACTTCTTTCTGCTTGATCGACTAGTTTTCGTTTTCTACTGTCTGTATTTCGTTGGATTTTAAATTACGAAATTACGTTGCTGACCTTTTTATTAAAATAAAAACCTTTTTTTTTAAATTAGGTTTTAAAATAAAAGTACCGGAACGGCGTTCCGGAGCGTTCCGTCACAAATTAAGCGCAGTGTGTGTATATATATATATATATATAGTGTGTGTGTGTGTGTATATAGGAAACACAAAGTCCGAGCGCTTTCCTGATATATTCGCATCTTCAGGGACAAGGAAATTTCTTTCTTGTCCCTGAAGATGTGAATATATCACGAGAGCGCTCGGACTTCGTGTTTTCTTTTCCTTTTCCCTGTGGTTCTTTGCTTATTAAAAAGATTACGTGTTGTTCTGTGATTTTATTGCATACTATATATATAAATATATATATATATAGTACTTCCGGGAAAAATGGAAGTACTAAAAAATTCTTTGACAAAGTGCGAGTGTTATTATTCACACGATAGAAGGTTCGTTTTGCCTTGTTAAAATAAGATTCCATAAACGCAGATGGGTAGCACAGATCACTTCCAATACCGTTGATTTTTTCCAATTCGGCATCGATGTATTCTGGACTGGCGATCCTAAGAGCGAGGAGAAACATTGAAGAAAATATGGCTTTCCCGGGCTTTTTAGGCATTGCTAATGTACGGGGCTCCAATAAACCTTAGCCCCCCCGCCCATGGCCTAAACCATTAGAGGTACAGTAAAACTATTCATATCTTACAAAAGATAATTTAATCCTGCATTTAATGAGAAACAATTAAAACTTGGTGTTCTTGCCATTGGCTTCCAAGACAGCCTGAATTCGCTTTGGGTAGCTTGCCAAAAGTGACGTGAATAGATCTTGATCGTTACGCAAATTTGCTAAAACAGTTTCAATGTGTTGCGTCATTGTATTTGATTTGCTGCAGGTTCTTGAAACAAGAGACATTCAACCTTGTCCTTTATAACTGATCCAATGTGTTCACAGACGTTCAGGTCAGGAGAATTTCCTGGCCATTCTTCATTTCCAAAGAAATCGATCTCATGGTTCCGCAACAACTGTTGAGTGGCTAATGCCTTAAAGCAGGGGGCCTTATCGTGCAGAAGTGTGATCTGATCGACATCTATAACATTGTTTGGGTTTCTTAGAAAAGGAATGACATGCTGGGATAGAATAATATCACGAAAATACTGTCCATCCCAACTCTGACCATTTGGCTTCAGCACCCACATGAGCTTCTTTGCAGTGAACAAAACAAACACACCAACACAGTCTGGACTTTTTAATAATTCGCGATAATGTTCATTGTCATCGATTTCATCTGGTGTTGTGGCCCACACTCGATCATTTTGGTAGTTAGGCCGACGTGTTACGTAAACAAAAAATTCATCGGAGACAGCTACATGCATGAAATCATCAACATCCAAAGGTGGGCAGGACCGAGTTCCAAAAGGACCGAATTCCAGGAACTCGGTCCTTTTTAAGGACCGTGAGCGGGAAAGTCGGTCCTTTTCTCAGTGAGGACCGAAATGAGGAGCGACGGTCCATTTTTAAGCAATTCCGGACGGTCTTTTTTAGTGATTTTAGTGTGTTTAGTGATTATTTGAAGTTCTAAAGAAGATGGATCGTTTCCTCCAGAAGACTCAGAAAGAGACTGAGACTGAACTGAAACTTGTTTCAACACCTGGCACCATCCAGTGCCGCCGTGGAGAGGCGAGGCTCTTCTCTTTGGGGAAGGACGTCCTCAAGCTGAAAAGGTCAGGGCTCAGTGACAGCCATTTTGAAATGCTAGTCTTCTTGAAGGGAAACTCAAGCATTTAACTTAATAACTTTTTTCATCATTTATGTATTGTATTAATTATAATTTACGTTAATAAAATTAAAGATTTCCGGTGTCTTTAATTTCATTTTTCATTTTAATAAAATTTTTCACTTATATTATATATAAGGACCGAGGACCGAGTCGTTCCTCGGTCCTATCTTCAGAAAGAACCGTGACCGGGACCGTCGGTCCAGTTTGAGGCAAGGACCGGGACCGTCGGTCCTTTTTGAGGCCCGGGTGCCCACCTTTGTCCACATCCCAATCTTCAAGATAATGGGCAAACCACATTCTATCATCGATGTTAAGTTGAGTTTTTCTTGGCTTTGGAAGTTCATGCCAAGGCTCTAAACCTTGCTCATGACGGTACAGTCGAATGATCTCACCACTAACGATCTTTCCTCTCAACACTTCGATCTCTCTCTAGAAAGTTTAGCACAGCTGTTTTTCCGCTTACGCGTACCGCTTTCAATGATGTCCTTTGTTTCCTGAGAGAGTGGCAAATTTGGGCGCCCAGATTTGGTTGTATCTATTTCACATTCATCCAAAGTTTTATTCCAATTTCTTTTGACGAAGTCCTCACTTCTTCGCAACTTTTTGGCAACCCATGAACGTGTTATAAAGGTGGCTCCAGCATCACGAGCTTCGCGAAATGTTATTGCTCGTATGCGATCTATCACACGTTCCCTCTCCGAATCACCAATTAATTGAGAAGCCATTATATTATCACTTTATCAGTTAGAGGGTTTATTATATATTTTTATAATCACTAAAAACTATTTCGATATAAGTAAACATGTAAGCTGCAAATGGGGGGGGGCTAAGGTTTTTTGGAACCCCTTACTTAAACTTTTGGATATTAATGTAGTATTTTCATATAACAATATTGTGAAAAATATCAGAGTAAAAAATAGCCCTACCAATAATTCAGGCATTATCTATAAAATTTGTTGTAAACAATGTGATTCCTTTTACATTGGTCAGACGGAAAAGGATTTGCACACGCGTGTAAAACAGCATTAATATTCCGTTAGAACGGGACAGTCGTCCAGTGCCCTTTTTGTCCATTTGTCAGAGTTATCCCATTGTATTGATTGGAATAATGCTTCAGTTTTGTTTCACTCCAGCAACATTGTTAATAGAAATATTCTTGAGTCTGCTATTATTCAACTTACAAATAACTTTAACATGAGCAAAGGTCAGTAGTATAGCCGCAAAAGGGGAGAGTGCAGAAATGTTGCAAATCATTACGTAATGTTGCAATGTTGCAAATGGTTGGGGTGTTGCAAAGGGGGTGTGGGTTATGCAACAACTCAATGTTGTAAAGGGGGTAGGGTGTTGCAAAGGGGGGTGGGGTGTTGCAAAAAAAGCAAAGGGGGGATGCTGCGGGTGCAACAAGGGGTCATGAAACTTGGAGGCGGCGTTATCCCCCAAGAGAAAGGAGAAGGAGAGAAAGGAGGAGAGGTGTTCACCTGGCGGGAGCCAAGTGCATATTAAGACTTCAGCCGAGTAGGCGTTGTCTTATAGACTCCTAATCAGCCAGTTGGCATAGAAGGTGTAAATGGCTTGTTCAGTTTGAGTTGCCAGATACCACTTTTTATTGTATACATTATTATGGAGAGTTGCCAGATACCATTTTAATTGTATACATTATTATAGACTCCTAAGCAGCCAGTTGGCTTAGAAGGCGTAAATGGCTTGTTCAGGTTGAGTTGCCAGATACCACTTTTTATTGTATACATTATTATGGAGAGTTGCCAGATACCGTTTTAATTGTATACATTATTATGGAGAGTTGCCAGATACCATTGTTCAGGTATACAGTTGCCAGATTGTACCATTTATTTTCTTAAAAGTTGGTTTAGAATTCCGCTAGTAGGTTTAGAAGGCGTAACATGATATAATTAACCAAAAGAATTAAGTAAAACAACATTGCATCATTCTGTTTATTATAAATATATAGAAAATAAATATACATTTGAATGATCAATAATAATAGAAATATGAACGAGGAATATGCATATAATCATATATCCGTCAATATAACAGTACAGGAGAAATATATACACACACACACAATTATGGAGATATATAGAAAATAAATATACATTTGAATGATCAATAATAATAGAAATATGAACGAGGAATATGCATATAATCAAAAAAATATATACACACACACACACACAATTATGGAGATATATAGAAATAAATATACATTTGAATGATCAATAATAATAGAAATATGAACGAGGAATATGCATATAATCATAATCCTTCAATATAACAGTACAGGAGAAATATCACACAAATATGTTAAATATAAATACATTTCACTTTTTTTTTCAAAATACTAAACTCGCACTTAATCGAGTCTACAATTACATCATTATTGCTCTGCATTACGCAGTATATGCGGTTTAATAATATTTCACCGCTTAAAGTATAGGGAAACCTGTACTCGATATGAAGGGCTTTCATATCGTTCAGTACTATTTTTGTTCCCACTTTACAACCGGTTGGTAAGTCATCTTTAAATACGTCTAGAATACAATCAAAAGCACGCACAAAGAGTTCATCGTTAGCTACATTATTAAACACAAGTTTATAAACACGCTTTTCCAATCGAGGGTTTATTTCTACCGACCCGAGCTTTTCAATCGTGAACTCGTCTTCACTCAACATAGCGGCAATTGAAATAATCTTCTAAATCGTTACGACAACTGCGCGTTATATAAAGAAATAGTTCTTCAGGGTGAACGGTGTAGGTGAGCTCAGCCTTGTACCATCAATTGCTTTGTACCAAAGTTCATGGTATTTCAAAGAGTCTAAACTTTTTAAATAAACGTCCAGCTCTAGACCATTCTCACCTTGTTCAGCCCTACACTCGGTAAACCCATCGAGCAGAGCGGTGTATGCGTATTCAAGTACTGTATCAAAATAAAGCATATCCGTAACACGCGCGTCTAATATAGGTTTCAGCTTGCGGAATCCGACGATTTCAAACATTCTGTCGAGGATGAAACGGTTTCGCGTAGGAACAAGAGCGTTATTATCAGAAGCATTCTTCCACATCAGCCGTATATCAATGCATGGCCGATCGTTATTTATACACAACGTACATACAACGGCGTATGAGGGTGCGTCACTAATCTGCTCTCTTCTTGTACCTACGTTAGCAGGTATTTTATAACGATCTTCACTCCACTTCTCAACTATCACGAAGATTCTATTCATCTCCTCGACACTTAAATAAACCCGTTTGTTTGTTTGTCTACATTCCGTTTCCAGTACATAGCTAACGGTACCGGATTTACGCCTGAACACGCGCAACGATTTCGTCACGGACACATCGTACGAGGCGTTGAGAATGCTGCTCAAAGGAAGTTCCATCGTATTCGAGGAGCGCACGTCCACTCGGTTCAAGCTCTGAGATAACTATGAGCCGTGTGAGGCACGCAGGTAGGCAGGAACGGTTCGATGGGCGGCTGACTCGATGATACGTGAATGGGCTTGTTCGAACTCGTATGATCCGCGAGTCGCACCATAATCGTGCGGCGAATTGTTGTACATATTGGGTAGGTGTTTTTCCGTACAAGAATTAATTTCGGTTTTATCACTACCAGACTACGCACCAGACAGTTTCCCTCAGGATAATTTTCACGAACTAGGCACATTTTATAATGTTTTACTAAACATCTTCACACTCCGGCGCACTATTTGAGAGGAACATATGCTCATATTTTTCCTTTCTGCCCAGCAAACGATACTCGTCTCTAAAGTCTGTTAAAAACTCACGCAGGGCACTAGCCACAACCTCACTACGAACCTCATCATGATATACATTAATATAGTGATAAAAATACTTAAGATTGTCCATGATACGAGATTCACATTTTCAGTCGTAGGGTATGAGTAATCGACATGGTGTAACATGACATAATACCGCTTGTCACACCACCCATCCACAAGACTCATTATCCATACCTGCTGCTTCTCTTCTGCACGCGTTGTTTCTTTTACTTCACGGTATATGTGAGACTTTATAAAGTTTAGCTCTACAGCATACTTCAGCACATCGTCTGTGCAACGAAAGCCTTCAACGGTCTCACCAGAACATCCGTAGAGTATTTGTACATCTTGCAACTTCGCACAATCCAATGTGGTTTTAAAAGAGGCATAGGAGGGGGGAATAGGAAGTTTTTCGGTATCCACCACATCTTCACACTTTGCTGAATACCATTTCATAAACGTTGTACAAGCAATATTAAAGGTAGCCATTTTTTGAATACACGTCTGATCTCCTTTTTTTCTTCTACGCTGGCGAATACACGTCTGATCTCAAGGGCTTACTGCAGTCGACTGACCACGCAGGGAATCCCAGATAGTAGCATGACTCACGTTGCTGGTCTTACAGTGGGCGGAGCTTAGAACTTTCACCTGTGCACACACACAACAGTGGGCGGAGCTTAGAACTTTCACCTGTGCACACACACAAAGGAGAAAGTGAAACGCTAATTGAAACATGATTTATTTAATAAACGAGATATTCAAGTTATATATATTTACAAATACGATTTAATAAACGAGATATTCAAGTTATATATATTTACAAATACGTGTAATAAATAAGTTAACAATAGATACATCAAAGATTATATAAAGACATTTACAAATACGTGTCATAAGTAAGTTAACAATAGGCGCATCAAAAGTTATGGTATCCAAAGGGTACGGTATCATAGGTACCAGGTAACTGGTAACGTTTCCTATAGGTGTTACGGCACACCTTCGTACCCCTAAGTTCCTTCACGCCCCCCAGCTTCTGCGCCCGAAAATTGTGGGTGCCTAAGTTAGTTGGGGAGGTCGTTCGCCCTCATCGTCCAAGCACACTAGATCCTTCAACGATTCAAAGTTAACAACCCGCCGATTCGCATGGTTGAGCGTAATACCCTTTGCCTTCACGATATATTTCATATCCTCCCCCACCCTCACCCGTACCCCATAAGTTTTAGGTCCTGTTGAGACAAAAGAGTCGGCGTATGCGTTGTCCCCATACTCATCCTTGATCTCATCAGTGAGCTCGCCGAGGAACTCCCCAATAGCGGGCATGTATTCACCCTCCCTCTCTGTGAATATCACGCTATCTGTATCGGCATACAATACTCTCCGCCCAAGAGAATGCAATAGACCCCAAAGTTTTATACGGGCGTAGGCTGTTGTGAAGCTGGCCACAGGTATGTTTGTAACCCTTGAGGTATCTGTGGCCAATTCAGTGTTGTTGTACTTTATTATGTAAGTATTACCTACATTCACGATCTCCATGACCTCTTTATCGGGAGCATTGGCATAATCCCAGACATCACTATAACTTTGTGCCAAATGAATGTTCCCTTTGCCGGTATTCTGTGCAAATTTTCCCCATAGACTGTTTAGACACAACTTTGCACTAAAGCGCTTGCCAGGATTCTTTGCAATTTGGGCACGATCAAGTTGTATACCTTCGCGGTCGCGGTAACGTTGAATATAGGCAGACTTTTCATCTTCGGTATCAACTCCTCGCGGATACCCTGATGCCTCAACCTTATCCTTCAAAAATGCGTTTATATATGGTGTGAAAAGGTTGGGTAGCTTCTGAAACCTCCACACCTCATGTATCTTCAGTATTCTATCCATGGCGTACGGCTAGGGCCAGCTCAGGACTTGTATATACGCCTCTGATCTTACGCTGGTGGGGTATATGGTTACAATCGCCGTTATTCTCTTCCGCGCACTTCACGCACAGTGGGAACATGAGCTTGTGGTCGATAACGACAGGTAAGATTGGCATCCATAAATTGCGTGGGGGAGTACGTCTACGAAAGAGACCCAAAGTAACGATCATTCAAATTTCTTGAAAATTCATTGATGGAGGGCAGGTTAGGTCCCACCAGTTTCTCAGGAGCGCCCACTGGGTACGGATTGGTCTTCATCACGTATGGGTATAAAGAACAGAAATCGTAGTAATGGAGCTTCACGCCCTCCGTAGGTGGAAAGTATAGTCTGAATGGATTTGTACGTCCTCCAAACAAGCTATCACCACATTCGAGAGGATCCAGCACCATTGAACGCTTGATCGTGTTTATTTCCTCACGGTACACCTCGTCTGTCTCCATCCGTGCATCATATTCATGCTCCCACAAGACTTTGTGAGTGAACTGTGATCCTATAAGTTGATCGCGGGTGCGGGTCCATGCAAGACAGTAGGCAGGAGATCTACCGTGGATATCTCCGGCGATTCCGCACTCAGGACGGGGGCATCCATGCCACCAGCATCCGTTGAAGGAGTACACAGTCTTCACCCCAGTGATACGGTTTTCACTTAACCCCTCAACCCAAAAAACACGTCCATTAATCTTAATGGGTACTTCACCCGTGTTGCGGGCGTGCTTTATGTATACACCTGTCTGTTGCTGTAGGTGTATGAGCCAGTAAATAGCCTTGTGTCCTTGTCTTTTCCCTTCGTGGTTTTATTCATCATAAATATTTTTGACGTGTCACTTTCGTGAAATAATTTTCATATATATATATATATATATATATATATATATATATATATATATAATTGTGTGTGTATATATATATCTATATGTATATAGATATATATGTATATGTATATATGATATATATGTATATGTATATTTGATATATATGTATGTATATATACTGTATATATATATATATATATATATATATATGTATATATATATATGTGAATATATGTATGTATGTGTGTATATATATATGTATATATATATATGTTAAACACAGACCGTGCATGGAAAAAGAAACTTCTGAGAAATTACATCCACTATAGTTTGAATAATTAATGATAAGTGACAAATACTATAGTTTTTCTTTTTCATGATGGAAAGCCCAACGTGGGCACCGGGTTACTCGCAAAGAGGCCCCAAAATATAGCTTCCATCACCAGCTATCTGGTGGCAACGACCTGTTCCTCAAAGGCGGTAGGGTAGGTCTTGCAGAAGGGATCATCACCGAGATCATGTCTCTTGCGGATGATCTGAACTGAAGACAGACAGAGGAATGTTGATGGGTATTTTACCGTGAATGAATGCCAGTGACCACGCGCTCAGTAAGGTCATTGGCATCAACGAGAGGGTGCAAGACTTGTGCATCCCGCTGGGCGTGAGGTTTATTGACCCCTTCGACGCATTTTCGGTAGGTGGGACCTTTACCAGAAGGATGGTGTCACCTCACTGACAAGGGTAAAGGTGTGCTAGGCGCGCTGCTCGACCGGCACCTATACAGAACCGTGAGGTCGAGCCCGGGGAGAGATGACGGGCCTCCACCTGGGAGATATGATGTTGAGCCGGTGGCGGACGTACCTTCAACTGAAGGGTGCTCCCAGGTACAGGTTGGTGACCCTCCTTCCACGTTGGAGGGGGCTCAGGCTCCTGCGAAAGTTGCCCCTCATTGGTGAGGGGCTCTTCAACTCCCGACAGCCCTGGCTGTTCGGGAAACGGGTCGTGCTAGGGGGCAGTCAGAATAGGGAAGGCTCCCTCCGTGCAATGCTTTTTAATAATAGGTCGTTTAGAAATAAGTTTTGCGAGCTACGGACGCTCTTAGCATCAGAATACCAGGATATCGTTGCTATCACCGAGTCCTGGATTAATACTGATCGTAGGGACTACGTTGGGGAATTCGAAATTCCCCGGTGTAGAATGTTTCGCAAAGACCGCATTGATACAGATCAACCAAGAACAAATCCCGGCAAAAACATATTAATGGACTTCGAGTTCACGGAAGGAGATGTAATTACGGCCTTATCACAGATGCAAGACAATTCAGCGCCACGGCCAGACACATGGAGTGCCACATTTCTGTAGAAATGCAAAGAGAGTATTGCAAAACTGCTATACTTACTATGGAGGAAATCACTCGACACAGGACAAATTCCACTGCCCCTTAAAGAACGCGAACATTGCCCCCCTATTTAAAGGTGGTAACAGAGCAATGCCGAAAAATTATCGGCCAGTGGCTCTCGCCTCACACCTTATAAAGTGTTTTGAACGCATAATTAGAGGCAAAACTACCTACTACCTACAAGAAAAAGATTTATACAACCCAAATCAACATGGTTTCAGGGTGGGTAGATCATGCCTGTCACAGCTACTAGACCACTAGGAGAAAATTTTAGGAACATCGTATCGAGGACAAAACATTGATGTAATATATACTGACTTTGCTAAAGCCTTCGATAAATGTGACCATTGAACCATAGCACACAAATTTAAGGATACAGGAATTACTGGAAAGCTAGGAAGGTGGATATTTAATTTCTTGACGCAAAGAACGCAAAGAGTGATGGTAAACGGAGTTAACTTGGAAGTCTCGGAAGTCGTGAGCTCTGTCCCACAAGGGACAGTATTAGCTCCCTTGCTGTTCATAATAATGATTGCAAATATTGATGCAGATATTAAGGACAGTATTGTATCATGTTTCGCAGATGACACAAAGATATGTAAGGAAATATTGAACGAAGATGACATAAGAAAATTACAAAACGACATTGAAACATTATTCCAGTGGGCAGAAGACAACACTATGAAGTTCAACGAAGAAAAATTCTAACTTCTAAGATATGGTAATAACAGGGAGCTACAGAAAAAAGGGTACAAAACTCCGCAAGCCAAAGAGATAAAACCAAATTCACAAGTCAGAGATCTTGAAGTAATAATGTCGTCAGATGCAGAATTCGGAGAGCACTAGAAAATCAAAGTCACAACGGCTAGAAAAATAATTGGAATCATCTGGAAGAGCTCCGCAGCAGAAAAGCAAACATCGTGTTTAAATTATGGAAGAGTCTAGTCCTACCAATAATTGAGTAATGCTCAGTACTCACAAGCCCACACAGAAAAAGAGACATTGCGAGCATTGAAGCTATACAAAGGACTTTTACGTCTAAGATAGAGGAAACGGAAGGTGAAGACTACTGGTGAAGACTACAATCCCTGAAACTCTACTCTCTTGAAAGAAGGCGCGAGCAGTACACAATAATATACATATGGAAAATACTTGAGGGCTCTGTCCCTAACTTCAGAAATGAAATAGAAACAAACTGAAATGAGAGAAGAGGCAGAGTTTGTACGGTCCCAGCTGCGGTGGGACAAGGAGCCATGAAAACAAGGATGGAAAATACCCTCAGAATACGTGGCCCAAAGCTTTTCAATGTTCTTCCAAAAGAAGTGAGGAATCTCCAGCACACCGACCTGAATTACTTCAAGAACCAGCTGGAGAGACTCTTGTGCAAAGTCCCTGACCAGCCATGCGTGGCTGGCTACGAGGGCAGGAGGAGATCAGAGAGCATTTCCCTCCTTCACCAAGTCCCGCAAATGAGGCGGGATGCTGCAGAGGGGTCGACCGCAGGTCGATTCTGAACCGTCGTTCAAACTCAACAAAAGTAAGTAAAAGTAAATATATGTAAGTATATATTGTATGTATATATATATATATATATATATATATATATATATATACACAGTGTGTCCGTAAAGTCATGGTGGGATTTTAAATAGCTATATTATTGCAACGAAACATGATAATGAGATGAAACAATGCCAAATTGAAGAACAACTCTCAAAGTTGTATCTTGTAGTTAGTCTAGGCTAAGCTTAACCTTTATCTCGTAGTTAGTCTAGGCTGTCCACATGCCTATGTTGAACATGAGCGTAATAGCTCGAAAGTTAATGTGTGGTGTGCTCTAGCACGAGATCGAGTGATTGGCCCATTTTTCTTCGCGGAACCCACTGTGACGTCACACAACTACCTCGCTATGTTGGAACATTTTGCAATACCCCAATTTATTGACAATAATGTCATCTTTCAGCAAGATGGTGCTCCTCCGCACTATGCCAACGTTGTTCGAAAATTCCTTAATGAAAAATTTCCACAGAGATGGATAGGAAGAGGAGGATGGAAGCCATGGCCTCCACGCTCTCCGGACCTGACACCTTTGGACTTTTATTTGTGGGGTTACGTCAAGCAAAGCGTGTACAGTGTACCCATTAGGGATATTCATCACTTGCACGAGCGAATCACGGAAGCTATCGCATCCGTCACTCCTGATGTTCTTGGGCGTGTGTGGCTGGAATTGAATCAACGCCTAGATGTCTGCAGGGCTACCAGAGAAGCCCATATCGAACTACGTTAAATAAAGTTATTCTTTTAGAGTTGTTCTTCAATTTGCCTTTTTTTCATCTCATTATCATGTTTCGTTGCAATAATATAGCTATTTAAAATCCCACCATGACTTCACGGACACACTGTATATATGTGTGTGTGTGTGTACACACATATATATATATACACAAACTCAGAATGGTTCCCTGAGAACATTATATGTTAAACACAGACCGTGCATGGAACAAGGAACTCTTCTGGGAAAATTAAATCCACTATAGTCCGAATAAGTAATGGTAAATGACAAATACCATAGTTTTTTTCCTTTTTCATGATTTTAGCCCGACGTGGGCAACGGGTCTCTCGCAAAGAGATCCCATAAATATAGCTTCCCTGACCAGCTATCTGAAAAGCAGACAGGATCCAGCTTTGGGACGTGGATCTAGGGTTTAAAGCAAACCTAGATCCCTACACTCAGAACCTCTATATAAGTAAAAGACTCGTTGCATTCACGTCGTGTTGAATAATTCAAAGAAAAAGGGGGTAACTATTGTATTTTTAGCCAAAAAAAACCAAAACTTAAACCTCAACCGGGACATTGAGCGTCCACTTTTCAAGGCACGAAACACGTCCGTTTAGTATACACAAACTCAGAATGGTTCCCTGAGAACATTATATGTTAAACACAGACCGTGCATGGAACAAGGAACTCTTCTGGGAAAATTAAATCCACTATAGTCCGAATAAGTAATGGTAAATGACAAATACCATAGTTTTTTTCCTTTTTCATGATTTTAGCCCGACGTGGGCAACGGGTCTCTCGCAAAGAGATCCCATAAATATAGCTTCCCTCACCAGCTATCTGCAAAGCAGACAGGATCCAGCTTTGGGACGTGGATCTAGGGTTTAAAGCAAACCTAGATCCCTACACTCAGAACCTCTATATAAGTAAAAGACTCGTTGCATTCACGTCATGTTGAATAAATCAAAGAAAAAGGGGGTAACTATTGTATTTTAGCCAAAAAAAACCAAAACTTAAACCTCAACCGGGACATTGAGCGTCCACTTTTCAAGGGACGAAACACGTCCGTTTAGTATACACAAACTCAGAATGGTTCCCTGAGAACATTATATGTTAAACACAGACCGTGCATGGAACAAGGAACTCTTCTGGGAAAATTAAATCCACTATAGTCCGAATAAGTAATGGTAAATGACAAATACCATAGTTTTTTTCCTTTTTCATGATTTTAGCCCGACGTGGGCAACGGGTCTCTCGCAAAGAGATCCCATAAATATAGCTTCCCTCACCAGCTATCTGCAAAGCAGACAGGATCCAGCTTTGGGACGTGGATCTAGGGTTTAAAGCAAACCTAGATCCCTACACTCAGAACCTCTATATAAGTAAAAGACTCGTTGCATTCACGTCGTGTTGAATAAATCAAAGAAAAAGGGGGTAACTATTGTATTTTTAGCCAAAAAAAACCAAAACTTAAACCTCAACGGGACATTGAGCGTCCACTTTTCAAGGCACGAAACACGTCCGTTTAGTATACACAAACTCAGAATGGTTCCCTGAGAACATTATATGTTAAACACAGACCGTGCATGGAACAAGGAACTCTTCTGGGAAAATTAAATCCACTATAGTCCGAATAAGTAATGGTAAATGACAAATACCATAGTTTTTTTCCTTTTTCATGATTTTAGCCCGAAGTGGGCAACGGGTCTCTCGCAAAGAGATCCCATAAATATAGCTTCCCTCACCAGCTATCTGCAAAGCAGACAGGATCCAGCTTTGGGACGTGGATCTAGGGTTTAAAGCAAACCTAGATCCCTACACTCAGAACCCGGTTGAGGTTTAAGTTTTGTTTTTTTTGGCTAAAAATACAATAGTTACCCCCTTTTTCTTTGATTTATTCAACACGACGTGAATGCAACGAGTCTTTTACTTATATAGAGGTTCTGAGTGTAGGGATCTAGGTTTGCTTTAAACCCTAGATCCACGTCCCAAAGCTGGATCCTGTCTGCTTTGCAGATAGCTGGTGAGGGAAGCTATATTTATGGGATCTCTTTGCGAGAGACCCGTTGCCCACGTCGGGCTAAAATCATGAAAAAGGAAAAAAACTATGGTATTTGTCATTTACCATTACTTATTCGGACTATAGGGATTTAATTTTCCCAGAAGAGTTCCTTGTTCCATGCACGGTCTGTGTTTAACATATAATGTTCTCAGGGAACCATTCTGAGTTTGTGTATACTAAACGGACGTGTTTCGTGCCTTGAAAAGTGGACGCTCAATGTCCCGGTTGAGGTTTAAGTTTTGGTTTTTTTTGGCTAAAAATACAATAGTTACCCCCTTTTTCTTTGATTTATTCAACACGACGTGAATGCAACGAGTCTTTTACTTATATAGAGGTTCTGAGTGTAGGGATCTAGGTTTGCTTTAAACCCTAGATCCACGTCCCAAAGCTGGATCCTGTCTGCTTTGCAGATAGCTGGTGAGGGAAGCTATATTTATGGGATCTCTTTGCGAGAGACCCGTTGCCCACGTCGGGCTAAAATCATGAAAAAGGAAAAAAACTATGGTATTTGTCATTTACCATTACTTATTCGGACTATAGTGGATTTAATTTTCCCAGAAGAGTTCCTTGTTCCATGCACGGTCTGTGTTTAACATATAATGTTCTCAGGGAACCATTCTGAGTTTGTGTATACTAAACGGACGTGTTTCGTGCCTTGAAAAGTGGACGCTCAATGTCCCGGTTGAGGTTTAAGTTTTGGTTTTTTTTGGCTAAAAATACAATAGTTACCCCCTTTTTCTTTGATTTATTCAACACGACGTGAATGCAACGAGTCTTTTACTTATATAGAGGTTCTGAGTGTAGGGATCTAGGTTTGCTTTAAACCCTAGATCCACGTCCCAAAGCTGGATCCTGTCTGCTTTGCAGATAGCTGGTGAGGGAAGCTATATTTATGGGATCTCTTTGCGAGAGACCCGTTGCCCACGTCGGGCTAAAATCATGAAAAAGGAAAAAAAACTATGGTATTTGTCATTTACCATTACTTATTCGGACTATAGTGGATTTAATTTTCCCAGAAGAGTTCCTTGTTCCATGCACGGTCTGTGTTTAACATATATATATATATATATATATAATATGTGTGTATATAATATAATATATATATGTATATATATATATATGTGTGTGTGTGTGTGTGTATATATATATATATATATATATGCATATATAACTGCAATGACCGCGCAGTATATAAATGAATAGAAACGACATAAGTGTTAAGGAACGTTTCTGCACAAGAGGAGGAGAGATAACGAATAATGAAAAATGAGGCGAACCGCCCAGGAATCGAACCCAGGGCCTTCCAATTGCCGGTCGGACGCTCTACCATTATGCTACGGACCTCACTCAATCACAAATCGAAATTCTCCCACATAGGGCAGAAACCAATGCCCTGAGAGGGCACCCTCGCAAATCGTGAATATGCGCATATAACTGCAATGACCGCGCAGTATATAAATGAATAGAAACGACATAAGTGTTAAGGAACGTTTCTGCACAAGAGGAGGAGAGATAACGAATAATGAAAAATGAGGCGAACCGCCCAGGAATCGAACCCAGGGCCTTCCAATTGCCGGTCGGACGCTCTAACCATTATGCTACGGACCTCACTCAATCACAAATCGAAATTCTCCCACATAGGGCAGAAACCAATGCCCTGAGAGGGCACCCTCGCAAATCGTGAATATGCGCATATAACTGCAATGACCGCGCAGTATATAAATGAATAGAAACGACATAAGTGTTAAGGAACGTTTCTGCACAAGAGGAGGAGAGATAACGAATAATGAAAAATGAGGCGAACCGCCCAGGAATCGAACCCAGGCCTTCCAATTGCCGGTCGGACGCTCTACCATTATGCTACGGACCTCACTCAATCACAAATCGAAATTCTCCCACATAGGGCAGAAACCAATGCCCTGAGAGGGCACCCTCGCAAATCGTGAATATGCGCATATAACTGCAATGACCGCGCAGTATAAATGAATAGAAACGACATAAGTGTTAAGGAACGTTTCTGCACAAGAGGAGGAGAGATAACGAATAATGAAAAATGAGGCGAACCGCCCAGGAATCGAACCCAGGGCCTTCCAATTGCCGGTCGGACGCTCTACCATTATGCTACGGACCTCACTCAATCACAAATCGAAATTCTCCCACATAGGGCAGAAACCAATGCCCTGAGAGGGCACCCTCGCAAATCGTGAATATGCGCATATAACTGCAATGACCGCGCAGTATATAAATGAATAGAAACGACATAAGTGTTAAGGAACGTTTCTGCACAAGAGGAGGAGAGATAACGAATAATGAAAAATGAGGCGAACCGCCCAGGAATCGAACCCAGGGCCTTCCAATTGCCGGTCGGACGCTCTACCATTATGCTACGGACCTCACTCAATCACAAATCGAAATTCTCCCACATAGGGCAGAAACCAATGCCCTGAGAGGGCACCCTCGCAAATCGTGAATATGCGCATATAACTGCAATGACCGCGCAGTATATAAATGAATAGAAACGACATAAGTGTTAAGGAACGTTTCTGCACAAGAGGAGGAGAGATAACGAATAATGAAAAATGAGGCGAACCGCCCAGGAATCGAACCCAGGGCCTTCCAATTGCCGGTCGGACGCTCTACCATTATGCTACGGACCTCACTCAATCACAAATCGAAATTCTCCCACATAGGGCAGAAACCAATGCCCTGAGAGGGCACCCTCGCAAATCGTGAATATGCGCATATAACTGCAATGACCGCGCAGTATATAAATGAATAGAAACGACATAAGTGTTAAGGAACGTTTCTGCACAAGAGGAGGAGAGATAACGAATAATGAAAAATGAGGCGAACCGCCCAGGAATCGAACCCAGGGCCTTCCAATTGCCGGTCGGACGCTCTACCATTATGCTACGGACCTCACTCAATCACAAATCGAAATTCTCCCATTCGATTCCTGGGCGGTTCGCCTCATTTTTCATTATTCGTTATCTCTCCTCCTCTTGTGCAGAAACGTTCCTTAACACTTATGTCGTTTCTATTCATTTATATACTGCGCGGTCATTGCAGTTATATGCGCATATTCACGATTTGCGAGGGTGCCCTCTCAGGGCATTGGTTTCTGCCCTATGTGGGAGAATTTCGATTTGTGATTGAGTGAGGTCCGTAGCATAATGGTAGAGCGTCCGACCGGCAATTGGAAGGCCCTGGGTTCGATTCCTGGGCGGTTCGCCTCATTTTTCATTATTCGTTATCTCTCCTCCTCTTGTGCAGAAACGTTCCTTAACACTTATGTCGTTTCTATTCATATATATATATATATATATATATGAAAATTATTTCACGAAAGTAACATGTAAAAAATATTTATGATGAATAAAACCACGAAGGAAAGGAAACACAGAATGGTGCTCAAGCGCTTTCGTCTAATGACATCCTCAGGAACACTGAAGTACATGAATGGTTACAGCCTATATATAGGTTACAGAAAAACAAAAAAACATATATATATATATATATGAAAATTATTTCACGAAAATAACATGTAAAAAATATTTATGATGAATAAAACCACGAAGTAAATGAAACACAGAATGGTGCTCAAGCGCTTTCGTCTAATGACATCCTCAGGAACACTGAAGTACATGAAGGGTTACAGCCTATATATAGGTTACAGAAAAAAAAATAATATATATATATATATATATATGCACATATATATATATATACAATAAACGGAGAGATAAAAAAAAAATTAAAAAATTATTAAACATTAAAGGATTGTGGGAGGAGCATACAAATTTGTAAGGGAAAACCTACCGATTTTTAGCACAAGATTAGCACAAGATCAAATTAATTGTTTCCAACCAATGTTATAGAAAAAAAAATACAAATTTATACTGGAAATCTGCCCGGGTTTTAGCACTTTGCCCTTCTTGTTTAGGTTCGATGTATATAAAAATAAATTTAAAAAAATACAAGTTATATGAGTAGCATACAAGTTTACCAAAGATTTAGCGTTCTACCCTTCTTATCTAAATCTGTTCTGAAGGAATTCAAAACAACAGGATCGAGTTGAAAAAGACCTTTGCTTATGTTGAAGTTATTTGTGAGTTGGATAATGGCAGACTCAAGAATATTTCTATTAACAATGTTGCTAGAGTGAAACAAAACTGAAGCATTATTCCAATCAATACAGTGGGATAACTCTGACAAATGGATAAAAAGGGCACTGGACGACTGTCCTGTTCTAACGGAATATTGATGCTGTTTTATACGTGTGTGCAAATCCTTTCCCGTCTGACCTATGTGAAAGGAATCACATTGTTTACAACCAATTTTATAGATAATGCCTGAATTATTGGTAGGGCTTTTTTACTATGATATTTTTCACAATATTGTTATATGAAAATACTACATTAATATCCAAAAGTTAAGTACATTAGCAATGCCTAAAAAGCCCGGGAAAAATGGAAGTACTAAAATATTTTTTGACAAAGTATGAGTGTTATTATTCACACGATAGAAAGTTCGTTTTGCCTTGTTGAGACAAGATTCCATAAACGCAGATGGATAACACAGATCACTTCCAATACCGTTGATTTTTCCAATTCGGCATCGATGTATTCCGGACTGGCGATCCTAAGGGCGCGGAGAAACATTGAAGAAAAAATGGCCTTCTTAGTGGGGGTGTCATGTCCCGAGTAAAAGTGTACGTAGGACAAATTGTTTGTTTTTTTCCGATAGATACTAAACTTAAAACCTGGGCTTTCCCTATGTACACGCACATCCAAAAATGGGATTGAGTTGTCTTGTTCCACTCCTAAAGTAAACTTAATGGAGGGGACTTGATCATTTAACTGAAGGAGGAAGTTATCCAGGTCACGATTCATGGGCCAGATACACAAAATATCGTCGACGTACCGCAACCAAGGGATGCCAACCCCCAGGATTCTCGGAATGTAAGTGATCTCGAAAAACTCCATATAAATATTGGAGAGGAGGGGCGACAAGGGGTTGCCCATGGCCATCCCAAAAACTTGTTCATAATACTCGTTATTGAAAGTGAATTTACAGTCTTTGATGCAAAGCTTAATAAGTTCCAAAACAATGTGTGAAGGTAGTGGTAGGTCATACTTACGTAATTCTCGGGAGAGAAAGTCAAGCATATCGTCAATCAGCACTTTTGTAAACAATGAACAAACGTCAAAACTGATCAATCTATCGTTGGTTTCAGTACGTGCATTATTCAATTTTTCAGTTAGAACAGGACAGTCGTCCAGTCCCCTTTTTATCCATTTGTCAGAGTTATCCCACTGTATTGATTGGAATAATGCTTCAGTTTTATTTCACTCTAGCAACATTGTTAATAGAAATATTCTTGAGTCTGCCATTATCCAACTCACAAATAACTTCAACATAAACAAAGGTCTTTTTCAACTCGATCCTGTTGTTTTGAATTCCTTCAGAACAGATTTAGATAAGAAGGGTAGAACGCTAAATCTTTGGTAAACTTGTATGCTACTCAAATAACGTATTTTTTAAAATTTATTTTTATATACATCGAACCTAAACAAGAAGGGCAAAGTGCTAAAACCCGGGCAGATTTCCAGTATAAATTTATATATTTTTTTTTCTATAACATTGGTTGGAAACAATTAATTTGATCTTGTGCTAATCTTGTGCTAAAAATCGGTAGGTTTTCCCTTACAAATTTGTATGCTCCTCCCACAATCCTTTAATGTTTAATAATTTTTTAATTTTTTTTTTTATCTCTCCGTTTATTGTATATATATATATATATATATATATATATATATATATATATATATATCTATAGTTTTTTTTTTCTGTAACCTATATATAGGCTGTAACCCTTCATGTACTTCAGTGTTCCTGAGGATGTCATTAGACGAAAGCGCTTGAGCACCAATGTTCCCTCTAAGGTGTGCGCGTGTGCGCGCGCACACGCGTTGTGAAACCCGCGCACACAGCAAAATAAAATGCGCACAGGCTCAAGCGTATCATGAGTCACGACAGTAAATGGAGTAATTTCAAAAATGTACCGTCACACAAGGTCTGACCATTTGCATCAACATACTCTATAGTCGTTCTTTTAAGTATTAACCCTTTCCGCCCGACTTCGCCGACGTCCGCGCAATTACGCAATACGGATTTTTTTTACTCTATGTATTTGCATTTTTTTTTTCTTTTATCTTTAACGCATTGAATATAAACCTTCTCTTTCTTATTTTTGCATAAAAACAAATAGTAATTATCTCATAATTCATAAAAAAAAAATTATTTTTTATTTTATTCCTATTTTGTGAATGGATAAAATCATGTATTAATCTTGATAGTCTATTTTAAATTGCTAAATGCTAAAAATTGTTTTGAGAAATGATAACTAAAATAGTCATTTTCAATTAATGTTATTTTTATTCTATTTCTTTATTTTGTTGAATTTTATTTTACTATTTTTTATTTTATTCATATTTTTAGAATGGATAAAATATTTTCTTTTTTAAGAATATATAATATCGTAAACAGTTTTTTTAATATCCATTTAATAGTACCGTAATGATCGAGCTATCACCTTATGGAAATAATATTTATTAAGTATTTAATATTTATATATATTTCATTTTGAAGATAATAGCGCTCAGAAAAGTTTGCACAATTTTTCACCATGAATCTAAATGTATGCACAACGAAAATTTCTTGCGCACACGGACTAAAAAAAATTAGAGGGAACATTGTTGAGCACCATTCTGTTTCCTTTCCTTCGTGGTTTTATTCATCATATATATATATATATGTATATATATGTGTGTATATATGTACGTATATATATATACATGTGTGTATATACAGGGTGTACATAAAGTCAGGATCTATTTTTGTGAAGCACTTGGAAATTATATGGAATTCAATCATAAAATGGTAAAGTGGTAACATTTATTAAATAATTAAGAGTAGGATTCGACGTGACGCCCATCAGTATCCCTGCACAGCTCAAATCGTTCCGCAGCATTTCTAAACACATTCTGGAGCATTTGCGGGGTTATGTTATCTGCAGCAGTTCGTATACGTGTACGTAAGTTTTCAAGACTCGTAATCTTCGTCTGATAGACGTGCGATTTGATAAAGCCCCATGCAAAGAAATTTAAAGGGGTTAAATCTGGTGATCTCGCTGGCCAAGGTCTGTTGCTTCCGCGTCCGATCCAGCGATTTGGGAAACGTCCATTTAGATAATCCTGAACATATATATATATATATGTATATAAGTGTGTATATATATATATGTTTGTATGTGCAGTGTTGGGCACTAAAGCGTTAATCCGATAACAGTTAATTTACGAAGTTAACTTTTTTTAACGGACTATTAACGGAAGTTAATATCCATTTATCGTTATCGGACCAGTTAACTTCCGATAACTCGATATTTAGTCTGTTAAAGTCCGTTAACACGTTAACTGCGAGGAGTCATTCACGGCTCTTCTCTCTCGGCAAGGACATCCTGAGGCCCAAGAGGTCAAGACTGGCAGTTGGGCCTAACTTTGAGAAGTTGGTCTTTCTGAAGGGCAACCAGCACATTGTGTCATAGTCTTTAATAAATGTGCCTAAAATTTAATTTTACCTTTCAGTTTCCGCCATAATAATTCTCTGGTAAATTAAAATTTAGTTAATGGTTAGTGGTTACAAGGGTAACGGGTTTCAAAACATGTAATCAGTACATTTTTTATTAAAAATAAAAAAAAAAGTTAAGCAAAAAAGTTGCAAAACTTGATAAAAATGCAGTTAAATACCTATTTATTGTTGAATTTTGCATAAATAAACATTTTCTATGGGTTTTAAAGCTTTTTTCCTTGATTTTTTTAAATGTTAGTAAAGAAATAGTTATCGTTAACGGAGTATCGTTAACGGATTATCGTTAACTTCCGCTAACTTTGTAGTAAAATTATCGGATTATCGTTATCGGAGTTAAAAATTGGGGTTAACGGATTATCGTTATCGAAGTTAACTTTTTGGTTAACGGTGCAACCACTATATATATATATATATATATATATATATATATATATATATATATATATATACTGTATATATGTTAAACACAGACCGTGCATGGAATAAGGAACTCTTCTGAGAAATTACATCGACTATAGTTCGAATAATTAATGATAAGTGACAAATACTATAGTTTTTTCTTTTTCATGATGGAAAGCCCAACGTGGGCACCGGGTTACTCGCAAAGAGGCCCCAAAATATAGCTTCCATCACCAGCTATCTGGTGGCAACGACCTGTTCCTCAAAGGCGGTAGGGTAGGTCTTACAGAAGGGATCATCACCGAGATCATGTCTCTTGCGGATGATCTGAAACTGAAGACAGACAGAGGAATGTTGATGGGTATTTTACCGCGGATGAATGCCAGTGACCACGTGCTGAATAAGGTCATTGGCATCAACGAGAGGATGCAAGACTTGTGCATCCCGCTGGGCGTGAGGTTTATTGACCCCTTCGACGCATTTTCGGTAGGTGGGACCTTTACCAGAGGGATGGTGTCACCTTACTGATAAGGGTAAAGGTGTGCTAGGCGCGCTGCTCGACCGGCACCTATACAGAACGGTGAGGTCGAGCCCGGGGAGAGATGACGGGCCTCCACCTGGGAGATATGATGTTGAGCCGGCGGTGGACGTACCTTCAACTGAAGGGGGCATCCAGGTACAGGTTGTTGACCCTCCTTCCACGTTGGAGGGGGCTCAGGCTCCTGCGGAAGTTGCCCCTCGTTGGTGAGGGGCTCTTCAACTCCCGACAGCCCTGGCTGTTCGGGAAACGGGTCGTGCTAGAGGGCAGTCAGAATAGGGAATAGGGAATAAGGAAGGCTCCCTCCGTGCAATGCTTTTTAATGCTAGGTCGATTAGTAATAAGTTTTGCGAGCTAGGGGCGCTCTTAGCATCAGAATACCAGGATATCGTTGCTATTACCTAGTCCTGGATTAATACTGATCGTAGGGACTACGTTGAGGAGTTCGAAATTCCCGGGTATAGAATGTTTCGCAAAGACCGCACCTGTGGGGAGGGGGGAGGGGTACTAATATACGTCAGGGACACGTTGAGTCCGGTTGAATGCCAGTTCCGGTCGGAACGGGAGCTGCTTGGCGTCGATAGGGGATAGTGTGTGTGTAGTTTTAGGAGGCTTCAACTGTCGCGGCAAAAAAGGAGGACGCTAGTTGACTTCCTCACTCAATGGGTCAATGAGCCTACACGAGGCAAAAGCGGTCTAGACTTAGTATTCACGACCGAAGACAACCTCGTCACTGGCCTCACCGTTGACGAATCGTTGGGCGGGAGTGATCACGGTCTGATTAGGTTCCGTGTGTGCGTCCCTCGGTGAAGTGTAGTAACTCGAAAGTCAGTAAGCTCGATCTACAGCGGGCGGACTTTGTTAGCCTCCGGGATAGCGTAGGTGAGATGGGGTTAAAGGTCGGCGGCGATGTTGAGGGAGTGTGGAGTGCATTCCGGGACGAGTTTATGGTGCTGCAGTCTGCTGCCATACCATCAAAACCGGACACCCCTGCTTCAACGCAGCCTAAGTGTTCAGTCGTGACATCGTTTCGGCTATTCGAAATAGGAAAGCCGCGAATAGGAGGGCGAAGGCCAATCGTTCCCATGAGAACACTGAGGCGTAAGTCCGCCTGTGTAGGGAAGTGAAAGCGAAGGTTAGGCTAGCGAAACGTAAGGAAGAACTACGGGTGGCAAGCCTCTGCAAGGGGAACCCTAAGGAGTTCTTCACTTATGTTAATAGTAGAAAGCCCATTAGAAGCATGATAGGTCGGTTAAAGGACCCCAGCGGCGTTCTGCGGACCTCCGACGCGGACATCGCTAATGTGCTCAATGAGCACTTTGTGGGAGTGTTCAGCGGGGAGGACACCCGCATCATCCCCGAGCCAGGCGTCAAGCACAAAGGTGCTGGCCTGGATAGTGTTAGGTCTACCGCGACAGTCGTTGCCGATAGAATAGACAAACTGAGCGCATTTAAGGATCCTGGGCCAGATCAATTCTTCCCAAGAGTGTTGCGGGAGGTGCGCGACCAGGTGACTCCCCACCTGGCTACAGTCTTCAACAAATCGTTGGAGACGGGCCAGGTGCCTGGTGACTGGAAGGAAGCCAATGTGACCCCTATCTTGAAGAAAGGGGATCACGAAAGTCCAGGGAACCATCGTCTCTTTAGTCTCACTTTATTTGTAGGTGAATTATTAGAGGGGATAATAGCGGATAGGATCGTTGACCAATTGGATTCCTACAAGCTACTTGGGGACTCTCAACATGGGTTTAGACGGCATAGGTCGTGTCTCACAAACTTTCTCGAGTTTTTCCACGTCATGTTGAGTGAGTATGATAAGAGTAGGGCGATTGATATGCTTTATCTCGACTTTGAGAAAGCCTTTGATAAGGTACCTCACCGCCGGGTAATGGCCAAAGTGCTCGCGCTGGGTATTGGTGGGGAAGTAGGTAGGTGGATTGAAAACTGGCTGAAGAATAGGCGGCAGAGGGTTGTAATTAAAGGGGCTAGTTCGGGTTGGTCCTCGGTCATAGCGGGGTTCCTCAGGGTTCCGTTTTGGGGCCACTGTTGTTTATCATTTACATAAATGATATCGACGGTGGCATCGTCAGTCGGATCGCCAAATTCGCTGATGACACAAAGCTTGGGGCCAATGTTAGGACGCTCGAGGTGATAGAGCAACTGCGTGCGGACCTAGGTAAGATAGGAGAGTGGTCCGAAAAATGGCAAATGCCGTTTAACTTGGGTAAGTGCAAGGTCATGCACATTGGCAACGTCAATCCCAAGTTTGACTACTCAGTGTTGGGAAGTAATATCGAGGCCACTGATTTGGAAAAGGAATTTGGTGTGCTAATTAGCCACGACCTTAAGTTTACCAAACAATGCAAAGAGGTGGAAAAGAAAGCCCAGAAGTTGTTGGGTTATATCAGGAGGCAATTTCGATTTCGGAACAAGGAGATTGTGCTCTCGCTGTACAATTCTCTGGTTCGGCCGCACCTGGAGTATGCTGTGCAGTTCTGGTCGCCCACCCTCAGGAAAAATATTGAGAGGCTGGAGCGAGTGCAGGCGAGGGCCACAAAGTTAATCCCTTCCGTTAGGCATATGGGCTACAATCGACGCTTACGCGCCCTGAACTTGTTTTCGCTGGAAACTCGGATGCTGCGCGGTCAACTGATCGAGGTTTTCAAGTTCTTATGCGCGTTCAACAATGTCGATTTTAGAAACATGTTTAGTTTAAATGATAACCCAACTCGCAACAATGGTTGAAAGTTACATTTGAAACGGTTTAGGACTAGTGTGTGTGGGAATTACCTTACGTATAAGATCTGTAACACGTGAAACAGGCTACATTCAGAAGTTGGGAACAGTTCCTCTGTGGATCATTTCAAGAAAAGGTCAGACCACATCTTGCACACTATTTGAGGGTGTAAAAAATTTTCCCTGGCATCCGTTGCTATTGGTACCTCCTCGGTATGGGCCGGAAGGCCTTTTGAGGTATTTCTTTTCCTTGTAACTCATTGTAACTCTCTCTCTCTCTCTCTCTCTTTCTCTCTCTCTTTCTTTCTTTCTCTGTCTCCCTCTTTCTCTCTCTCTTTCTCTCTCTCTCTCTTTCTTTCTCTCTTTCTTTCTTTCTCTGTCTCCCTCTTTCTCTCTCTCTTTCTTTCTCTCTCTCTTTCTTTCTCTCTCTCTTTCTTTCTCTCTCTCTTTCTTTCTCTCTCTCGCAAATGTGCTTAATGAATACTTTGCGGGAGTGTTCACCATGGAGGACAGCCGCGTCATCCCCGAGCCAGGCGTCAGGCACAAAGGTGCTGGCCTCGATAGTGTTCGATGTACCGCGACAGTCGTTGCCGATAGAATAGACAAATTGAGCGCGTTTAAGGATCCTCGGTCAGACCAGTTTCTCCCCGGAGTGTTGTGGGAGGTGCTCGACAAGGTGGCTCCCCACCTGGCTACAGTCTTCAACAAATCTTTGGAGACGGGTCAGGTACCTGGTGACTGGAAGGAAGCCAACGTGACCCCTATCTTTAAGAAAGGGGATCACGAAAGTCCAGGGAACTCTCGTCCCATTAGTCTCACTTCAATTGTAGGTAAATTACACTGGCCAACAAAATGAAACCTTTTTTTCTCATCACAAACATGATCACACTTTTCTTAATGCATTTTTCGCGCTGATTCCGAATCTGGTTTTATGTTTTTTCTAGCACGTATAGTTATATAGATACACTGGTTTTGATATTTTTAAGTTTTTGATATTGCTATAAGAAATTTATGGATGTATAGATCACACTTAGGAATGCTAAACAACAAATACATCATATACCTTATTCATGTACTTATAAATAAGAATATATACATTATTTTATTAAAAGCGCTGTGAGTGTGATTTCCTTTTGTAAATTTGGCCTGGATTGTCACGATACAGCATCCAACAATGGTCCGCCATCATGCTTTCATTCCAATATCCTTGGTAGCGCTTCTCCATCATCTGAATATCTTGATGGAAGCGCTCTCTTTGCTCGTCACTCACTGCACCAAGGTTTTCAGGAAAGAAATCTAAGTGGGAATGCAGGAAGTGAATTTTTAACGACATTCGACACTCCATTTCTTTGAAGGCATCAAGGAGGTTCTTGACTCCATCCTTATACGCAGGTGACTTGTTGCTTCCAAGAAAGTTTTCACATATCCATTTGAACGCCAGCCAAGCCTTCAATTCCAGCGGACTTAGGACTTTTTCAAATTCAGTGTCATTCAAAACCTCCCTTATTTGTGGCCCAACAAAATTCCTTCCTTCAATTTTGCTGCAGTAACCTTCGAAATTTCCTTGAAGGTATTGGAACCCTTCAGAATTGACTTTACCCATTGCTTTAACAAAATTCTTCATTAAACCAAGTTTAATGTGAAGAGGTGGCAGATAGATCTTTTGGAGGTCCACTAAAGGGACAGACTGGACATTGCTTATCCCTGAGACATATGTATACCTAAGTGGCCAGTCACTTTTGGTGTAATGTTCTATAGTGGCGCGACTGTCCCACAGGCAAAGGGAACAACAAAATTTTGTGAATCCTGACTACATACCCATAAGCATTCCCATAACTTTTAGATCTCCACAAACATTCCATTGATGACTGTCGTATTTGATTGCCTTAAGTAGTATATCCATATTGTCATATGTCTCTTTTAGATGGACGGAATGGGCAATGGGAATGGATGGCATTATATTACCATTATGCAAAAGAACTGCTTTCAGGCTTCTCTGCGACGAATCAATAAAGAGGCGCCACTCAGATGCCACATACGTCTGAGATATGGCTGTAAATAGTCCATTGATGTCATGGCAATAACAGAGAGGACCGTCTACTGAAAAGAATGCTGTTAATTCAAAATTCCGCTTTCGGTAGTAACTAATACGAACATTGTTCTCAAGTAAATTGTTCTCCTTTAGTCTTGAGGCGAGAAGCTCTGATTTCTCTTTAGACAGCGATAAGTCTCTAACAAGATCATTCAACTGTCCTTGGGTTAACTTTTTAGGCTCTGAATGTCTACCTTCAAAAGTGTACTCTGGTTCTGTAGATGGTCCGGAAACGCCAGTTGCACCTTCATCACTTTCCATGTCATCTATGATAGAATCTAGCCTATCACTTGGGGGAATTGGAATGGGCAATGTTTCATCATGTTTTACTGGTCTACGTGCTGAATCCAAGTTTGGATATACAATCTGGTGTTTGTTCTTGGCAGAAAACCCAATTAAGTTCACACTACAAAATAACAGTCTTCATGATGATCTCTCGGCTCCCTCCATATCATGGGTATGGCAAATGGCATTGAAGCTTTCTTTTTGTTAAGCCAATCACGTAATCCATTTGAACAGCCAGAACAGATTTGATGTGGCGCCCATGGTTTATCTTGGTCACCTAGATGGCAACCAAAGTATAGCTTGTATATTTTCTTAATGTCGGTTGTAATACTTCGTCGCTGTGTTTTAGTTGTCAACTGGCCGCATACGAAACAGAACTTGTCGGGGTCATTCTTACATTGTCGAGGCAAGTTGACTGACCTGAGCAAACTATAAATTCAAAAAAATGTACACCAACTTGACACAACAAGTTCTTGGACTGGACTGATCTTTTGACACACAAAGCACGGCGTTGTTGCCTGAATCACAATGCTGCTAGACGTAAAAGCTCACACCTGAAATACATAAAATGTATAATTAAGATAATTGAAATAAATAAGATGAATAAACTAAAAAAAAACAATAAAATAAACACAATCAAATGTTGAAATATTAGTATTTTGCCTATTTAAAATGGTTAAATCTGTGTAGTTATATATATGCCTTCATCTTGAAAACTATACGTGCTAGAAAACATCTGAATGCAGTTTTGGAATCAGCGTGAAAAATGCTATCCAGCCACCACAAATTTTACTCTGATGAAAAATCTTTGTTGACCAGTGTTATTAGAGGGGATAATAGCGGATAGGATCTTTGACCATTTGGATTCCTACAAGCTACTTGGGGACTCTCAACATGGGTTTAGACGGCATAGGTCGTGTATCACCAACTTGCTCGAGTTTTTCCGTCATGTTGAGTAAGTATGATACGAGTAGTGTGATTGATATAGTTATCTCGACTTTCGAAAGCCTTTGATAAGGTTCCTCACCGCCGGGTAATGGCCAAAGTGCGCGCGCTGGGTATTGGTGGGGAAGTAGGTAGGTGGATTGAAAACTGGCTGAAGAATAGGCGGCAGAGGGTTGTAATTAAAGGGGCTAGTTCGGGTTGGTCCTCGGTCACTAGCGGAGTTCCTCAGAGTTCCGTTTTGGGGCCACTGTTGTTTATCATTTACATAAATGATATCGACGGTGGCATCGTCAGTCGGATCGCCAAATTCGCTGATGACACAAAGCTTGGGGCCAATGTTCGGATGCCCGAGGCGATAGAGCAACTGCGTGCGGACCTAGGTAAGATAGGAGAGTGGTCCGAAAAATGGCAAATGCCGTTTAACTTGGGTAAATGCAAGGTGATGCACATTGGCAACGTCAATCCCAAGTTTGACTACTCAATATTGGGAAGTAATATCGAGGCTACTGATTTGGAAAAGGAATTGGGTGTGCTAATTAGCAGCCAACTTAAGTTTACCAAACAGTGCGTAGAGGTGGAAAAGAAAGCCCAGAAGCTGTTGGCTTATATCAGGAGGCAATTTCAGTTTCGGAACAAGGAGATTGTGCTCTCTCTGTACAATTCTCTGGTTCGGCCGCACCTGGAGTATGCTGTGCAGTTCTGGTCGCCCACCCTCAGGAAAGATATTGAGAGGCTGGAGCGAGTGCAGGCGAGGGCCACAAAGTTAATCCCTTCCGTTAGGCATAAGGGCTACAATCGACGCTTACGCGCTCTGAACTTGTTTTCGCTGGAAACTCGGAGGCTGCGCGGTCAACTCATCGAGGTTTTCAAGTTCTTACTCGGGTTCAACGATGTTGATTTTAGAAGCATGTTTAGTTTAAATGATAACCCAACTCGCAACAATGGTTGGAAGTTGGATTTGAAACGGTTTAGGACTAGTGTGTGTGGGAATTACTTTACGTAGAAGATCTGTGACACGTGGAACAAGTTACCTTCAGAAGTAGTGAACAGTTCCTCTGTGGATCACTTCAAGAAAAGGTTAGATCATATCTTGCACACTATTTGAGGGTGTAGAAAATTTTCCCTGGCACCCGTTGCCATTGGTACCACCTCGGTATGGGCCGCAAGGCCTTTTGAGGTACTTCTTTTCCTTGTAACTCCTTGTAACTCTCTCTTCTATCTCTCTTCTATCTATCTCTCTCTCTCTCTCTCTCTCTCTCTCTCTCTCTTCTCTCTCTCTCTCTCTCCGCAGGGGGTATAAAGGTTATGCACATTCCTTCTGGGTGTTGTAAACTTTATACTTGGTGTGTGACAGCCCTCCGGTTCCGAGTCGTGGGATTCTAGAGAAATTGGCTGCCAGTCCCTTTAGGTTCTCTCTCTCTTTCGGGAGGGTGATGTCTGTTGTACAATCCTGTCCCGTGTGTTACTAAGACCCTGTCCTTTTAGCTTAGGTTAAGGATGTTATCCTCTGACTGGAAAAAAAAAAAAAATTGTTCTCGTATTTTGTGGTTTTCTCTTCTTTTACTATTAGGACCCTACTGCTACCTCATACGTGGGAAGAGAGGCTTTGGAACCTCTAGAAATAACACCATTTAACGCTCGTAGGTCGTGAGAGACTGGGATGGAGGGGTCCCAGGCCTAGGGGCGCGATGAATGGAGTGTGGCTAGTGCCCCGTTAAGCCCATTCCTAACGCGTAATGGCCTGACCAGCCCCCTGCGACCGTTCTTTGGTGACCAGTTGATGGTGCTTGGCTGTACTGCTCTTACGTAAGAAAGCTTTACTGCCCAGCTGGCTGCCAGGCCAGCATTAACTCTCGGGCGTAGCCTCTGAGTCTGGTGGGATATCCCTTGAACACTGGATTCTAAGAGTCTGGCCGCTTGTGAGTGACTAGTAAGACTTAGTAAGGGGCTGCATCTCGTTATCGCTCCTGGCGGGAAATCCGTGACACCTGCGTCGCGAGTGTTTGTCAGTTGGTAGCTGCGACACGTTTGGGACTGTCCGGCCCTGGGGAGACCCTTGATCGGTGTGGCAGCAGCGAGAGGTGTAGTCTTCTGGATGGGATGAACGTCACTTGCAAATAAGCGGATTCGTCTACGCGCGGTAGGAATTCACCCCCCCCTTTCCTTTTTTTATATACTGGTCAGTACGTTTTTGATAGTTTTCATTGCTAGAACATTCATCTTATTCAGTGTATTCAGAGTTCGAAAAAATAAAAATAGTTACAATGACTGGACCGCAGAAACTGAAGGCTGAATGTGCGAGGTGTGGAGTAAACCAGTGGGTGACGAACTTCAAAGAAGCCTCCTTCGAGAAGACCAACTACTCCAGCATGTGCCGTTTTGCGAATTCATGCAGTTTTACGAGAAGCTAGAGGAGAGAGTCCGGCGGCTCGAGTCGTCCAGATCGGCTGTTGGAGGTGCGGCGGTCACTGACGCGGCTGCGCCATCCACCCCGGAGCTCATTGATAGGATAGCTGCCCTGGAAACGCGGTCCAGCGATGGACTGGACAGAGCTCGGGGCCGCGGAGAAAGGGTAGAGGTGCAACCTGGGGCCAGGGTACAAAATCAGTGTGAGGATTCGCCAGCGACCTACGTGGAATGCACAGAACCGCGGCGCAAGGTGGAGGGCAGGGAGGGCACAAAGAAGGGGCTGATATAGAAGGGTGGGAATGGGCCGATAAAGAAAAATGGTGGGAAGGGGCCTACTGATAGCCCAAAGAAACCGAAGGATGTAGCTGCCGCTCGGGGTGGGTCGGCTGGTGTAAGTGCGTTTATGGGTGGCGACGGGTATCGAAAGGCTTCTGGCAAGAAGGCTGCGAAGCCGAAGCCTGAGACCCCGGTTGCCCCTGTCAGGACTTCCAACCGCTTTAGTCTCCTGTGCTCGAAGGAAGAAGACACCGTTTTGATTGGGGACTCGCAGATCAGGGGCCAGGAGAAGTACTTTGCTTCTGAAAACCGGGACGGGAGGAAGGTAAGGTGCTTACCTGGGCGGGGAACTGCGCACTTAAGGAAGGAGCTAGAGAAGCTGCGCATGGCTAGTCGGAGGACTGCGATCGTTGTCCACGCTGGTGGCAACGATCTGTTCCTCAAAAACTGTAGGGTAGGTTTTACAGAAGGGTTCATCACCGAGATCATGTCTCTTGCGGATGATCTAAAACAGAAAACAGACAGGGGAATGTTGATGGGTATTTTATCGCGGATGAATGCCAGTGACCACGCGCTCAGCAAGGTCATTGGCATCAACGAGAAGATGCAAAACTTGTGCGTCCCGCCGGCCGTGAGGTTTATTGACCCCTTCGACGCGTAGGTGGGACCTTTACCATAGGGATGGTGTCCACCTCAATGACAAGGGTAAAGGTGTGCTAGGCGCGCTGCTCGACCGGCACCTATACAGAATGGTGAGGTCGAGCCCGGGGAGAGATGACGGGCCCCCACCGGCGAGAGATGATGTTGAGCCGGTGGCGGACGCACCTTCAACTGAAGGGTGCGGCCAGATACAGGTGGGTGACCCTCCTTCCACGTTGGGGGCTCAGGCTCCTGCGGAAGTTGCCCCCTCGTTGGTGAGGGGCTCTTCAACTACCGACAGCCTGGCTGTTCGGGAAACGAGTCGTGCTAGGGGACGGTCAGAATAGGGAAGGCTCCCTCCGTGCAATGCTTTTTAATGCTAGGTCGATTAGGAATAAGTTTTGCGAGCTACGAGCGCTCTTAGCTTCAGAATACCATGATACCGTTGCTATCACCGAGTCCTGGATTTATACTGATCGTAGGGACTACGTTGGGGAGTTCGAAATTCCCGGGTATAGAATGCTTCGAAAAGACCGCACCCGTGGGGAGGGGGGAGGGGTACTAATATACATCAGGGACACGTTGAGACCGGTTGACTGCCAGTTCCGATCGGAACGGGAGCTGCTTGGCGTCGATCTGAACGTGGGACGGACGAACTGTAACTCCTTGTAACTCTCTCTCTCTCTCTCTCTCTCTCTCTCTCTCTCTCTCTCTCTCTCTCTGAATCATTTCTGGAAGAAATATATGGAATGGGTAAGTTATATTTGACACGCCCCAGAATCCGTGGATCCTGAGAGTGGCCCAGGACCTCTGGTTGGCAGGTAGTAGCGCTTATACGTTATGACCCCACCTAAATTTCACCGACGGCTAAAAGGAAACTCGTGATTCGGTTATTGGGGGTGTTTACAATTAGGTTCGCGTATATAAATGGAGGCATTTTCATCTGGATTCCACAACCGTTGTATTTATCATAGGATAACTACATAGATGTATCGTCAACAGTTTTACAGCTACCCGCAGTTGTTTGAAGATGCAGACACTGCAGCGTTGTCTACACTTCATCTTTTCGCAGCGGCAGACCGGAACGCCCTACTTTCAACGCAATCCATTGCAGAAATTTGTGACGGCGAGAAAGAACCGACCGTTGAAAACGGCACTGAAATGTAAGTAATTATTTTAATTTGTGGTTTGGGCTATATACATCGTTTCATTCAGTGCCCATATTAGTTAATTTATAAAAAGCCATAATAAATGCGTTTTGAAAAACTATTTGTGATTTAAACGGAAGGCTGAGCTATGTATATTTATCGTTTCATTCAGTGCAAGTGTTATAATTTATAAAAATTCGTAATAAAACGAGGTGAAAGGATATCTGCCCAGAGGTCGAGACCCGGTGCTGGCAGACGATGCGTAGCACACCCAGCTAATCTTCCTTCCTGATAACGTCATTTAGACAGTGGATTTATTATACGATGAAGGTGTCATTTGAAAGTGAAATTTTATTACACGCTTGTTTCTCATAACTTAAGAATTTATAGAAAGTTCTACAGGTAGGGATTTAGAATTGCCAAAACTTTAAAGAATTTCCTGCGGTCCCGGGTTCGAGACCCGGTGCTGGCAGATGATGCATGCGTAGCACATCCAGCTAATCTTACTTTTGAGCCCTGTTAGGATATCTGCTTTGTGATTATTAGTTGCCCCGGGTGCCCTAATCGGCATTTTCTCTTATTGTAACGCTCTTGCAATATATAAATATATATATATATATATATATATATATATATATATATATATCTGGATGTATATGTTAAAAACCCGGTCCCGAGTTCGTTATCCGGTGCTGGCTGATGATGCGTAGTGCACCCAGCTAATCTTCCTTTTGAGCTGTAAATTAGTGTACTTGTAACGCCTTGCAGCTCTCTCTCTCTTTCTCTTCATATATATATATATATATATATATATATATATATATATACTTCTGTGTGCATTTTGGTGAAAAGCAATTGATCCTTAATTATTGCCCATTCTGTGTCGCCTTCGTGGTTATTTCGACATATATATATATATAAATATATATATATATATATATTATATATATGTTAAACACAGACCGTGCATGGAACAAGGAATTCTTCTGGGAAAATTAAATCCACTATAGTCCGAATAAGTAATGGTAAATGACAAATACCATAGTTTTTCTTTTTCATGATGCTAGCCCGACGTGGGCAACGGGTCTCTCGCAAAGAGGTCCCCTAAATATAGCTCCCTCACAGCTATCTGCAAAGCAGACAGGATCCAGCTTTGGGACATGGATCTAGGGTTTAAAGCAAGCCTAGTCCCACTACATTCAGAACCTCTATATAAGTAAAAGACTCGTTGCATTCACGTCGGATTGAATAAATCAAAGAAAAAGGGGTAACTATTGCATTTTTAGCAAAAAAAAAAAAACTTAAACATCAACCGGGACATTGAGCGCCCACTTTTCAAGGCACGTAACACCGTAACACGTCCGTTTAATATACACAAACTCAGAATGGTCCCCTGAGAAACTTATATGTTAAACACAGACCGTGCATGGAACAAGGAACTCTTCTGGGAAAATTAAATCCACTATAGTCCGAATAAGTAATGGTGAATGACAAATACCATAGTTTTTCTTTTTCATGATGCTAGCCCGACGTGGGCAACGGGTCTCTCGCAAAGAGGTCCCATAAATATAGCTTCCCTCACCAGCTATCTGCAAAGCAGACAGGATCCAGCTTTGGAACATGGATCTAGGGTTTAAAGCAAGCCTAGTCCCACTACATTCAGAACCTCTATATAAGTAAAAGACTCGTTGCATTCACGTCGGATTGAATAAATCAAAGAAAAAGGGGTAACTATTGTATTTTTAGCCAAAAAAAACAAAACTTAAACCTCAACCGGGACATTGAGCGTCCACTTTTCAAGGCACGTAACACGTCCGTTTAATATACACAAACTCAGGATGGTCCCCTGAGAAACTTATATGTTAAACACAGACCGTGCATGGAACAAGGAACTCTTCTGGGAAAATTAAATCCACTATAGTCCGAATAAGTAATGGTAAATGACAAATACCATAGTTTTTCTTTTTCATGATGCTAGCCCGACGTGGGCAACGGGTCTCTCGCAAAGAGGTCCCATAAATATAGCTTCCCTCACCAGCTATCTGCAAAGCAGACAGGATCCAGCTTTGGGACATGGATCTAGGGTTTAAAGGAAGCCTAGTCCCACTACATTCAGAACCTCTATATAAGTAAAAGACTCGTTGCATTCACGTCGGATTGAATAAATCAAAGGAAAAGGGGTAACTATTGTATTTTTAGCCAAAAAAAACAAAACTTAAACCTCAACCGGGACATTGAGCGTCCACTTTTCAAGGCACGTAACACGTCCGTTTAATATACACAAACTCAGAATGGTCCCCTGAGAAACTTATATGTTAAACACAGACCGTGCATGGAACAAGGAACTCTTCTGGGAAAATTAAATCCACTATAGTCCGAATAAGTAATAGTAAATGAAAAATACCATAGTTTTTTTTGGCTAAAAATACAATAGTTACCCCTTTTTCTTTGATTTATTCAATCCGACGTGAATGCAACGAGTCTTTTACTTATATAGAGGTTCTGAATGTAGTGGGACTAGGCTTGCTTTAAACCCTAGATCCATGTCCCAAAGCTGGATCCTGTCTGCTTTGCAGATAGCTGGTGAGGGAAGCTATATTTATGGAACCTCTTTGCGAGAGACCCGTTGCCCACGTCGGGCTAGCATCATGAAAAAGAAAAACTATGGTATTTGTCATTTACCATTACTTATTCGGACTATAGTGGATTTAATTTTCCCAGAAGAGTTCCTTGTTCCATGCACGATCTGTGTTTAACATATAAGTTTCTCAGGGGACCATTCTGAGTTTGTATATATATATATATATATATATATATATATATATATATATATATATATATATATATATATATGGTGTGGTTGTACCAATACATTTCTACACACATTTTATCATAAATGTTTCATTAGCGGTTATCCTCAATTACAGCCTAGTTTGCATTAGCAGTGAGCTACGATTTCTGAATAAAAATCAATTTACGAAAAATGGACTTTAATTAAAACAGATTCAGTATGGACTAATCATGTTAATTTCTCTTTAAAGGACCGATGCGGAACTTGATCGCGTTATAGCTACTTTTCGCGACAGCTTTGATGAAAGACAAATAAATGGCGGCGATTTGGAGGCTTTACTGCGCAGCCATCCCAGTGACCTGAATAGCGAGGTCGAGGTATTGGCTCACATCCGGTCCGGCGAATGCCAGGTCATCGAGGAACTAACGTAAGTTTTTTTGTAGTTAAGAACAAAACACATTGTATTTTCTTCAATTTATTAAATAGTAGAAAGCATGTTTTAGTACAATTCGGCTTACAGAAATAGCGTCCATTAAATAAGACTAACATTAATGGACACATTTTACAGTTAGAATTATATACAGGGTGTCCCATAAGTCCGGCATCATAGGAGAAATTCATATTTTTCTATTTCTACAAACCATAATTCATATTTTTCTTATGCTCGGGATGCCAATTTCCCGTCCACCATTCTGTTCAGTGACGAGGCTGTTTTTTATTGAAATGGTGAGGTAAATCGACAGAACATCAGCTACTGGTCTCAAAACAACCCTCACTGGTATACCTCTTCAAAGGAACAAGGTGCATCTCGGGTGATGGTATGGTGTTGCATTTGGAAGGATCGCATCCTAGGCCCCCTCTTTTTCGATGAACTTGTCACTGGAGGCATTTACCTACGTATGCTCAAGGCAGAAGCATTTCCCAGTGTCTTGAACGAAGAAGGAAATTTCCCAACATGGTTCCAGCAAGACGGCGCTCCTGCACATTACAGCACCCAAGTAAGGGAATACCTGTACCAACAATTCCCTGGTCATTGGATAGGACGTCGAGGGCCTGTGGAATGGCCAGCTAGAAGCCCGGATCTCACGCAACTTGAAAGCGCTGATATACGCAGAGAAAATTAGGAGTGTTGAACATTTGCGGCAGCGCATTATTGGGGCATGTAACACCATTACTCCTGATATCATTCACCGTGTGCTTGCTGACTGTGTATCACGTCTGAATTTGTGTATTGAAAACAATGGTGGACATATTGAGCACGTTCTGTAAATAAAAGCTTTTGTTTTGCCTTTTTTTATTATTTTTCCTATGATGCCGGACTTATGGGACACCCTGTATACACACGTAAAACTTTACACAATACAGCGAGTGCGCACAAATCGGTACTTTTTTTATCTGCATACCAATTCATCATTCATCTCAGTGTCCCACAAATCGAATAATCTTTAAAAATTTATAAATCCCTTCCCACGTGACATGTGCAGGAAAAATGAAAGACAGTACATGCCACAAGTATTACTAAAATATCCTTGGAAACGGTAAGGATTCCAGACAATTTCAGGGACATGTAGTTGTTCGATAAATTGTACGATAACAGGTCACTCCAGGGCTGAGTGCCGAGTGAATCAAAATAGTACATTCTTTCCCTATTTTTAAAATAGATTGCAAACCAATGAATTCCCTCACCCCCCACAATGTCCGTATTGACGATAAGACTACACCAATCTCTCTTAGTTGGCAATTTCAACATTTCTTTCTTCGCAAATACATCGATAAATTTGGAGCGTGTGCCTCGGTCACTTTTCATTACTCTCTGGAGTGTATTTGTGTCCATTTTAAAAGTCTGTGACAACATTCGTGAAACCGTCGAGCTCTATTAGAGCTTGTGATTCGAGGTATACTAGTACACTAATAGGTGCGTCTATAGGATCGACGAATTCCAATCTGACTGAGATGTTCCCACTTTGTTGTGGACTTGAGTGTGTATTTACACTAGCAGATAATTTAGTGGTAATATCAAATGGGTAAACATTAAATTGATTGACAAATTTTTTCTGCGTTACGCCAATCCCAAGCTCGTCACAGCCACCGGCAATATGGGCCAGATTACTATAAGCTCTCGCACAGAGCGAGAACACAGTCTGATGAGTAGTCCGTAACCATAGTCCCGCCTAATGCAACGCCATTTACGTATAGATTTATATTTATAAGGCTGAAATTCTCGAACTTAAAGGCGCTCTTTTTATATTTTCCATTTGTCGAAGCGTGATCCTGAATTCCAATTAATATCCTTTTAGGTAGAACTCCCAGGGCCATGTTTTCTAGCTGCTTCGAGGCCAACCCTGCGGGCACCGTGTATAGTTTGATCTGTACTCGGTTAATTGGGTATTTTACTGTTGCGTGTATTAAATTTTTTTCAATTTCTACATATTCCGGCGAACTTAATTTCACTCGCCGTACGCGCAGATATGTTTCCATGATGTGAATCACAACGGGTTTTGCGCCCTCTTCTTGATCAGGTCCCACATTTATGCAGATCTCAGGATTCGTGCGGTTGAGTTTTAACTTCATATCCACCCCATTCATAAGCAGTTTCTTCTGGAACGTGAAGTCTGTATGCAGACGTCCAAAACACTCGCATATCTTCTTTTAGAATTTTTAAATTTATCCTTTATACTACTTTCGTCTTTAGTCTGATAATAGCCCTCGGCAGTTAAAAAGGTATCCTTCGCTTCTTTTGAAAAGTTGAGGGCATTTTCCAGATAGGATCGTAGGTGATAATAATCCGTTTCTGCCGAGATGTTGACCTGATTTAAATACACCTCACACTGGCTGAATATGGAGTGTAGAAAGTTGGTTTCAGGATATGCAGAGTAACTATCATCGCAGTCCGTTCCATCTGAATGGGCTATACGCAGTTTAACGTACATGTGCATGCAGCTTGGGTCAAAAAAGTATGGGTCTGAGCTGGGTATCACGAATTCTATAGGGTCACTCGGGGAACTAATCGTGTTTAACCCAGCTTCTCCCAAATGCTTTTAATAGTGTCCGATTTTCTTAAAATTTAATGTTGAACATTATATTGCATAGTTATACAACCTTCGATATGAATATATTCATTTTCAATAATTATATGAGGGACATATATATATACAGGGTGTTTGAAAACTTTCTGTACAAATTGTAATGGGGGATAGGCAACACCAAGACAAACCCTTTTCGTCTATAAGTGTATGTCCGCTGACGTCACCATTCGGCGCGAGAGGGCGCCGCTGCAATTGGCTAAAAGGTGAAGTAGGCTAGACTCGCGCTTGCCGCGGGCATTCATTCTAAATCGGACGTAGTACGCGTAACATGTTTATTTAAAGAAGGCATGTTTATTTAAAGAAGGTGCTGAAAGTTGCGACCGGTAGCATCAATGCATGCCCGACAGCGTCGAACCATTGACCGACGTACACGTCGAAAGATTTTTGGCATTTCGGGAACAGTTCCAGCGGCGACAGCGATTCTTGCTACGAGGTCTTCTTCTGAGTAAATGGGAGTCTCGTACACGAGGTTCTTCATGTGTCCCCACAAGAAGAAATCGAGGCATGTTAAATCGGGCGATCTCGGTGGCCAGGCTACGGGCCCACCCCGGCCTATCCATCGGTCCCCAAAAGTGGCGTTCAGATAATCCCGCACATCGTTGCTGGAGTGTGCTGGGGCCCCGTCGTGTTGAAACCACATTCGTCTACGAATAGCCACGGGAACATCTTCCAGCAGTTCCGGCAACGTTTCTTCAAGAAATATCCGATAAACCCGCCCGTCGAGTCGGGCAGAGGCAGCTGGTACGGCCCAATCAACTTGCCATGGACGATACCCGCCCAAACATTGACGGCGAACCGTTCTTGATGAGCATGCACCCGTGTAGCATGTGGATTTGCGTGCGCCCACACGTGAGAATTGTGCATGTTAAACACACCCTCACGTCTGAAACAGGCCTCATCTGAGAACAGCACATAAGCCGGAAAATTAGGCTGCACCACTGTCAGCTGCAGAAACCAGCGTGCGAATTCCTCACGAAGAGGGTAATCCCGAGGTTGTAATGCCTGGACTCTCTGACGATGAAACGGATGTAACTGCTGCTCGTGCAACACTCTCCAGACCAGGTCGTGGTTCACACCGAGGATACGTGCAACACCTCGCGTGCTTGCGCTTGGATTGTCCTCAAATCGCCGTAGGATTTCTTCTTCCATGTCAGGAGTGCGCACGTTTCTCTCCCGACCAGTGCCATGCATGTTCGCATGGAATGTTCCAGTTTCTCGCAGTCGCCGATGCAAATGCGCAAACGTTTGGTGGTTTGGCACACGTCTGTTTGGGAAGCGCTGTCGGTACAACCTCACAGCAGCTCTTCCGTTTCCATTGGCAGCCCCATACACCATATGCATGTCAGCCATCTCAGCAGTCGTGAAGCGCTCCATGTTACGCGTACTACGCCCGATTTAAGAATGCCCGCGGCAAGCGCGAGTCTAGCCCACTTCACCTTTTAGCCAATTGCAGCGGCGCCCTCTCGCGCCGAATGGTGACGTCAGCGGACATACACTTATAGACGAAAAGGGTTTGTCTTGGTGTTGCCTATCCCCCATTACAATTTGTACAGAAAGTTTTCAAACACCCTGTGTATATATATATATATATATATATATATATATATATATATATATATATATATATATGTATGTATATATATATATGACGCCCTAGGGAGTCATTGGAACTTAGAAATTATAAATGTTGCTGAAAATTTTTATTGATATAAAGGTTGTAACATAATTATTATAGTCCTTCAACAAAGGAACAAATTAAAACATAGTGACAATGTATAAAGCACTCATAATTAGAAAATATTAAAAATTGCATTATTTTTTCTCATGATATTGCTGCCAGCAAGTCTTCAGATGTAATGTCACACCGCATTTTGTGCACTGAATTTTGCTGTTTTTCTTGCATAGAATGCATCGCCTGGAAGTAGTGAATGATGATGGATAGTGCTTTATGTTGTCAGTTCTAACTTCTGTTGGGGGTCTAGCTTCTCTTTCTCTTGGTCCTGGCAACGATGCTGCTAGAGGTCTCGGTTTTGATTTACTTTGTTGAAGTAAAATTTGCGCTAAAGTTCGCCTCTATTCCTTGTTAGAGATGGAGGCTCCAGATAAAAGCTCGTACAAACGCTGGGAATAAACTACTGCCATATTGTTCCACCAATAATTGGTGGCCAGTTCCACTTTTTGCACGGATTTTCGGTCGAACATCAAAAAGAGATCTGTCAAATAAATCGACACCACCCATTCCTTCATTATAAGACTTTACCATAGCAGATTGTGGATCATTGACCTTCCCTTTTCCTTTGACCCAACGTTTAGTTTGACCAAGTGAGTTAACTCCTTCGGCATTGCTGCAGAAAGTTACTACAGCATTGTCTTTCCAAGTAACAATCTCAACATTGCCCTCTGAACGGTAGTCAAAATCCTCTTGGTTTTTTCTTCATTACAACTTGACTTAGGAATGGGCAGAATCTTGTTTGGTTTTGCCGCACTGTGCCTGTAGCTAACGCCCATGCTATTGAGTTTCAATATTATGTTGTACGAAGTAAAAAAGTTATCGAAATAAAAGTGGTGATCTTTTGGATTCCTACATGCTGAGATACAATCTTTTATAGCAAGAGTTCTCAATGGTTCATTGGTGGGGGGCTTATTAGGTGTTTGCCCCTCATACAAAGTTATTTTATAAGGCATCCCTGTAGAACTGGCAAGTACCCAAGATTTGAAGCCGAATCTGATCGGTTTCCCACGTATGTACTGTTTACAACTATGACGTCCAAAGTAAGGAGTCATAGACGCGTCGATACTCAAAACTTCATGGAGAATTCCAAATTGAAAATGTTTTTATTTAACAGACCGTATAATGGCACAACCTTGGCTATCTTGTTATTGCACAGATTACTGTTATTGGCAGCATGTAGAAATGTCTTGATTTCCTCGAAGCGATTTCTGCTCATTGTTTCAGAAAATATTGGGCATTCTCAATCCTTTGCCAGGCTCCAAAAGTCCTTTTCATTTGTCCGCAGATTGTATCCAGAAAGCAATATTAGTCCAATAAAATTACACATTTCTTCTTTTTCAATGTTGAAACTTTGGTAATTTTTGTCATTATGCGCATAACGATTTGTTTCTTGAACCAAAAGATCTAGAAGCTCATCAAACACTTTGATAAAAATGCCCCATTCACTAGCTGTCGATAACTCAGGAAAATTACTTAATAAATTTTTAGATGCATATACATTTGAATTTTGGCCCGCACTTTTCTTTTCCTTGACTTCACTATTAATTTTTTTCCATTTGGGTGTCTCTGTCCTACAGCACTTCTTACATTTTCAAGTGTTTCTGTGTCCGATTCTTCAGAATCTGACAGCATAATGTCAACTTCAACAGGTATTTCTTGTGGAAGATCAGATGTTTCTCGTAATTCTTCTTCATTTTCCATTTCTTCATCACTTCCACCGCCTTCATCAGGAACTCCAGTTATTACAATATCTGCATGACTCACTGAATTACTTTCTTCTAAGTCGGCAATGGCATCACGCAGAAATCGATGGTGTATTATTTTATTGCCGTAAAATCGCTTTCTATCCATTCCTAGAAGGAGAAAAAAACAATATAATATATATATATATATAATATATATATATATATACAGGGTGTCCCATAAGTCCGGCATCATAGGAAAAATAATAAAAAAAGGCAAAACAATAGCTTTTATTTACAGAACGTGCTCAATATGTCCACCATTGTTTTCAATACACAAATTCAGACGTGATACCCAGTCAGCAAGCACACGGTGAATGATATCAGGAGTAATGGTGTTACATGCCCCAGTAATGCGCTGCCGCAAATGTTCAACACTCCTAATTTTCTCTGTGTATACCAGCGCTTTCAAGTGGCCCCAGAGATAAAAATCTAGTGGCGTGAGGTCCGGGCTTCTAGCTGGCCATTCCACAGGCCCTCGACGTCCTATCCAATGACCAGGGAATTGTTGGTACAGGTATTCCCTTACTTGGGGGCTGTAACGTGCAGGAGCGCCGTCTTGCTGGAACCATGTTGGGAAATTTCCTTCTTCGTTCAAGACACTGGAAAATGTTTCTTCCTTGAGCATACCTAGGTAGGTGCCTCCAGTGACATGTTCATCGAAAAAGAGGGGCCTATGATGCGATCCTTCCAAATGCCACGCCATACCATCACCCGAGACCAGTAGCGGGTGTTCTGTCGATTTACCTCACCATTTCCATAAAAAACAGCCTCGTCACTGAAGAGAATGGTGGACGGGAAATTGGCATCACGAGCATAAATTATGGTTTGTAGAAATAGGAAAATATTAATTTCTCCTATGATGCCGGACTTATGGGACACCCTGTATATATATATATATATATATATATATATATATATATATAAGAGTATAAGTAAATAAAACACGCAAAGCACTTTTTTAATAAAATGTGTATATCGCTATGTCCCAATGTCTCCCTGAGGAGTCATTAAGTTGAAAGTCCCGTCAGCATCGGCTAATTATACAAATATTTTTTATAATAACCTCGTTGCCTTTTCATACCTCTAAGTGAATAGTTTATATAGAAAATTCAGCAATTTTAGTTTTTGTGTTATTATTATTAGGCAGAAGGAGATGCCCTGTAGATCTTTAAACAAAGTTACAGAAATGACCACTACGACGTCACTAATGAACCACTTAAGAATTTTGCAATGACCAAGTTAGGATCTAAAGAAGTAAATTGTACAAATACGAATAGGATATGACCACTAAATAGATAAAATAATATTTTAGGTGCCCACCAGAGGGGCAAACATAAATGACTCCTCAGGGAGTCATTGGCACCTAATGGGTTAATTAATGGGTTAATTCTAATAAGATCACTATGCCCAATAGAAACCTGTGTAGGGGGCATATCAAAGAGGGACAGCTCCGATTTACAACATTGTCAGCTACACGGATGGATGAAGCGCGCCATGACGAGTCAGAAATAGTGCCACCTCTCTCGACAAGTAGTAATCAGCCTATGATTCGTGAGAACAGTGTCCTCAGCTTATATCAGTTAAAAAAATGATCAGCCATAGGCTTCATTCGCTTAGAACACCTCTCTTATGATGTCCCTTTACGTTTAGCGCCATGTGTTGGTAACCCCTTCTTCCGGACAGCCCTCTTCTTCTTTCCGCCACCAGGCATTTTTCTCTTTGTATCTTTGATGATTTCGTCCCGTGTACGTTTTAGATGTTTTTTAGGGCTTCTTTAGGTTTAGTTCCACCCATTATGTTTTCTACCGCGTTAAAATTTTTTCCCTCACTCGTTCTTATATATATTGAGATATTGGTTAATAGATTAGTTGCCACATTCACATAATGGGGCTTGTCATATGTAATGTTCAAACTCTTCCCTCTATGGTTGGGAATGTGTACAATGCGCAGCAGGCGCGCTTGAGTATCCCCAACAAATTGATGCTCCACAATATTGCTGTAAATATAGCACATCTCTGGGGATGGATAGCTTTCACCCAATTTCTCCAATTTCAACTGATACATTAAGCTGGACAAGTCATGTTGTGCCTCGTGAAAGGTGTCTCTTTGGAGGGCTGCACTATATCGACCCTCGGCCACAATTATGAACAGCTCTTTGTCTTTAATATTTCTACTAAGCGTTGATTTTAACTTCAACATGCGTGCAGGCGTGTCTATGTTTACGACTTCAAAAAGTATAGTAAGTCGTTTGTCAGGTACGACTTTTCAAGACTCTTGTTTAACCCCGTCACAATGTCCGTGGCTGTGTCATAATGACCGATTCCTAGGGTTACATTTGTACTATAGTACTGTACCCCACCGAATAGAACTGATCGCATAGTGTTGTCTAAGGTTATATCTAATTTTTCACAATCCTCGACGGTGACACGACAATTGCGTCCTGGTCAAGTGCGTCCCGGACGAATGCGTCCCGGTCATTGGCATCCCTGGACAATTGCGTCCGGTTTTATTTCGTCCCGGACAATTGCGTCCCGGACAATTGCGCACTTCCCCAACTACTATATGAAGTTTATTTATTAGAAAGTGAATAGAAAGTTCATTGTGACTTCACCTACGCAATTGTCCAGGGACGCCAATGACGAGGGACGAGTATGTTTGTTATTGTAATTTTGTATGGGATATAATGCCCGGTTAGATTAATTGAATGCCCAGTTAGGTCAACTGTATGCCCTTGACTATTGGTTAGGTTAAGTTGTGATATTTTCGTTAAAACTAACGAAACTAACTTTATCTTAAGTGGACGTAACCCATAAAATTTGACAATGATGTTGCTGATGATGGATAAAGTTTTAGAGAAGTTTCGAACAGAACTTATGAACATATAACAAGTTTAATAGGTTAAAATGAAAAGTATATTTGAAATTCCGATATTAATTTTCTATTCACTTCTCTAATAAATAAACTTCATATAGTAGTTGGAGAAGTGCGCAATTGTCCGGGACGCAATTGTCTAGGGACGCCAATGACCGGGACACATTTGTCAGGGACGCACTTGACCAGGACGCAATTGCCCTAGAACCTCATCGACTCTTCTAAGGATCAGAAATATGATCTGCTCATTTTCAAGAGTTAAAAATTTGGTGACTAACTGGAATTCACAAACACCAACTTTGTACGAATCATGTTCAAACTCAATGGGCCCATAGAGTTCTGTTACAAAGTTGACTATGGTGTTGTTAGGATGTACAGACAGAGAAGAAGAGGACGGGAGTGTGACATAGAAGTGGTTAGGCGTCATGTTGTATACTATTTAAGCTTCATTATTGCAGCAGCTTTTATATAGGTGTTGAGGCTTTCTGGGTACCCTAGCCATTTCACAAGGTACATTTTTCTCTTTCCTGAACCTTTGCTGCCAGAAATTTTTTCAATTTTAAACATTTTTTCCTAAGTTAAATGTCACTTTCTGCAACTCTTCGCGGTAAAAGCCTAAACACGTTTCAAAATCAATGATTATGTAAGGCTATCGCGTTCGGGAAATAAATTCGCGAAGGGATTTGAGCAAGGCTGGACACGTCAGATTTTTACAGTTAGGGCGATGAGACCTACAGGTGAGATAATGCTGTATTACGTTTAAGATTTGAATGGGGAAGAAATCGCAGGAGGGTGGCGGTGCTCTACGAATATCTCTTCTCACATCACGCCCTGTGTGCGTACCTCTTTCTAAAACCTCGTTAGGTGTTGTCCCAATCGTGCGATGGTGTGAACGGTTGTATGATGAGGTCAATGATTCAAGCTTGTTTATATATCTGAATGTGTTTTTATGTATAAAATAGCGATGTATGCGTTCCTTTATGGTACGTTGAACTCTTTCAGCTAAATAGGCCTTATGTATAGAATTGCTAATGTGGTAACTGATATTAAACTCTGTCAGAGCATGTTCTGAAAAGCGCGGCCTATAAATTCTTTCCCCATATCCGTAGAAAAATTGCCTGGAACCCTATTTTCTTTCAACATCAGCGTTTTGGTAGCTTTAGCAACTGTTTCAGGCGATTTATTTTTCAGATGAATTAGCCACACATATCTAGAGAATACATCTATTATGAATAGGATGTAGCGGTAGCCATCATTATAGAGTGAATATCTTTGCATGTCTGTTAAATCAGCTTGACAAATAGTCAATCGAAGCTGCTGCTGTCTTCGCCGTTTTAAACCTTTTTCTCACCGGTTTGTGAAGTGTATAAGCATCTTGCTACCGCAAAAACTTCCCAACATCTTTTTTCCCTACTCCATCATTGTAAACACCTCTGTACAGTCTATTAACACCACCATAGGAGGCGGGGTTAGAAATGTCATAATAGCGGTTTTTTAATATGTTAGCCATTTCTGTATTTTAGAGACACGTGGATAAGGTTGGCCGTTTGGTCTCTCCTTTCTCCTCTTCAGAGATGCTACCGCCGTTGCGGGTGATGTCGTACTCAGTTGTGACACATGCGAGACTTGATCCAAGCCTTTTAACCTATTCAGATTTCCTATCAATGTTTAGGGGACATTTATTTGTTGTAGTCTTGCTTTAATATGTATCCATCCTGTTGGTGAGAGCCTGCCCAACTTCCGCACCAGATCATGGACAATATCGACGATATTGGATCCCTGTACCCTTGTTCCTTCAACAATGACCTCGCCTGTATCAGTCCACTGTATGATGGGATCCTCACTCAATAGATTATAAAGACTTAAGCCTTTAGTCCTCAATGTACGTGGGAGACTGCTTTTTAATACATGCTCGATGTGTTGCGTTCCGTTATTCTTTGGCTGGTCATCTCTAACGTCGGGCCCAGATCCTATGTCGCCATGTTCATCGTTGCTCGAGCTGTGCCTAATAACCACCGGGATCTCTGTCGGATTCTTAGTCTTCGTACTCTTGAAGAAATTTCTGCAGAGCCTCTTGGTACGAGATCCTTTTCTCATCAGGTGACTCTTCACTGTTTAATAGGACTAACAATTCGCTTTCCATTCCTTTAAGTAAGCCTACTTTTACGGGGTTCTAGAACCGTGTTTGGATTCTCTGAACTTTGCAGTGAAGCATACACCTCGTGAGGAATCACTACCACTTTCTTCATTATATTAATCTAGTCAGTAAAGGTCCCAAAACTGAAAATAAGATGGGGAGGAATGATCCCCCTCTTCGTACATTAATTCGCTTTTTCTTCCCCAGAGTTTGACTTTTACGAGCGAGCGTACATATTATGTTCTTGTAACGACATAGGCGAGCCTTCTGAGGGGGTTTCATTGGTACATTACATTTTATAACATTGAGACAGATTTCAGATGCATTTAAAAAAGTCGGAGTCGATATTTTTAACAAACATCTGCTACAATGCCAGGGACAATCGTTGATAGGTTTTAATTAATTCACGATATTTCTTCAGCCTATTTGTCATTCAGGAATATACAACGTTTCAGGCTCGTTTGAGAGTATATTCGTTCTTAGAAGCACCCTAAACGTGTTTCGCGGGTGAAGGTCACAAAGCAAATATCCGTAACGCTGCCTTGTGACTTCTTTATAAACTTCCAAAAACTCCTCACGCTGATTCGGTAACATTTCATTGGCTAATACCCCAATTTGTGACACATCTCTACGTTGCGCGAATAAGACTAGATATTGTGTATTTAACGGCACATCGCGCATGTATCTATTTTTGAAAAACAGATTCTGATTGATGAAGAATACGCTTATGTTAAGATGGTGGGAAAACACTGTAAATGTCTCGGCAAACGTTTTATCCATTTCCAACATGAGATCGTCAATTACAATGACTGTATGCTCATTTCCCTTTAAAGAATTAACGTCATATACACCTTTGTGGAAAAAAATATTATCTTGGTACTCGTTGAACACTGATTGATAGGTCGAATAGCACCATATTACTTTATGCACAAATTTTGAGAACTTCTCCCCCTTATCTTTAATGATTTTAAGCATAAACACGGTTTTGCCACATCCTGTCGGACCAGATATATTACATGTGGAGGGCCTTGTGAACCTGAATTTTTCTACAGATTCCATCTCTAACACGTCACACCCCTAAGTGGGTAATTTACAAAATATAACAAAATTTAAGTACTGCTCCTTATATTCTTGCTTTTCTTCCACAGGACCGTGAATAACGACGATGTACAGCCCCCCCCCCATCATCGATATTACACATGACCCCGATGACCATGTAGCTAAAGACTCCATCCCCGCTGACGAAACCTCACCAGCGATACCTGTAGCATGCAACAATTCAAAGCGGAAGCATAATGAAGAATTCTCCACGTCAGGTATAAAGCGTGCCAGGATTGCGTCGGTTGTTAGATCCCCAGTTATAGAGCCACACCCAACTCTCTACGTCTTACGACACAACCCCCACAATAGTACCTTCCTCAAATATACCCCCTTATTCCTGTTCAATTCCGGGTACTTCCTCCACACCAGCAGCAGCAGCTTCTCGTGCTGTGGAGGAAGGTATAACATTCGAGTTGGTGCACCGCTAACCCCACCCCTGCCCTGACTAGAAACTGGTACGTGGTCAGGGTTGACCCAGGATCCCTGTATACCAACGGTGTTGGACTGCGAGGCGTAGTTCAACGTATTGTGGAGTTTGCCCTTCAGAACTGCGACGAACGTGAAGTCCGGACGAGGTTGTCCTTCAGGTTCGGTTCAGATGACGGGGATGTAGATGATTTTTGGGTAGTAGTACCATTCAGACGCTTGGCAGCTGTAGGCATAGAATATATCTTGGGCCGTATAATGCAGGCCTCTCAAAGTAATAGAGCCTTCAATATGGACAACTTCACAGTAGATATTGACGGAGTATCCCGGGTTGCGGATCATAGTGCCACACCTTATACTCTTAATTTCAATTATTCGGTTATTTACAGAAAGCATTTAAACGTCGATCATAGTTGCGGCTTTATAGCAATAGTCTTAGCTCATATGTTCACTGTGCTAAATACAATCGTGTATAATATCTGGCTCCAACGGTTGTGCAGCGTGCCGGGAAAATGACTTCAGATTGTAAGCTTGAGTTTGAGTATAATATGGGTCCTGAAGAGCTGAGAAGGGTAGAGCAGGAAATGAATGTTCGTATAGTTGTATTTGGAATGGATAATCGTCGTAGGACTGTGTATGTTTTTTAAAGCTGTGTGAGAGATCGCAAAAGAAAAGACCTCTACTTATTTTAGGATTGTCAGGAACGTCGTATCTCCCCATCCGTAATATAAGGACTCCGTACGCTAGTTATGATAAAAGTCGAAAATATGGAAAGGATCATGTTTTGTGTAAGGGATGTCTCGAGTTTGCGGGTGATATAGTGAAACATTGTAAGGATTGCTACATGGTATGAGCAGTGTAAAAGCCCCAAATGTAAAAGTCGTGTAGTTGAAGCTGAGAAGAGGGAATGTAATGTGTGTAGACATACATTTTTCAAACAATAAATGTTTTGAGTTCCATAAATCAATTGGCACTTAGAGGAAAATGAAGATTTGTAAGTGTGGTATGTTTCACATGATGGATAATTGGAGAAATTTCAAGCATAAATGCGATGAAATTCACTGTTCTACATGTCATGAAAAATATAAGCGGGGAGTGAAGCATGTATGTTATATGAAAGATGCTAAGCCTAAAAATAGCCCTTGTATAACCGTGTACTACATAGAAACATACACGAACGCTGAAACCAAAGAGGTTATTCCACTTTACTCGTAAGTCAGACTATCTGTGATGAGTGCATGGAGATCGAGTGTGATGAGTGTCACAAATGTGGTAAACGGACAAACGTTTTTAAAACGATTGCACACGACAGCCCTGTGAAACTCTTTGTATCCTATATTGTCAAGTTAGAGGAAAAGTTAAAAAAAAATGACTGTGTATATTCTTGCCCATAACGGGCAAAATTTGAACACAGTTCCTTTATAAGGAGTTGCTTGAACAAAAGTCATCGGAGATATTTACAGGCGACCACTTGAAAAGAGGCAACAAACTTATACAAATGCAGATAAGAAGTAATGTATAGTTTAAAGACACCCTGCTGTTCACACCTTGTAAATTAGTCAAGCTACCCAAGGTCATGGGCGTAGCCGCTGAAGTTTGAAGAGGGTATTTCCCTTACACTTTCCTCACTAACGAAACTAAATTACGTAGGACTACCTCCACCCAAACTTCAAACTTTACTTTAATTACACCAACATGAGTGATAGTGAGCATGAAGATTTTGAACGCTACTACAATAGTTTTAATGAAACTGATCCATACAATATAGCTGATGAATGTGAACGTTATTGCGTGAATGATGTGCGCGTGCTTCGAGTATGTTTCCAGGCCTTTAGAAAGATGTACATAGCCCATTTGAAATGCGATCCCCTGCAAGTCGCAACCACGATCGCCTCATTATGTTTTACGGTGTTCAAGAATAACTTCATGCCTAAAGACACCTTATCCGTCATTCACAGAAACAATCCCCGCACTTATGGGCACAAGGCTATTTACTGGCTCATACACCTACAACAACAGACCGGGGTATACATAAAACACGCCCGCAACACGGGGGAAGTACCCATTAAGGTCAATGGTCGTGTTTTTATATTGATCCATTGGTGAGAAGACTGTGTACTCCTTTAACGGCTGCTGGTGGCGTGGATGCCCACGCCCTGAGTGTGCCGTCACAGGGGGCCTCCATAGAAGATCCCCCGCCGACAGCCTCGCATGGACCTGTAACCACGATCAACTTATAGGCTCCCAGTTCAATCACAAGATGGTGTGGGAGCATGAGTATGATGCACGGATGGAAACAGATGGCCAGTGCCATGAAAAAGTAAGGGCCATCAAACGTTCAATGGTGATGGAACCTCTCAAATGCGGCGATAGCTTGTTTGGAGGGCGTACAAACCCATTCAAGCTATACTTTCCGCCTACGGACGGCGAGAAGCTCCATTACTACGACTTCTGTTCTTTATACCCGTACGTGATGAAGAACAATCAGTACCCTGTAGGTGCGCCTGAAAAACTAGTGGGCCCCGCCATGCCAACCATCGAGGAGTTCTCAGCTAACTTGAGTGAGCGCTACTTTGGACTATCTTTCGTAGACGTGCTCCCCCCTCGCAATTTATGGATGCCGATCTTACCCGTCGTTATAGATCACAAGCTCATGTTTCCCCAATGCGTGAAGTGCGCAGAGGAGGAGAATGGGGATTGTAATCATACAACCAACCAGCGTAAGATCAGAGGTGTATATACAAGCCCTGAGCTGGACCTAGCCGTTCGCCATGGGTACAGAATATTGAAGATATATGAGGTGTGGAGGTTTCAGAAGCTACCCAACCTTTTCACACCATATATATACGCTTTTTTGAAGGATAAGGTAGAAGCATCGGGGTATCCGCGAGGAGTTGACACCGAAGACGAAAAAACGGCTTATATTCAGGTTACCGTGCCCGTGAAGGTATACAGCTTGACCGCTCCCAAATTTTAAGAATCCTGGCAAGCGCTTTAGTGCAAAGTTGTCTAAACAGTCTTTGGGGAAAATCTGCGCAGAATACTGGCAAAGGGAACGTTCATTTGGCACAAAGTTATAGTGAAATCTGGGATTATGCCAACGCTCCCGATAAAGAGGTTATGAAGATCGTGAATGTACGTAATGTTTACATAATAGAGTACATCATCACCGAACTGGCCACAGATACTTACGGCCGCATCAAGCTTTGGGGACTACTGCACTCTCTTGGGCGGAGGGTGCTGTACGCTGACACAGATAGCGTAATATTCACAGAGAGGGAGGGTGAATACATGCCGCCTATTGGGGAATTCCTCGGAGAGTTAACTGATGAGTATGGTGATGGTGCATACACTGATTCATTTGTATGAACAGGACCAAAACCTTATGGGGTACGGGTGAGGGTGGGGGAGGATATGAAATATATGGTGAAGGCTAAGGGTATCACGCTAGGGCGGGTCGTACTCAGGTGACAACATGAATCTGAAGGAAATCCTACCATCAGGGGTGTCTAAATTATGTGTTTTTACATGGGGAATTCAAATATGAGCTTCTTTTTTGGATATTTGGATAGGATAACTCTAACCTACATCATTTTGTATTTCTAAATTGCCAATTTTACCCTTTTGAACCCCTTTATAATATATTAAAAGATATAAGGTAAATCATTTATATTGAGAAGGCCAAATCAACTTTACATATATTTATTAATAGGTGAACTGCATGTATATCACTGGATATAATTACAAAGATCATTCTCCTGACATCTTGAACTTTGCCAGGTTGCACAAATCCTGCTTTGACTCAGACTTGGACATCAGCTTCCTGCTGGTCTCATGAGCCCTGATCCCTCCATCCCTCTTTTCCTGTGAGAAGTACTTAGCAGAAGCCTGTCACCATTTTAACAACCCTCTCAATGCTTTGTGTGTGGCAAGGCCAGTTGCGCACCTCCATGGGGGTGTTGATGAAGTTTTTCACCTCTGAGGTGCTTAGAGAGCAGGTGAGAGGTGGCTCTGACACACCTTCTGACCAGCTGATCAAGTCACCGATGCTGGAAGCATCACAATTGATGTCAGGTGTCCTTCTGCTCCTAACAGAGGAGTCCCCCAGCTGAGTGTCCGGGTCCCCCTCTCCCCTGATGGCCAGGATTCTCTCCACCCCTTCAATCCTCTCCTTCTGATCCTCAGAGCAGAGTAGTGTTTGGAGGATGACTTCACTGTGGGCATACCAAGCAGATCTTCTCACAGTTGGCATCACAATATCCAGCACCTCCTTTCTCTGGGACTTGAGGCAGTCCAGCTGAAAGAGGATGTGCCTAGGCCCTTCGATCCAGGAGTGCTTGACCTTCACGTTGAACCAACATGGGTAATACACTCCAATGATGAATTCCACAATGAATTGCAGAATCTTCAGGTTCTTTCCTTTAAGTCCGTGCTTTGACACCCAGAGCCTGAGAAGTCTGTTCGCTGTGGTGAGCCAGCGGCTGTGGTTTACTGGTCCTATCTCTAACAGAGCCAGCCCTGCAGGAAGTACTCCATCCCTGACTGCACAGACAATTTTATAGCCATAGTATTGATTAGTTGAGAGATCTTGAATGACCTTGTCAGGAAGCTTGATCAGTGGAGGGCCAACAGAGATTCGGGTGAAGTTTGGATTGATATCAAAGTCTGTAGCAGAATCAAGGAGCTTTCCTATTGGCCCGGATAATTTTTTGTCTGACAGAGTAGGGCCATCAAGGTCAACAATGAGATGGCGCAGGGGAAGTTCAACAGTGTGCAGGTTGCACACCAACCAGACCAGCTTTCTCCCCAGGTGCAGCTCCAGCTTCCGCATTACTCCAGCTTTCACACCAGTGTTGACATTTGTTGAGTCTCCTCCAATGGCCAACAAGGTCTTATCATAACCCCTCTCTTTCAGCCAGGCAAACAGGACCTTAGCAATCTTCTCCGCATGTGACTCCTCTTTAGTTGCTTTCTCTTGGGTAAAGTGGAACAGATAGTAGCTGCCAGGCTCACTAAAAACACGATAGTGTTCTTCCTTGATCTTTGCGGGAAAAGATTGGTCACTGTCTTCATAAATCATGAGTCACTTCAAATATTTCACAAAACGTTTTAGAATGTTCTGAAACGTTACATTCTAGCCTCTGAGAAAGGTGGCTCAGAAAATGGCCTTATGCGCGCCAGAAAACCGTCAAAATATTTCATAAACCAAACTATGATAATTACAATTAAGTGGAATGGCACACCTTTTTATTTGAGTATTTAAATATTATTATTATTATTATATGAATTACATTATATCTGTTTATATGAATTAGTTAGAACAATGCTCTATGAGAGATAACGTGAGCAGCCATGATAGAAAACGTGAGAAAACATATTCTGGGGTAACTACAATAGTAAAATAATCAACAATTTAATAATAATCAACTGCAAAATGATGTAGGTTAGGGTTATCAGAATTAAATATTTTCTTCAGAATTGTGTTCTATACACCAAAATATGTCATTTGAACACCCCTCTCCATTGATTTAAAAAAAATGCATAGTATGACTCGCCCTAGTATCACGCTTAACCATTCGAACCGGCGAGTCGTTAACTTTGACTCGTTGAAGGCTCTAGATTGCTTGGAAGATTAGGGCGACCAGCCACCCCAATTGACAGTGGAGACCCACAATTTTCGGGCGCAGAAACTGGGGTGTGTGAAGGAACTTAGGGTTAAGAAGGTATGCCGTAACACCTGTAGGAAACGTTACCAGGTGCCTGGTACCTATGATACCGTACCCTTTGGATACCTTAATCCTTGATTGTTTATTTATATATATATATATATACATATATATATATATATATATATATATATATATATATATATATATATATGTGTGTGTGTGTGTGTGTGTGTGTGTGTTGCTAACGATAAGTTTATTTATTACATATATTTGTTTCAATTAGGGTTTCATTTTCTCCTTTGTGTGCGTGCGTGTGTACAATCCTAAGCTCCCCCCACTGTGAGCTCGGTCATTTGACTCCTGCTACTCCCTGGGCAAATCTCTACCCCGGCGTGCTCAGATGACCTCTGCACACCCTGGAGCTCAGACGTGTATTTTCTCACGTAGACGAAAAAAATTGTGGTGGCTACTTTTGATATTGCGTGTTCGACGTTTATGAAGTGGTATTCGGTAAAGTTGGAAGATGTGGTGAATACTGAAAGACGACCTACCCAACCCTCCTTTGAGACTTTTAAGGCTACATTGAATCGCGCGAAGGAACAAGATGTTCAAATACTCTACGGATATTCTGGCGAGAATATTACCGGATTTCGCGGCACAACCGACGTAATGGACTACGTTGTAGGGCTAAACTGTATAAAAGTGTACATTTACCGTGAGGTGAAAGAAACAACGCATGCAGAAGCAATGGATATGGAAAATGAGACTTGTTGATGAGTGGTGTGACAGGCGATATTATATCATGCTGCATCATACCGAGTACGCGTTCCCTGTGGCTGAGAATGTAAACCTTGTAATCATGGACAAGCTAAAGTATTTTTACCACTACATTCATATATATCATGACGAGGTTCGCAGAGAGGTTGTGGCTAAAGGCCTGTGCGAGTTTTTGATTGAGTTTAGAGACGAGTATCGATTGTTAAACAAAAAGGATAAATACGGTCACGTGTTTCTCTCAAATAGTGCACCAGATTTGTAATGTTTGGAAAACGTCTAGTGCGCATAAAACATTAAAACTGAAATTATCCCTTGTGTCCTAAAATTGCCCGGTATAATGGTTACAAGTACTCGTGTGATTCATGCTAGGACGAATCCTTACACGATTCAACAGCTTATGGTGTGACTCGCTGCCCCGTCGAGCCGATCCGCCCACCCATGGCTCATCGTTATCTCCGAGCTTGAACCGACTGGACGTGCACTCCTCCAATACGATGGAACTTCCTTTGAGAAGCATTCTCAATGCCGCGTACGATGTGTCCGTGACGAAGTCATTGCGCGTGTTCAGGCGTGAAACCGCTGCCATTAACTATGTACTTAAAACGACTTGTACAAGCAAACCCCGGTAAACGTAATGTTATTTATTTAAGTGTTGAGGAGATGAATAGAGTCTTCGTGATAGTTGAGAAGTGGGGTGAGGACCGTTCTAAAATACCTGTAGGTGTAGGTACAAGAAGAGAACAGATTTGTGATGCCACCTCATATGCCATTCTTTGTACGTTTCTGTACAAATAACGATCAGCCATGCATTGATATACGACTGATGTGGAAGGATGCATCTGATAATAACGTTCTTGTCCCCTCGCGAAACCGATTCATCCTCGACAGAATGTTTGAAATCGTTGGATTTCGCAAGCTGAAGCCTATATTAGACGCGCGTGTTACGGATATGATTTATTTTGACACGGTTCTTGAATAAGCATACACCGCTCTGCTCGTCGGGCTTATCGAATGTAGGGATGAACATGGCGAGAATAATCTAGGGCTCGATGCTTATTTAAAAGGTTTAGACTCTTCGAAATATCATGAACTTTGGTACAAAGGACTTGAGCGGTACAGGGAAAAGCTCGCCTACACGTTCACCATGAAGAATTGTACCTCTGTATAATGAGTAGTTGTCGTTACGACTTGGAAGATTATTTCAATTGCTGCTATGCAGTATGAAGAAGAGTTTACGATTGAAAAGCAAAGCACGGGTCGGTAAGAAAAACCCTCGATTGGAAAGGAGTGTTTATAAACTTGTATTTAACAATGATGTGTTGGTTAACGATACCCGCTTTGTGCGTGCTTTTGAATGTATTCTATCCGTGCTTAAGTATGAAGAAGAGTTTACGATTGAAAAGCAAAGCACGGGTCGGTAAGAAAAACCCTCGATTGGAAAGGAGTGTTTATAAACTTGTATTTAATAATGATGTGTTGGTTAACGATACCCGCTTTGTGCGTGCTTTTGAATGTATTCTATCCGTGCTTAAAGATAACTTGCCAACCAAATGTAAAGTGGGCACAAAAATAGTATTGAACGATATGAAGGCCATTTATATCGAGTATAGGCGCCCGCACACCTTGAGCGGTGAAATAATGTTAAATTGTATTTACTGCGTAGTGCAAAGCAATAATGATGTGACTGTAGACTCGATTACGTGCGAGTTTAGTGTGTTAGTTAAGAGCAGTAGAACGAATGTATTTTGATGTATATAAATTTTCAATATATTTAATTATTTAATATAATTGTATATATGTATATATTTTTCCTCTATTGATATGTTGGATTATACTCCATCGTTTTGTTTAGTATTATTTTTTTGTTTTCATCATATTTAATATTTTTATTTTCAATATATATAATTATTTAAAATAACTGCATGTATATATGTATGTATGTGTATATATATATATATATATAATATTTTTTTTTTTTTTCCTGTACTGTCATATTAATGGTTATACTCCATCGTTTTGTATTATATTATTTTATATTTTTTTATTTTATATATATTATATATATATCTATATATATATATTCCTTCCTTCGTATTTCTCATGCTATTATTATTTTTTTTTTTTCATCATATATATTTCATCGTTTTATAGGATTGTATATTTTTATATATTTCGTGAAATTGATTCGACTAATTCGTCTAAATAAACAGGATGATGTAATTATGTTTTATTTAATTCTTTTGGTTGTATATATAAACGATATTATTATTTAGTTATATGAATACCAAATGGCTGGTTTGGCCTTCTAAACCGACTGATGGATTTCTAAGCCAACTATCAAAAATATCTGGCGAGTTAAGCAAAGTGGCGGATTAAGCCAACTGTCGGAGCGAGGCGAATACCCCTCTCTCTCCTTCTTAGGTTAAGGCTTAGGTTAGTTTTCTCTTTGGGGGGTGAGGCCGTCCCAACTTTTCCCCGAAAGACCCTCCTCCTTTCTCTCCCTCTCTCAGGTTAGTTATATCTCTTTGGGGGGGGGGTGAGGTCGTTCCAACTTCTCCCCCAAAGAGGTTTGGGGACCCCCCCCCAGCAAGCTCCCCCTTGTTGCATAACCTCTTGCAACATCCCCCCCTTTGCAACATTGATCAACATTTGCAATTGCAATGCACTCTAACCTTTTGCGGTCATACAATTGAGGGCCATATTTGTGTGCAATCGCCTTCCTGCATGAAAAAAAGATACACAGAAATTTATTTTTAATTTTACATTTAATTTTATTTTACTAAGTAAGCCTTCATGTTTACTCTGGTTAAACCTTTGTTTACACTTAGCAATCCTATTGCTTACACTTGTTAATCACTTTGTTTACACAACTGTGCTTAAAATTTTGCTCTTTTCGCACCCCCTCTTTCCCTTCACCCCTACCTCCCTATCCCCCCTCTACCCTTTTGCGTGTATACTATTTGTAGCTCTCTTATTTTGTAAACTGCATTGTGAAATACTCCATTATATTGTACAGGTGGCCCATAAGTCCCAATCGGTTATAATTAAAGCGAAAATACAAAAAAAATCAAAGTAAAAAGTTTATAGTAAGTTTAGAAATATTTATTGATTGTTTAAAAATAATAAATTTAGTTAAAAAAAATTAAATCTATTTTTTTGCAAAATCCGCTAGATGGATTTTCGCTTTAATTATAACCGATTGGGACTTATGGGTAGGCTGACCATACGTACCGTTTTGAACGGGACAGTACCGTTTTGTATGGGTTTTTGTATGGGTTCTGTCACTGAAGAATAATTATAAGCTCAATATGTTTATGTACTTACTTTTTCATGAATACAGAATATTACATAACCCCCGTCCCTTTTTTGCCATCCCAATGTCCCGTTTTTGTTTCAAGGAAATATGGTCAGCCTACTTATGGGCTACCCTGTATTGTTTTTTTTTAAGTCATGTCACGTATCAGGGTTGGTACCTGAATGTTCAGTATATATTGTACACAACCTACGTAAACTTTATAGGTTTTTACCAATTTTACGGATTAAATTTACTTTCCTTACTTACCTACAATCAACTGACTTCTGTTTCTATATCACAAAATTTTACATACGTTATGCGTTAGATCCGCATCCCCATGAGAAGGCTGGTTAACTTAATTAATTGATAGGTTTTCTCATGAACGATTCTTATGTTGCATTGTAATACATAACTTGGCTTCAGCGATTAGGAAGAAGTAAAAAAAGTCAGCAAAAATCTATAAATAAATCAATGATGTCAACAGCTTGAAAGAATATTTACTAAAATTTTCCAAAAAAATGGCTGTTTAATTTCCATTCTCCAGAAAATAACAAAGAAAATGACTAAACACTAAAATGTTAAGTAAATAAAGAATTCTATATAATACACTGCACGGGGCTCCAATAAACCTTAGCCCCTCCCGCCCGTGGCCGAAACCATTAGAGGTACAGTAAAACTAAACATACCTTATAACAAAAGAGAATTTAATCCTGCATTTAATGAGAAACAATTAAAACTTGGTGTTCCCGCCACTGGCTTCCAAGACAGCCTGAATTCGCTTTGGGTAGCTTGCCAAAAGTGACGTGAATAGATCTTGATCGTTACGCAAATTTGCTAAAACAGTTTCAATGTGTTGCGTCATTGTATCCTTCGAAAATCGATTTGCTGCAGGTTCTGAAACAAGAGACATTCAACCTTGTTCTTTATAACTGATCCAATGTGTTCACAGACGTTCAGGTCAGGAGAATTTCCTGGCCATTCTTCATTTCCAAAGAAATCGATCTCATGGTTCCGCAACAACTGTTGAGTGCCTAATGCCTTAAAGCAGGGGGCCTTATCGTGCAGAAGTGTGACCTGATCGACATCCATAACATTGTTTGGGTTTCTTAGAAAAGGAATGACATGCTGGGATAGAATAATATCACGAAAATACTGTCCATCCCAACTCTGACCATTTGGTTTCAGCATTCACATGAGCTTCTTTGCAGTGAACAAAACAAACACACCAACACAGTCTGGACTTTTTAATAATTCGCGATAATGTTCATTGTCATCGATTTCATCTGGTGTTGTGGCCCACACTCGATCATTTTGGTAGTTAGGCCGACGTGTTACGTAAACAAAAAATTCATCGGAGACAGCTAAATGCATGAAATCATCCACATCCCAATCTTCAAGATAATGGGCAAACCACATTCTGTCATCGATGTTAAGTTGAGTTTTTCTTGGCTTTGGAAGTTCATGCCAAGGCTTTAAACCTTGCCTATGACGGTACAGTCGAATGATCTCACCACTAATGATCTTTCCTCTCAACACTTCGATCTCTCTAGAAAGTTTAGCACAGCTGTTTTTCCACTTACGCGTACCGCCTTCAATGATGTCCTTTGTTTCCTGAGAGAGTGGCAAATTTGGGCGCCCAGATTTGGTTGTATCCATTTCACATTCATCCAAAGTTTTATTCCAATTTCTTTTGACGAAGTCCTCACTTCGCAACTTTTTGGCAACCCATGAACGTGTTATAAAGGTGGCTCCAGCATCACGAGCTTCCCGAAATGTTATTGCTCGTATGCGATCTATCACACGTTGTCTCTCCGAATCACGAATTAATTGAGAAGCCATTATATTATCACTTTATCAGCTAGAGTAATTTTAATACCTGCAATAAATAAAAATTTTTATATATTTTTATAATCACTAAAAACTATTTCGATATAAGTAAACATGTAAGCTGCAAATGGGGAGGCTAAGGTTTTTTGGAACCCCTTATAACAACTACAACAAAATGTGAGGTGGCTGGTTATAAAGTTTTATAAATCATATTGGTTCAAAAGTGAAAGTATAGTATACATTTATCTTTCTTGTGTCGTGAAAATTAGTGGTTTTTATAAATAGTTAATTCTCTTTTTTCCCTAAGTACTGAGTATTTGATGTACTTGATTATATTGGAGAAGTTTCACTCAATACCAGAAATCAAACTTAACGGGTGAGAGTTAGGATCACCTGAAGATCAGGGCCCCCAGCCTTCTTTAGTTAGCCTTATAAGGCTAACTAACGAAAATATCACGACTTAACCTAATTAATCGTTAGGTAACGCCCTTGACGATTGGTTAGGTTAAGTCGTGATATTTTCGTTAGTTAGCCTTATAAGGCTAACTAAAGAAGGCTGGGGGCCCTGATCTTCAGGTGATCCAGATTTATATTCTTTCAAGTAATATGCGTTTGAATTTTGTAGATACTGGGATTTAAAAAGTTTAACCTTTTTAAAAATTAAAATTAAAGGCGAGAAATTCTCCACAATATGACCTAAGATGTAATAGAGAAGGTTAAGCAACCCAACAGTTTTCTATGTTATGACTCTTTACTCTCTAATTGAACCTAAATCTCTGTAACTCAACCTAATCTAAACGAAATAATCGAAGTAAATTATTCAAAGAAAGTCTGGAGGATCTTTGGGGATGAATATCCTTTTTGCAGCCAAAAAGAAAAAAAATTAAGGAACGACATTCGTGAATCTTCTGCAATCAAGATTAATTTCATTTTTACACAAAAACTAATTTTAAGTTTCAGTTAAAAGGAATGTCTTTACAAATAGGATGAATGCAATTCACTTATGCAAAGATGCGGTGAGGATTTAAATTTAAAAGGGTTTTAAAACGTTCGTCGATCCAGGCGTGTGGTTATTCTTACTCTTATTATTCTTATTATATTTTTCAGCATTACACAGTCAATGTAAAATAATATATGTACAGTTGTTGTTGTTGTTGTTTAGCCGACCAGCCCACCCTGATCGAGCAAGCCGGCGGCACGCAGGTAACCGATCGCCCTCTCCGGAGTGGACCAGAGGTTCAGCGCACTCGTGATGTTGTGTTGTGTTCGTTGTTGTGCTAGAGCGGTACAGTCCGTCATAATGTGTTCAATTGTTTGTGGTGTGTCTTGGCACAGGTGGCAGGTGTCGTCTATGGAGTTGTCTAGTCTGTGTTTATATGTCCATAAGTTGGGGTGATGTCCACATCGGAATCGTGCTAAGTTAACTCGATCCGATCTGCTCAGGCTGATCTCTGACCTGTTAATGGGCGGCGGCTTCGCACCTAGGACCGCATTCGGACCGAGTCGTGTCAGTGCTTTGTGGGTTAGGTGTGTGTGTATGTGTTTTCTGTACTGTGTGATGTCTGTGGGGCGTGGTATGGAATGGAGTATTTGGTTATAATGTCTCTCTGGTGTTACCTTAATGGTGCGAGGTGTTGGTGCATGATTGTACATGTAGTGGCAAGGGTGTTGTGGGTTAGTTGTCGCTGCTGCCATGAATTGTGTTCCCCTCATGTCTAAATGTTCCCTAACTTTTAGTATTTTTGTTTCTGTGTGCAGGTGTTCTATTGGTGTTGTTTGAGTGCATCCTGTAATGATACGAAGTGCGTTGTTTTGTATTGTTTGTAAGGTGTTTATGTGTGTGTTTGAGATAATGGGTGCCCAGCATGGGCTAGCATAGTCCATAACTGAGCGAATATATTGTTTGTAGATGAGTAATGTTGTTTCCTGCTGGTGTCCAAAGTTTGTGCCTGTTAGTACCCTAAGCGTGTTAAGTCTTGACGTACATTTGTTTTTAATGTCCTGAATGTGGTTTGCAAAAGATAATGATGTGTTGTATGTGACACCTAGTATTTTGGTTCTGTGAGTGTGTGGAATGTTGATGTTGTTTAGTGTAAGTTGTGGAATTACCTGGTGTTCTTTTGTGTTGCTTGTAAGCAAGGTGATGGTTGATTTTGTGGGCGCTACTTTGAGTCTATTGTGTGTGAGCCAGTCTTGTATACTGTTTATGTATGTTTGTAGGTTATTTGTAGCGGTGTCGATGTTGTTGTGGGTGGATGTTAGAGTGATATCATCTGCATATGATGATAAGGTAAGCTTGTTATCTATGGGTGTTGGAATGTCATGCATGTATAAGTTGAAGAGTGTTGGTGAGAGAACAGAGCCTTGAGGGACCCCGTTCGGAAAAAGCTTGTTTTTGGATGACTTGCCATTAAATGTGACATGTGAGTATCTTCCTGAGAGATAGTTGCTCAGCCACCTTTTGGTGTTATTGTGCATGTTTGTGTTGAGTATTTTGTTTATGAGAGGGAAGCGTAGGATAGCATCAAATGCTTTACTAATGTCTATTGTTGCTAATAGTGTACGTTGAGCTGGTCTTCTAGAGTTGATGCCATCCATGATGTGCTGCGTCAGGTTAGTGAGTAATGTCGTGGTTGAGTGGTGAGGTCTGAATCCATGTTGAGTAGGCGATAGTGGTATGTGTGGGTTGGTGATTTGTAAGATTAGTCTTTCTGTTACTTTGGAAGGTGTGCATAGTAAAGTAATGGGTCTATAGGAAGCTGGTTCTGTTGGATTTTTGTTTGGTTTGAGTAGTGTAATAATTTTACCTTGTTTCCATATGTCAGGAATAATACAGTGTTGGTATGAATATGTGCTGATATTTGTGAGAGCTAGTATTCCTTGTGGGCCCAAGTGTTTAAGGTGTATGTTAGATATGTTGTCTGGTCCAGTAGCCTTCGAATTTTTAATGTTTTTGATGATCTTGGTGGTCTGGTCTGTATTGAAGGGTGTAATGGTCGTGTCGAGTCTGTAGGTTTTCTTGTGTCTGGCTGTTTGTTTGTCTGCGTGTTTCTGGTTGTTTTCTCTGTTTAAGTGACTTATCTTTGCGTAGTGATTAACTAGAATGTTAGCTTGTTGTGTGTATGTTAGGATATTATTTTGGCTGCGACAGATAGCCGCGTGTGAGGTGTGAATGCCGCTGTTAGAGTGGGTAATGCTGTTTATAGTCTTGTATAGCCTGTATGTATCTGTGGTGGTTTAGTGTTGTTATGAATTCCCTGAATGTTTCTGTTTGTTTTTCTTTGAGTTTGTTGTTTATTTCTGTGTTGAGCTGTTGTATCTGCTGCTTTATGGCTTCTGTGTGTGGTGTTTGTGTGTTATGTTTGAGGTTGTTACGTTGCCTTATGAGGTGGGCTATTTCTCTAGTGTAATTTGGGTTGTATTTCCTAATGTTGCCCTTGGGTATGTATTTGTTTGCATTATTGATAATCTGATTAAATGTCTTGAGTGTTGTATCGATGTTTATGATGGGTGTGCTGTTTAATGTGGTGAATTGTTCCTCAGTCTGTATTTTGAACTGTTCCCAATCAGCTTTCTTGTAATTTCTGTAAGTGTGCCTAAGGCTGTTGGGGCAGAGTGTAGAATGTGTTGTAATGATGATGGGCAGGTGGTCTGATGACAGTTGTTTTTCTGTTCTCCATTGTGTATGTGTTGCTAGTGAGGGGGAACAGAACGTTATGTCTGGGGAGGAGTTTGAGTATCCTGCTTGATGTGGTATGTGTGTATGTTCTTCTGTATTGTTAAGAATGAAGAGGCTGTTTAGTTGTGTGGCTATGTTGGCGCCTCTGGTGTTGTTTTGGTTGTGCAGGTACCAACTAGTGTCTTTGGCGTTGAAGTCTCCTCCTAAGATGACATTAGTGAGAGAGGCAAGATTGTGTAACTGTGGATTGTAATTGGCTGGCACCTGAGGTGAACTATCCTGTGGGATGTAAATGTTGATTAGTGTGGTGTTGTGTTTTGCGCGTGTTTTAATGTTAACTGCCTGTATTTCTTTCGTGTTATCTGCTTGGATTGTGTTTGTAATGTTTTGGGTAGCATCAGTGTAGCTAATGCTTTTACGTATGTAAGTGATGAGTCCACCCCCGTTACCCCCAGTACGATCTTGACGGATCGCCGTGAAGTCAGGGATGGTGGGTGTTTTGTGTGTGCGTTTTAGTTTTGTTTCTTGTATAAGTGCTATGTGAATGTTTTGTTTGTGTACGAATTCCCTAAGCTGCATGATTTTGTTTGTGAGGCCATCTACGTTGTACTGTAATATGTTAATATTATACTTCTGTATGTGTCTCATGGTGCTATTGTGTCTATGTCTTTGTGTATGGTGACATGTGTAAGTTGTAGTGGGGCCTGGATGCCCACATATGTAATGTTACTCGCCTCACAGACAACTCTGTACATGTGGCAACGCCGCAGTGATAATCAAGGTACCCCCAACTGGGGGAGGAAGGGGGGATGGAAGGGGGGGACAACAGAGTCCAACAACATATAACACAGACATATACTGTATTAGTGATGTATCGGATGTCAGATTTCAGACATAAATTTGTCAGCTTGATAATATGATAGTTTAAATTCATACTTAATTTATTAATTGACTTTCGACTTTTGGTTCGTTATAAATATTAGATATTCGATAATATTAGATATTAGATAATATAATTTTGTAATTATAATTTTTTTTACATACACTCTTCTCTTTTTGGACGAGTTTTCGCCATACAACTGTGTGTTACCAGGATGCCGGACGGGGACCCAACTCGTCTTGCATCCCACCAACCACTTTCCCGAACTACCACCCTTTGGAAAGTAGAGTGCTTGTAACATTGTTATGCATGGTATCATGAACAATTAATTATACAAATACACAACAAACATTGCCAGTTACATTAAAGATCAAATGAAGGCTGCACAAGTTTCAGTATTTGAACTGAATGAGGGGCAAATTGTGCTTCAAAAATAGGAAATTAGTAAATACGTAGTACACATCCGCAACATTTGAATTTTATGCGGATGCGAATGTGACATACATCAATATACTATATATCTAAAGGACAATTGAATGTGCAGTCATTGACATACAGGTAAGTAGGATGGGCGCAAAAGGAGAGAGAGAGAGTGCAATGCAGTTGCAAAGGGGGAGGAGGGAATGTCACAAGGGTGTGCAACAAAGGGGGAGGGGGAATGTTGCAAGAGGTTATGCAACAAGGGGAGAGGGGTTATTCCCCAAGCTGCAATGAAAGGGAACACGCCCAGCAAGTTCGTGGGGGTTCACCTAACCTCTTTGGGGGGGGGGAGAAGTTGGGATGGCCTCACCCCAAAAAGGGGTATACCTAACCTAGGAGAGAAACGAGAAGGAGAGAGGAGTGTCCGCTCGGCTCCTCCCAAGCGCAAATTAAGAGTTCATCCGAGCGCCCGCTGTCTTATAAGTTCCTAATCAGCCAGCTGGCTTAACCCGCCAGTTGGCTTAGAAGGCTTCTTAGAAGGCATAAATGGCTTGTTCAGGTGTACATTATTAGGGATGAGTTGCCAGATTGCGCTATTTAATTAATTAAAGCATATATTCTCGTCAGTTGGCATAATCCGCCAGTTGGCATAATCCGCCAGTTGGCTTAACCAGCCAGTTGACGTAGAATACCAAGAAAGCAGGTGTATATATTATCTTTTCAGCTGCCAGATTGCGCTAATCAGATATTCTTGACAGATGGCTTAGAAATCCGTCAGTCGGTTTAGAAGGCAGCCATTTGGTATAATTAAATAATAATATCGTTTACAACCATAAGTGTTAAATAAAACACCATTACATCATTCTGTTTATTTAGCGAATTATTGGAATCAATTTCACGAAATATATAGAAAATAAATATACAATCAAACGATGGAATGTACAGGGTGTCCGAAAATTATCTGTACAATTTTTGGCTGTTATTAAAAGACAACCATGAAGTGTAGAAATTCCAGTGTTGTCCCATTTTACAGAGAATCTCATTAAGTTTTTTCTGATACCAAGTTTTGACAAGTTTTTTAGAAATTCCAGTGTGTCCGAACATTATCTGTACAATTTCATCTTTTAATAAAATTCTTGATAACACACGTAAAATTCTTAAACAAGATTATTTAGAATCTGTATTTTCAAAAGTTTATTTTATTAAAGTAACGTTGTTACAAACATTCGATATGTGCACCATTAGTGATTCGCAAAACATCCAATCGATACTCCAAATGTTGCCATGTACGCTGCAGCATATTCACATCAATTCGCTCAATAGCAGCTGTGATTCTTGCTTTTAAATCATCAATGTCTGTCACCCGCGTACATTTCTAAAAAACTTGTCAAAACGTGTTATTAGAAAAAACCTAATGAGATTCTCTGTAAAATGGGCCAAAACTGGAATTTCTACACTTCATGGTTGACTTTTAATAACAGCCAAAAATTGTACACATAATTCTCGGACACCCTGTATATCATCAAAAAAATAAAATAAAAACTAATAATAGCAAAAGAAATACGAAAGAGGAATATATATATAATGAAAAAATAATATACAAAATGATGTAGTATAACCATTAATATATTAGTAAAGGAAAAAAAATATATATATACAGTTATATTAAATAATTAAATATATTGAAAATAAAAAATAATAACATACCAAACGAAGGAGTATAATCATCAACATAGTACAGGGAAAAAAAATTATACATATATATATATACACACAGAATTATATTAAATAATTGAATATATTGAAAATAAATATATGATACATCAAAATACTTTATGTTCTACAGCGCTTAACTAAAACACTAAACTCGCAAGTAATCGAGTCTACAGTCACATCATTATTGCTTTGCACTACGCGGTAAATACGGCTTAACATTTTTTCACTGCTCAAGGTATGCGGGCGCCTATACTCGATATAAATGGCCTTCATATCGTTCAATACAATTGTTGTGCCCACTTTACATTCGATTGGCAAGGTATCTTTATACACAGCTAGAATACACTCAAAAGCACGCACAAAGAGGGCATCGTTAGCCATCACGTCATTATTAAATAAAAGTATAAACACTCCTTTCCAATCGATTGTTCTTCGTTACCGTCACGAGCTTTTCAACCGTGAACTCTTCTTCACTCTGCATAGCGGCAATTGAAATAATCTTCCAAGTCGTAACGACAGCTACTCATTATATAGAGATACAACTCTTCAGGGTGAACAGTGTAGGCGAGCTCTTCCCTATACCGCTCAAGTCCTTTGTACCAAAGTTCGGGATATTTCGAAGAGTCTAAACCTTTTAAATAAGCATCCAACTCTAACCCGTTCTCGCCTTGTTCAATCCTACATTCGATAAATCCGTCGAGCAGAGCGGTGTATGCGTATTCAAGAACCGTGTCAAAATAAATCATATCCTTAACACGAGCGACTAATATAGGTTTCAGCTTCCGGAATCGGACGATTTCAAACATTCTGTCGAGGATGAATCGTTTCGCGTAGGAACAAGAACGTTATTATCAGATGCATTCTTCCACATCAGTCGTATATCAATACATGGCTGATCGTTATTTATACACAACGTACAAACAACGGCAAATGAGGGGCATCACTAATCTGTTCTCTTCTTGTACCTACACTTGCAGGTATTTTATAACGGTCGTCACCCCATTTCTCAACTATCACGGAGAGTCTATCCATCTCCTCAACAATTAAGTAATAACATTACGTTTACCTGAGTTTGCTTGCCTACAAGTCGTTTCAAGTACATAGTTAATGGCAGCAGTTTCACGCCTGAACACGCGCAATGACTTCGTCACGGACACATCGTACACGGCGTTGAGAATACTTCTCAAAGGAAGCTCCATCGTATTCGAAGATTGCACGCCCAGTCGGTTGAAGCTCTGAGATTGCTATGAGCCACAGATGGGCGGATCGGTTCGACGGGCGGAGTGAGTCACGCCATAAGCTGATGAAACGTGTACGGCGTTGTTCCAACGTGAATACTTGTAACTAGTGATGTAGCGGATGTCATTTTTTTCACATCCGCGGATGCGGATGCGGATGAGGATGTTTGATTTCAACATCCGCGGATGCGGATGTCTACATTTTCGTTATTTTTTAGGATATATTCGAGATTTGTTGTGTTTAACGTATATAATAAGTTATTATATAGAGAGAGCTGTAGCTATAATGTAGTATAATTGATTAATTGTACAATAATTGCTGTACTTTTCTCTGAACATATAAAATAATATCAAGCATCTAACTAATATAGAAATCAATTAGTGAATTCGTCTGCAAATAAATTCGTTATATTTTGTTGAGTTTCAGCCACAATTAGAAACCATAATTGTGTTACCAGGATGCGGGACGTGAACCCAACTCAAATGCACCCCACCGACCTCTTTCCCCAACCTCCACCCTTATAGAAAGAGATCTTTAATTAGCTTGATAACTATTTATATTAAGTTTAAAGTTTTATTAGGCATATTTATAAATGAGTAATTAAAATAAAGTAAACTAAGATGTTCATCGTTTAATGTTCAAACTTAATTATAGGAAGGTTATGCTTAAGGAACATTAATTTTTCTGCCTTTTCTGCTGCCAGTCTGTTTCTCTTTTCATCATATATTAATCCAGCACTGCTAAATAATCTCTCGCTTGGTACGTTTGTTGGAGGACAGGCTAAATGTTTCCTTGCAAGTTTACTCAAGTATGGATAGATATTCTGCGCATTTTTCCACCAACTAATAGGATTGTCACATGCAGCCAGGCGTTTTTCTTGGTGATAGCTCTCGATCATTTTTACTACATCTTTTGACATCGCGTAGGTCTCGTCATTGCTGCTTGACTCAAGAAACTGAGAGAGAGATTCTGTGATAGATTTGCTTGTTGAAGGTGTTGGTTCTGTCACTGAAACTTTTATTCTTTTGGTGGGTGGCGAAGCGACAGATTCAAGAGATTGAAGCTCTTCAACTGCTTTGGCAAGTGATGATTTAACTCGTTCTAATGTACTAGGTGAAAATAACTTAGCTTTGTAACGTGGATCTAAGTAGGTTGCAAGAGAGTAACTTCATACAAGAACAGCCTCTCGGCTTGTCGCTTGCATCACTTTTGCGCACAATGAACTAGTTCTATTAATATAGTAGAATTTCATAATTTCCGCTTATTAATGACGTTTTATCTCAACGGTCCACATCCGCACGACATCCGCAGTCCAAAGTGCGGATGCGGACGCGGATGCGGATGCGAGAAAATGTGCGGATGTGACCTACATCACTACTTGTAACCCATTATAATGGCTAGGTGTTTTGAGAAATTTTCCGATACATGAAACAATACCGGTTTTAATGTTTTATCACTCCCACACCCCAGAATGCGCACCAGACATTTTCGTTCATTTCCACGAAGAAAACATTTTATTCACAATCCGGTGCACTATTTGACAGAAATATATGCCCATATTTTTCCTTTTTGCTTAGCAGACGAAACTCATCTCTAAATTCTGTTAAAACCTCGCACAGGCCTTTAGCCACAACCTCACTACAAACCTCGTCATGATATATATTAATGTAGTGGTAAAAATACTTAAGAGTCTTCATGATGACAAGATTTACATTCTCAACCGTAGGGTATGAGTACTCGGTATGATGTAACATAATATCGCTTGTCACACCACTCATCAACAAGACTCACTAACCATAACCGTTGCTTATCTTCTGCACGTGTTGTTTCTTCAACTTCGCGGTATATGTGAACTTTTATAAAGGTTAGGGCTACAACATACTTCAATACATCGCGTGTACTACGAAATCCTACAATGCCCTAGTCAGAATAGCCGTAGAGTATTTGTGCCTCTTGTTCCTTCGCACGGTTCAATGTAGCCTTAAAAGTATCAAAGGAAGGTGGAATGTGATCTTTCAGTATTCACCAAATCTTCACACTTTGCCAAATACCACTTCATAAACGTTGAACACGCAGTATTAAAGGTGCCATTACTAATTTTCGTCAACGTGGGAAAATACACGTCTGAGATCAAGGGCTTGCAGCGGACAACTGAACACGCAGGGAAGAGATATGCCCAGGTAGTAGTAGGAGTCACGTGACTGATCATACAGGGGGCGGAGCTTAGAATTTTCTCCTCTACATATGCACACACACACACGCGCACACACACACAAACACACACACACACAAACACACGAAAGGAGAAAGTGAAACGCTAGTTGAAACACGATTTATAAATTAAACGAATTATTCAAATATACGTAATAAATAAACATATCGTTAACAATACACATATATATATATATATATATATATATATATATATATATATATATATATATATATATATATAGAAATAAATACAATCAAGGATTAAGGTATCCAAAGGGTACGGTATCATAGGTACCAGGCACCTTGTAAAGTTTCCTATAGGCGTTACGTCATACCTTCGTGCCCCTAAGTTCCTTCACACACCCCAGTTTCTCCGCCCGAAAATTGTGGGTCTCCACAGTCAGTTAGGGTGGCTGGTCGCCCTCATCTTCCAAGCACACTAGAGCCTTCAACGAGTCAAATTTACGACTCGTCGGTTCGCATGGTTAAGCGTGATACCCTTAGCCTTCACGATATACCGGGTGTACATAAAGTCAGGATCTATTTTTGTGAAGCACTTGGAAATTATATGGAATTCAATCATAAAATGATAAAATGGTAACATTTATTAAATAATTAAGAGTAGGATTCGACGTGACGCCCATCAGTATCCCTGCACAGCTCAAATCGTTCCGCAGCATTTCTAAACACATTCTGGAGCATTTGCGGGGTTATGTTATCTGCAGCAGTTCGTATACGTGTACGTAAGTTTTCAAGACTCGTAATCTTCGTCTGATAGACGTGCGATTTGATAAAGCCCCATGCAAAGAAATCTAAAGGGGTTAAATCTGGTGATCTCGCTGGCCAAGGTCTGTTGCTTCCGCGTCCGATCCAGCGATTTGGAAAACGTCCATTTAGATAATCCTGAACAATTTTGGCATAGTGACAAGGAGCACCATCATATTGATAGACGACGTAACTAACAATCCTATCCCCGTCGTCTATCAACATGATGGTGCTCCTTGTCACTATGCCAAAATTGTTCAGGATTATCAAAATGGACGTTTTCCAAATCGCTGGATCGGACGCGGAAGCAACAGACCTTGACCAGCGAGATCACCAGATTTAACCCCTTTAGATTTCTTTGCATGGGGCTTTATCAAATCGCACGTCTATCAGACGAAGATTACGAGTCTTGAAAACTTACGTACACGTATACGAAGTGCTGCAGATAACATAACCCCGCAAATGCTCCAGAATGTGTTTAGAAATGCTGCGGAACGATTTGAGCTGTGCAGGGATACTGATGGGCGTCACGTCGAATCCTACTCTTAATTATTTAATAAATGTTACCACTTTATCATTTTATGATTGAATTCCATATAATTTCCCAGTGCGTCACAAAAATAGATCCTGACTTTATGTACACCCTGTACCTATTTCATATCCTCCCCCCACCCTCCCCCGTACCCCATAGGTTTTTGGCTCTGTTGATACAAAAGAGTCAGCGTATGCACCATCACCATACTCTTCATTGATCTCGTCAGTTAACTCTCCGAGGAACTCCCCAATAGCTGGCATGTATTCACGCTCCCTCGTTGTGAATATTACGCCATCTGTGTTAGCGTACAGCACCCTCCGCCCAAGAAAGTGCAGTAGTCCCCAATGCTTGATGCGGCCGTAGGTCGTTGGAAAGCTGGCTACAGGTATGTTTGTTACCCGTGAGGTATGTGTGGCCAGTTCGGTGATGTATTTTATTATGTAAGTATTACCTACATTTACGATCTCCATAACCTCTTAATCGGGAGCGTTGGCATAATCCCAGACTTCACTATAACTGTGTGCCAAGTGAACGTTCCCTTTGCCAGTATTCTGTGCAAATTTCCCCCAAAGACTGTTTAGTCACAATTTTACAATAAAGCGCTTGCCAGGATTCTTAACAATTTGGGAACGGTCAAGCTGTATACCTTCATGGGCACGGTAACGCTGAATATAAGCCATTTTTTCATCTTCGGTATCAACTACTCGCGGATATCCTGATGCTTCTACCTTATCCTTCAAAAAAGCGTTTATATATGGTGTGAAAAGGTTGGGTAGCTTCTGAAACCTCCACACCTCATGTATCTTCAATATTCTGTAGCCATGGCGAACGGTTAGGCCCAGCTCAGGGCTTGTATATACACCTCTGATCTTACGCTGGTTGGTTGTATGATTACAATCCCCATTGTTCTCCTCTGCGCACTTCACGTACAGGGGAAACATGAGCTTGTGATCTATAACGACGGGTAAGATCGGCATCCATAAATTGAGAGGGGGAAGCACGTCTACGAAAGATAGTCCAAAGTAGCGCTTACTCAAGTTAGCTGAGAACTCCTCGATTGTTGGGATGGTGGGACCCACCAGTTTTTCAGGCGCACCTACGGGGTACGGATTGTTCTTCATCACGAACGGGTATAAAGAACAGAAGTCGTAGTAATGGAGTTTCACGCTCTCTGTAGGCGGAAAGTATAGCTTGAATAGGTTTGTACGCCCTCCAAACAAGCTGTCACCGCATTTAAGGGGGGTCAAACACCATTGAACGTTTGATGGCCCTATTTCTTCACGGTACTGGCCATCTGTTTCCATCCGTGCATCATACTCGTGCACCCACACGATCTTGTGAGTGAACTGGGATCCTATAAGTTGATCGCGGATACGGGTCCATGCGAGGCTGTCGGCGGGGAATCTTCCATGGAGGTCCCCTGTGACAGCACACTCACGGTGTGGGAATCCATGCCACCAGAAGCCGTTAAAATGGACACAATCTTCTCACCAGTGGTTGGATCCTCACTTAAGCCATCAACCCAGAAAACTCGACCATTGTCCTTAATGGGTACTTCCTCCGTGTTGCGGGCGTGTTTTATGTATACCCCGGTCTGTTGTTGTAGGTGTATGAGCCAGTAAATAGCCTTGTGTCCATAACTGCGGGGATTGTTTCTGTGAATGACGAATAAAGTGTCTTTAGGCATGAAGTTATTCTTGAACACGGTAAAGCATAATTAGGCGATCGTGGTTGCGACTTGCAGGGGATCGCATTTCAAATGGGCTATGTACATCCTTCTAAAGGCCTGGAAATATACTCTAAGCACGCGCACATTATTCACGCAATAACGTTCACATTCATCAGCAATATTGTATGGACTAGTTTCATTAAAACTGTTGTAGTAGCGGTCAAAATCTTTATGCTCACTATCACTCATGTTGGTGTAGTAAAGTAATATTTGGGTGGACGTAGTCCGACCTAATTTAAAGTTTCGCTACGCCCATGACCTTGGGTAGCTTTTCTAATTTACAAGGTGTGAACAGCAGAGTGTCTTTAAACTGTACATTACCTCTTATCTGCATTTGTATAAGTTTGTTGCCTCTTTTCAAGTGGTCGCCTGTATATATCTTCGATGACTCTTGTTCAAGCAACTCCTTATAAAGGAAATGTGCGTCAAATTTTGCCCTGTTTTGGGCAAGAATATACACAGTCAATTTTTTTAACTTGTCCTCTAATTTGACAATATAGGATACAGAGAGTTTCACAGGGCTGTCGTGTGCAATCGTTTTAAAAACGTTTGTCCGTTTACCACATTTGTGACACTCATCACACTCGATCTCCATGCACTCATCACAGATAGTTTGACTTACGAGTAAGTGTGGAATAATCTCTTTGGTTTCAGCGTTCGTGTAAGTTTCTATATCGTAGTACACGGTTATACAAGGGCTATTTTTAACTTAGCGTCTTTCATATAACATACATGCTTTACTCCGGCCGCCTTATATTTTTCATGACATGTACAACAGTGAATTTCATCACCTTTATATTCGAAATTCCCCCAATTATCTATCATGTGAAACACCGCACTTACAAATCTTTATTTTCCTGCAAGTGCAATTGATTTATGGAGTTCAAAGCATTTATTGTTGAAAAATGTACGTCTACACATATTACACGCCCTCTTCTCAGTTTCAACTACTTGACTTTCACATTTGGGGCTTTTACACTGCTCACATACCATGTAGCAATCCTTACAATGTTTCACTATATCATCAGCAAACTCGAGACATCCCTTACACAGATCATGGTGCCTTCCATATTTTCGACTTTTATCATAACTAGCGTAGAGAGTCCTTATATTACGGATGGGGAAATATGTTGTTCCTGACAATTCTAAAATAAGTAGAGGTCTTGTACGATCTCACACACAGCTTTTAAAACATACACTGTCCTACGACGATCATCCATTCCAAATACAACTCTACGAACATTCATTTCCTACTCTACCCTTCTCAACTCTTCAGGACCCATATTACACTCAAACTCAAACTTACAATCTGAAGCCAGTTCACGGGCACGTTGCATAACCGTAGGCGACGAAATTTTTGGCGTCCATGTATTTAGCACAGGAACATATGAGCTAAGACTATTGCTATAAAGCCGCAACTATGATCAACGTTTAAATGCTTTCTGTAAATAACCGAATAATTGAAATTAAGAGTATAAGGTGTGGCACTGTGACCCACAACACGGAATACTCTCTCAATATCTATTATGATGTTGCCCATATTGAAAGCTGTAATACTTTGAGAGGCCTGCATTACACGGCTCAAGATATATTCTATGTCTACAGCAGGCAAGCGTCTGAACGGTATTAATACCTAAAAATCATCTACGCCCCCGTCATCTGAACCGAACCTGAAGGATAACCTCGTCCGGACTTCACGTTCGCACACGGTTCTGAAGGGCAAACTCCACAATACGTTGAACTACGCCTCGCAGTCCAACACCATTGGTATACAGGGATCCTGGGTCAATCCTGACCACGTACCGAGTTCTAGTCAGGGCAGGGTTGTGGTTAGCGGTGCGCACCAACTCGAATGTTATACATTCCTCCACAGCACGAGAAGCTGCTGCTGCTGCTGGTGTGGAGGAAGTACCCAGAATTGAATAGGAATAAGGGGATATATTTGAGGGAGGTACTATTGTGGGGGTTGTGTCGTAAGACGTAGAGGGTTGGGGCTCTATTACTGGAGATCTAGCAATCGGCGCAATCCTTGCACGCTTTATACCTGACGTGGAGGGTTCTTCATCATGCATCCGCTTTGAATTTCCGCATGCTACAGGTATCGCTGGTGAGGTCTCGACAGCGTGGGCGGATTGCTGCACACGGTCATCGGGATCATGTGTAATATCGATGATGGGGGCTGTACATCGTCGTCATTCACGGTTCTGTGGAAGAAGAAAAACAAGAATATAAGGAGCAGTACTTAAATTTTGTTATATTTTGTAAATGGCCCAGTTATGGGTGTGACGTGTTAGAGATGGAATCTGTAGAAAAATTCAGATTCACAAGGCCCTCCACATGTATTATATCTGGTCCTACAGGATGTTCTAAAACCGTGTTTATGCTTAAAATCATTAAAGATAAGGGGGAGATGTTCTCAAAATTTGTGCATAAAGTAATATGGTGCTATTCGACCTATCAATCAGTGTTCAACGAGTACCAAGATGCTATATTTTTCCACAAAGGTGTATATGACGTTAATTCTTTAAAGGGAAATGAGCATACAGTCATTGTAATTGACGATCTCATGTTGGAAATGGATAAAACGTTTGCCGAGACATTTACAGTGTTCTCCCACCATCTTAACATAAGTGTACTCTTCATCAATCAGAATCTATTTTTTAAAAATAGATACATGCGCGATGTGTCGTTAAATACACAATATGTAGTCTTATTCGCGCAACGTAGAGATGTCACAAATTGGGGTATTAGCGAATCAAATGTTCCCGAATCAGCGTAAGGAGTTTTTGGAGGTTTATAAAGAAGTCACAAGTCAGCGTTACGGATATTTGCTTTGTGACCTTCACCCGCGAAACACATTTAGGGTGCTTCTAAGAACAAATATATTCCCAAACGAGCCTGAAACGATGTATATTCCAGAATCACAAATAGGCTGAAGAAATATAACTCCTTACGCTATTTCGGGATCATTTGATTGGATAATACCCAATTTGTGACACATCTCTACGTTGCGCGAATAGGAGTAGATATTTTGTATTTAACGACACATCGCGCGTGTATCTATTTTTGAAAAATAGATTCTAATTGATGAAGAATACGCTTATGTTAAGATGGTGGGAAAACACTGTAAATGTCTCGGCAAATATTTTATCCATTTCCAACATGAAATCGTCAATTACAATGACTGTATGCTCATTTCCCTTTAACGAATTAACGTCATATACCCCTTTGTGGAGCAAAATATCATTTTGGTAGTCGTTGAACATCGAATAGCACCATATTACTTTATGCACAAATTTTGAGAACATTTCTTCCTTATCTTTAATGATTTTAAGCATAAACACACTTTTACCACATCCTGTAGGGCCAGATATAATACATGTGGAGGGGCTTGTGAACCTGAATTTTTCTACAGATTCCATCTCTAACACGTCACACCCATAAGTGGGCCGCTTACAAACTATAAAAAAATTTAAGTACTGCTCCATATATTCTTATTTTCCTTCTTCCACAGAACCGTGAATGACGACGATGTACAGCCCCCATCATCGATATTACACATGATCCCGATGACCGTGTAGCAGTAAAATCCACCCACGCTGACGAGACCTCACCAGCGATACCTGTAGCATGCGGCAATTCAAAGCGGAAGTATGATGAAGAACCCTCCACGTCAGGTATAAAGCGTGCCAGGAGTGCGCCGGTTGCTAGAACCCCAGTAATAGAGCTCCAAACCTCTACGTCTTACGACACAACCCCCACAATAGTACCTCTCTCAAATATATCCCCTTATTCCTGTTCAATTCTGGGTACTTCCTCCACACCAGCAGCAGCAGCAGCAGCTTCTCGTGCTGTGGAGGAAGGTAAACATTCGAGTTGGTGCGCACCGCTAACCACACCCCTGCCCTGACTAGAACTTGGCACGTGGTCAGGGTTGACCCAGGATCCCTGTATACCAACGATGTTGGACTGCGACGCGTAGTTGAAAGTATTGTGGAGTTTGCCCTTCAGAACCGTGACGAACGTGAAGTCCGGACGAGGTTATCCTTCAGGTTCGGTTCAGATGACAGGGATGTAGATGATTTTTAGGTAGTAATACCGTTCAGACGCTTGCTTGCTGTAGACATAGAATATATCTTGGGCCGTGTAATGCAGGCCTCTCAAAGTAATACAGCCTTCACCTTATACTCTTAATTTCAATTATTCGGTTATTTACAGAAAGCATTTAAACGTCGATTATAGTTGCGGCTTTATAGCAGTAGTCTTAGCTCACATGTTCACTGTGCTAAATACATGGACGCAAAAAATTTGGTTGCCTACGGTTGTGCAACGTACCCGTAAACTGGCTTCAATTTGTAAGCTTGAGTTTGAGTTTAATATGGGTCCTGAAGAGCTGAGAAGGGTCGAGCAGGAAATGAATGTTCGGAGAGTTGTATTTGGAATGGATGATCGTCGAAGGACAGTGTATGTTTTTAAAAGCTGTGTGAGAGATCGTACAAGACCTCTACTTATTTTAGGATTGTCAGGAACATCGTATCTCCCCATCTGTAATATAAGTACTCTCTACGCTAGTTAAGATAAAAGTCGAAAATATGGAAGGCACCATGACCTGTATAAGGGATGTCGAGTTTGCTGATGATATAGTGAAACATGGTAAGGAGTGCTGCATGGTATGTGAGCAGTGTAAAAGCCCCAAATTTGAAAGTCATGAAGTTGAAACTGAGAAGAGGTCGTGTAATGTGTGTAGACGTACATTTTTCAACAATAAATGCTTTGAACTCCATAAAACAATTGGCACTTGCAGGAAAATGAAGATTTGTAAGTGCGGTATGTTTCACATGATAGATAATTGGGGAATTTCAAACATAAATTCGATGAAATTCACTGTTCTGCATGTCATGAAAAATATAAGGCGGATGGAGTGAAGCATGTATGTTATATGAAAGATGCTAAGCCTAAAAGTAGCCCTTGTATAACACGAACCCTGAAACCAAAAAGGTTATTCCACACTTACTCGTAAGTCAGACTATCTGTGATGAGTGCATGGAGATCGAATGTGAAGAGTGTCACAAATGTGGTAAACGGACAAACTTTTTAAAACGATTGAACACGACAGCTCTGTGAAACTCTTTATATCCTATGTTGTCAAATTAGAGGACAAGTTAAAAAAAATTACTGTGTATATTCTTGCCCAAAACGGGACAAAATTTGACACACACTACCTTTATAAGGGGTTGCTTGAACATTAGGGTGGATCGATTTTACATTTCTTTCGATTTCCATATTCTAATAGAGACAAAAACTTGCGCATGCATGAGAAAATAGCCTCTGCAAAATCTTAGCTTAATAGGTAATCATCTTCTGCCCCCGGCAGAGCGATGAAAATCATATTTTAGTAGTCAAAAACGTATTTTTCTTATAATTTTTAAAATATTTCAATATGCATCAAAATTATTCCTAATAACTATAAAGTCGATGAAAAAGACCTCATATGATCGTTTTTCCAAGCGCGTTGTCCTACGTTAATATCTTTTGCCCCCGGCAACAACGTCAAATGTTGAAAAAATAGGTAATTTATATACATATTTTCAGATCGGCTCTTTGTCTTAAATAATGCATTTATATATTTCCCATAGCATTTATATCGTTGCTTAAGCATGAAATAACACACACGAAAAATTTTATGACTCTAGGCTAGGGTTTAAAGGTCATCTCTGGTGAGTGCTGCCAGCAGCAGCAACAGACTAACAATATTAGCACGGACGACATTGTGGCTATCGGCTGTGATGGTACCGCAGTGAACACGGGTCGAAAGGGTGGAGCCATTCGTATGATTGAAATGAAACTACAAAGGCCAGTTCAGTGGATCATATGCCTATTACACGGTAATGAATTATCACTGCGACACCTCATTCAAGACTTGGACGGCAAAACAACTGGGCCAATGGGCTTTACTGGACCAGTTGGAAAACAACTGAACGACTGCGAAAAACTTCCAATTACAGAATTCGATGCCATTCCATCTCCCGACATTGACATAGATGATGCCGAGTTGAGCACTGACCAAAAATATTTGTTAGGCATCTACAGAGCAGTGTCGAGCGGTAGCTGCTCTTCAGCTCTCGCGGCTCGAAATCCAGGTAAGATGGCGCATTCCAGGTGGCTGACAACAGCAAATAGATTTCTGCGCCTCTATATTTCAACCAGTGAACCCTCCAGCACCTTCAACGAAATTGTGCGATTCATTATGACAGTTTACGCACCAATTTGGTTTAAGATAAAGAAAAACTCCAGTTTCACTGAGGGCGCAAAACATTTTTTCGAAATGATGCGTCTCTCTCAGACCATGCCTCAAAGATCTAAGACAATCGCCAACAAAGTCCCCCGTAGAAATTCTTTCTTTGCTCACCCAGAAAATATTTTGATCTCCATGCTACATGCCGATGAGCAACACATAAGAGAATTGGGATGGAGAAGAATATTAAAAGCACGATCAAAACAATCACCAGCGGGGGAAATTCGAGCCTTCGCTATGCCTGAGCTGCTCTACGATAGTCAAAACTATTACGAAATGATCAACTGGCAAACGGCTGAGGTGACCGAACCCCCCGTTACAAAAACAATACCTGATACCCGAATAAAAGAGTTTGTTGAGACGGGAGACCAGCCTGATGGACTGATCCCACTATTCCCTTGTCATACTCAAGCGGTCGAGAGACTCATCAAATTAGTAACCGAAGCCTCTGCCAGTGTAAGTGGAATAGAAGAGAGGACGGATTCATCCGCTCCCGTCTTCACTCCCGAACAAAATTCCACGATTTGATTCTAAGAAAGATTACCGTATGTAAATCGACATGCAGCCAAAGGAAGGGTGGTTGGGGCTGGATAGGGTGGAACTCGACGTACAGCCACCTCCTCGTGGTGAGTTCTGGGTTGCTAATTTTATAAAATTAGCAAGCGAGGAGCTGTACTTAGTACTTATCGTACTTATAACATCGCATTAACGTAATTATAATCCACATTTAGACTTTTCTCGGGGACAGAAGATATTACTCTAGAGTCATAAAATTTTTCGTGTGTTATTTCATGCCTAAGCAACGATATAAATGCTATGGGAAATATATAAATGCATTATTTAAGACAAAGAGCCGATCTGAAAATATGTATATAAATTACCTATTTTTTCAACATTTGACGTTGTTGCCGGGGGCAAAAGATATTAACGTAGGACAACGCGCTTGGAAAAACGATCATATGAGGTCTTTTTCATCGACTTTATAGTTATTAGGAATAATTTTGATGCATATTGAAATATTTTAAAAATTATAAGAAAAATACGTTTTTGACTACTAAAATATGATTTTCATCGCTCTGCCGTGGGCAGAAGATGATTACCTATTAAGCTAAGATTTTGCAGAGGCTATTTTCTCATGCATGCGCAAGTTTTTGTCTCTATTAGAATATGAAAATCGAAAAAAATGTAAAATCGATCCACCCTATTGAACACGAGTCGTCTGCGATATTTACATGTAATCCCTTGAAAAGAGGCAACAAACTAATACAGATGCAGATAAGAGGTAATTTAGAGTTTAAAGACACCCTGCTGTTCACACCTTGTAAATTAGGTAAACTACCCAAGGTCATGGGCGTAGCCGCTGAAGTTTCAAAAGGGTATTCTTCACTAGCCAAACTTTAAACTACGTAGGACTACCTCCGCCCAAATATTACATTAACTACACCAACATGAGTGATAGTGAGCATGAAGATTTTGAACGCTACTACAACAGTTTTAATGAAACTAGTCCATACAATATAGCTGATGAATGTGACCATTATTGGGTGAATGATGTGCGCGTGCTTAGAGTATTTTTCCAGGCCTTTAGAAGGATGTACATAGCCCATTTGAAATGCGATCCCCTGCAAGTCGCAACCACGATCGCTTAATTATGCTTTACGGTGTTCAAGAATAAGTTCATGCCTAAAGACAGCTTAGCCTTCATTCAAAGAAACAACCCCCGCAGTTATGGGCACAGGGCTACTTACTGGCTCATACACCTACAACAACAAACCGGGGTATACATAAAACACGCCCGCAACACGGTGGAAGTACCCATTAAGGTCAATGGTCGTGTTTTTTGGGTTGATGGCCTAAGTGAGGATCCAACCACTGGTGCGAAGATTGTGTACTTCTTTAACGGCTGCTGGTGGCATGGATGCCCACGCCGTGAGTGTGCCGCCACAATGGACCTCCATGGAAGATTCTCCGCCGACAGCTTCGCATGGACCCGGAACCGCGATCAACTTATAGGCTTCCAGTTCACTCACAAGATCGTGTGGGAGCACGGGTATGATGCACGGATGGAAACAGATGGCCAGTACCGTGAAGAAATAATGGCTATCAAACATTCAATGGTGTTGGACCCCCTCAAATGCGGTGACAGCTTGTTTGGAGGGCGTACAAACCCATTCAAGCTATACTTTCCGCCTACGGAGGGCGTGAAACTCCGTTACTACGACTTCTGTTCTTTATACACGTTCGTGATGAAGAACAATCCGTACCCCGCAGGTGCGCCTGAAAAACTGGTGGGTCCCACCATGCCACCCATCGAGGAGTTCTCAGCTAACTTGAGTGAGCGCAACTTTGGACTCTCTTTCGTAGACGTGCTTCCTCCTCGCAATTGATGGATGCCGATCTTACCCGTCGTTATAGATCACAAGCTCATATTTCCCCTGTGCGAGAAGTGCGGAGAGGAGAACAATGGGGATTATAATCATACAACCAACCAGCGTAAGATCAGAGGTGTATATACAAGCCCTGAGCTGGACCTAGCCGTTCGCCATGGCTACAGAATATTGAAGATACATGAGGTGTGGAGGTTTCAGAAGCTACCCAACCTTTTCACGGCATATATAAACGCTTTTTTGAAGGATAAGGTAGAAGCATCAGGATATACGCGAAGAGTTGATACTGAAGTTGAAAAAATGGCTTATATTCAGCGTTACCGTGCCCATGAAGGTATACAGTTTGACCGTTCCCAAATTTTAAGAATCCTGGCAAGCGTTTTTGTGTAAAATTGTGACTAAACAGGCTTTGGGGGAAATTTACACAGAATACTGGCAAAGGGAACGTTCATTTGGCACAAAGTTATAGTGAAGTCTGGGATTATGCCAACGCTCCCGATAAAGAGGTTATGAAGATCGTGAATGTAGGTAATACTTACATAATAAAGTACAACATCACCGAACTGGCCAAAGACACCTCACGGGTAACAAACATACCTGTTGCAGCTTCACAACTGCCTACGGCCGCATCAAGCATTGGGAACTACTGCACTCTCTTTGGCGGAGGGTGCTGTACGCTAACACAGATTGCGTAATATTCATAGCGAGGGAGCATGAATACATGCCAGCTATTGGGGAATTCCTCGGAGAATTAACTGACGAGATCAAGGAAGAGTATGGTGATGGTGCAGATGCTGACTCATTTGTATCAACAGGGCTAAAAACTTATGGGGTATGGATGAGGGTGGGGGGAGGATATGAAATATATCGTGAAGGCTAAGGGTATCACGCTTAACGATGCGAACCGACGAGTCGTTAAATTTGACTCGTTGAAGGCTCTAGTGTGCTTGGAAGATGAGGGCGACCACCCACTCCAACTGACTGTGGGGAGCAACAATTTTCGGGCGCAGAAACTGGGGTGTGTGAAGGAACTTAGAGTCACGAAGGTATGACGTAACACCTATAGGAAACTTTACCAGGTGCCTGGTACCTATGATACCGTACCCTTTGGATACCTTAATCCTTGATTGTATTTATTTATATATATATATTTATATATATATATATATATATATATGTATTGTTAACGATATGTTTATTTATTACCTATATTTGAATAATTCGTTTATTACATAAATCGTGTTTCAACTAGCGTTTCACTTTCTCCTTTGTGTGTGTGTGTCTGTGTATGTGTGTGTGTGTGTGTGTGTTTGCGCGCGTGTGTGTGTATGTACAGGAGAAAGTTCTAAGCTCCGCCCCCTGTATGATCAGTCACGTGACTCCTATTACTACCTGGGCATATCTGTTCCCTGCGTGTTCAGTTGTCCGCTGCAAGCCCTGGATCTCAGACGTGTATTCTCCCACGTAGACGAAAATTAGTAATGGCTACCTTTAATACTGCGTGTTCAACGTTTATGAAGTGGTATTTGGCAAAGTGTGAAGATGTGGTGGATACTGAAAGACCCCATTCCATTCCCCATTTTAAGGCTACACTGAACCGTGCGAAGGAACAAGAGGCACAAATACTCTACGGCTTTTCTAACTAGGGCATTGTAGGATTTCGTAGTACACGCGATGTATTGAAGTATGTTGTAGACCTAACCATTATAAAAGCTCACAAATACCGCGAAGTTGAAGAAACAACACGTGCAGAAGATATGCAACGGTTATGGTTAATGAGTCTTGTTGATGAGTGGTGTGACAAGCGATATTATATCATGTTGCATCATACGGAGTACTCGTACCCTACGGTTGAGAATGTAAATCTTGTCATCATAGAGAATCTTAAGTATTTTACCACTACATTAATAAATATCATGACGAGGTTTGTGGTGAGGTTGTGGCTAAATGCCTGTGCGAGTTTTTAACAGAATTTAGAGACGAGTATCGTCTGCTAAGCAAAAAGGAAAAATATGGGCATATGTTTCTCTCAAATAGTGCACCGGATTGTGAGTAAAATGTGTTTAGTTCGTGGAAATGAACGAAAATGTCTGGTGCGCATCCTGGGGAGTGGGAGTGATAAAACATTAAAACCGGTATTGTTTCATGTATCGGAAAATTTCTCAAAACACGTAGCCAGTATAATGGGTTACAAGTATTCACGTTGGAACAACGCCGTACACGTTTCATCAGCTTATGACGTGACTCACTCCGCCCGTCCAGCCGATCCGCCCATCTGTGGCTCATAGTCATCTCAGAGCTTCAACCGACTGGACGTGCACTCTTCGAATACGATGGAGCTTTCTTTGAGAAGTATTCTTAACGCCGTGTACGATGTATCCGTGACGAAGTCATTGCGCGTGTTCAGGCGCGAAACTGGTGCCATTAACTATGTACTTGAAACAACTTGTAGGCAAGCAAACTCTGGTAAACATAATGTTATTTATTTAAGTGTTGAGGAGAGGAATAGACTCTTCGTGATAGTTGAGAAGTGGGGTGAGGACCGTTATAAAATACCTGCAGGTGTAGGTACAAGAAGAGAACAGATTAGTGATGCCACCTCATATGGCGTTGTTTGTACGTTGTGTATAAATAACGATCAGCCATGTATTGATATACGACTGATGTGGAAGAATGCATCTGATAATAACGTTCTTGTCCCTACGCGAAACCGATTCATCCTCGACAGAATGTTTGAAATTGTCGGATTCCGCAAGCTGAAGCCTGTATTAGTCGCTCGTGTTACGGATATGATTTATTTTGACACGGTTCTTGAATACGCATACACCGCTCTGCTCGACGGATTTATCGAATGTAGGAATGAACAAGGCGAGAATGGGTTAGAGCTGGATGCTTATTTAAAAGGTTTAGACTCTTCGAAATATCCCGAACTTTGGTACAAAGGACTTGAGCGGTATAGGGAAGAGCTCGCCTACACTGTTCACCCTGAAGAGTTGTATCTCTATATAATGAGTAGCTGTCGTTACGACTTGGAAGATTATTTCAATTGCCGCTATGCAGAGTGAAGAAGAGTTCACGATTGAAAAACTCTGGTCGGTAAGAAAAAACGTCGATTGGAAAGGAGTGTTTATAAACTTTTATTTAATAATGACGTGATAGCTTACGATGCCCTCTTTGTGCGTGCTTTTGAATGTATTCTAGCTGTGTTTAAAGATACCTTGCCAATCGAATGTAAAGTGACCACAAAAATAGTATTGAACGATATGAAGGCCATTTATATCGAGTATAGGCGCCCGCACACCTTGAGTGGTGAAAAAATGTTAGGCTGTATTTACCGCGTAGTTGAAAGCAATAATGATGTGACTGTAGACTCGATTACGTGCGAGTCTAGTGTTTTAGTTAAGCGCAGTAGAACATAAAGTATTTTGATGTATATTTATTTTCAATATATTTAATTATTTAATATAATTGTGTGTGTGTGTGTATATATATATATATATATATATATATATATATATATCAGGTCATCCCATAAGTAATATCGTTTTTTAGATCGGAATTTTAAGGACAAAAAAACTCAACTGAAACTTTTTAATCTTGTATATATTTTTCCATCGGAATCACTGATACTCTGCCAACGTCCTACAAGCTTTCCAATTCCATGTTTATAAAATTCAGGCGGTTTTGAGGCAAAAAACGTACAAAGACTGGTGTGCAGATTATCTAAAGAAGTACACTGTATCTCGTCAAGATAGTTTTGCAGACTCCTGAAGAGATGATAATCTGAAGGCGCAAGGTCTGGAGAATATGGAGGAAGTGGAAGTTTTTCCCACCCAAGCTCCTCAATTTTTGCAGAAGTGATCCGAGCGGTGTGAGGACGTGCGTTGTCGTGGTGGAACACGATTCCTTTCCGATTAACCAAAGAAGGTCTCTTTTCTTTTAGTGCAGTGTTCAATCGATCCAGTTGTTGACAGTAAACTTGAACGGTGATTGTTTGGTTGTGTGGTAATGTTTCAAAGTGTATTACACCACCTTTATCCCACCAAACACTAAGCAACACCTTCCGAGGGTGAAGATTTGGTTTTGGCTGTAGTGTCGCTGCTTCTCCAGTACAAACCCACTGTCGACGGCGCTTAACATTCTGGTACAGTATCCACTTTTCATCACCAGTCACTAAACGGTGCAAAAACGGATCTTGGAGTTCACGGGAATGAAGAGCTGTGCTAATGTTTACCCGCACCCTCAGATTGTCGACCGACAATTCATGTGGCACCCATTTTCCTAACTTAGGCACTTTCCCGAGTTGTTGCAAATGTCGATGGATGGTGGACGGGGATGAATTGAGTTTCTGGGCCAATTCTTCGACAGTTGTTGAACAGTCTTCTTCAAGTGCGGCTAACAGCAGGTCATCCTCAAATTCAGCAGGGCCTCCAGAGCGTGCTGCATCTGTCAAACAGCAGTCACCATTCCTAAACCTTTGAAACCATCTTTGACATTTCCTCACATGCAGAATATCGTTGCCATAAACGTCCTGAATGTTTCGCGTTGCTTCAGTAGCACTATTCCCTTTTTGAACTCGTAAAGCATTATATGCCTGATATGCTCTTCTGATACCGCCATGTTTATGAGGAATTCACATAAAGCAAAACACACGTCTTCACTGGTCAAGGTCTGTAAAGTATGTAGCGAAACACGATAGATCTCCTCTTAGATATAACCTTCGGAAAATTTATGCTTAAACCGAGTAGGACTAGTTTAAACTTAATCTATCGTAAAAAACGACATTACTTACTGGGATGACGGGATATATATATATAATTTTTTTCCTGTACTAATATGTTGATGATTATACAAAGTGATTCAAAAGTCAGGTTACATAGGGCTTTTCTGTTTCTTTGCAGGTAAATGAGTTATGAGATGTTATCGAAGGAGGAGCGCATTGATGTGATATTCCTAGCTGGCTGCACAAGTGCATTGCCGTTAACGGTGTCCATATCGAACATATGATGTGACTATTCCCCTGTATCATTACATAATACAGTATTTCCCTATGTAACCTGACTTTTGAATCACCCTGTACTCCTTCGTTTGGTATATTATTTTTTATTTTCAATATATTTAATTATTTAATATAACTGTGTATATATAAATATAATTTTTTTTCCTGTACTAATATATTGATGGTAATACTACATCGTTTTGTATATTATTATTTTTTTATTATAGATATATTCCTCGTTCGTATTTCTTATGCTTTTATTATTATTATTTTTTTTTTATCATATATTCCATCGTTTGATTGTATATTTATTTTTTATATATTTCGTGAAATTGATTCCAATAATTCGTCTAAATAAACAGAATGATGTAATGGTGTTTTATTTAACTCTTTTGGTTGTAAACGATATTATTATTTAATTTTACCAAATGGCTGCCTTCTAAACCGACTGACGGATTTCTAAGCCATCTGTCAAGAATATCTTAATAGCGCAATCTGGCAGCTGAAAAGATAATATATACACCTGCTTTCTATGTATTCTACGTCAACTGGCTGGTTAAGCCAACTGGCGGATTAAGCCAACGGACGGAAAGCCAACTGATGAGAATATATGCTTTAATTAACTAAATAGCGCAATCTGGCAACTCAACACTAATAATGTACACCTGAACAAGCCATTTACGCCTTCTAAGAAGCCTTCTAAGCCAACTGGCGGATTAAGCCAGCTGGCTGATCACTCCTCTCTCCTCCTTTCTCTCTTAGGTTAGGTATACCCCTTTTTGGGGTGAGGCCATCCCAACTTCTCCCCCAAAGAGGTTAGGTGGACTCCTCCCCGCTGATAATGGCTAAAGTATACAAAAATTGAAACACATCTTACAGGGTTATTATACGAGGGGAGGGGTTTAATCTCATTGTGCAAAGGTTGGGAATGGTTGAATGTTGAAGTATCCAACTTAGAAGCCTTTAGATTAAACCGTACATTCGAGTGAAATTTTGTTTACATTTTTTTTTTATTATTTTATTTACAATTTTTTCAAATTTTTTCCTAGTTAAGCAAATTGGTGTGCATTTATTTGTGTATTTCTTAGATAGAGTAGTTAGGAAAGCCACGCAAGTGATCAATCCATAGATCGAGATTGGTTAAGCAGACCAAATTAGAATACATTAACAGTACCTTCACATATGAGTGATTCAGACGGTGCGCTTTCTGACGTTGAAAATTCCCCTACACCCATTTTTCCACCTACCCGGCACCCTTCAAACATATTTCCAAACACGCAAACTTCAGATCAAGCACAAGCCAACATCTCTCAAACCGCTCCCCCAGCATACATTAACTTACTGTAGGTAGATTTGTAAACCTTCCCCATACTGTCCTAATTTTTAAGGGAACCATAGATAATAACTTTGTTGAACCGCGGGTAAGACCTTGGATTGAGTCTCTAGAACAGCATTTCTTACGCGAAAGCATCACAGATGATAATATAAAGATTAGGGAAGCTAAAAGGTTTATTGACCCTAAAGGGGGGGAATGCCCATTAGGGTGTGTCAATTTTAGTAAAGTCAACAATTCCAAAACTACTAATCCTCAAATATTGTCATATTATCTAGCAAACTTAGAAATATCTTTAGTGTTGTTTAAAAAAGCCATTTACCTACTTATATTTGACCATAAAAGTTTGAAATATAACCTAAATATGACTGTAGCATTGTATATCAATGTGCCATTGATATGTGTGGTCAACTTTGGTTATTTTTGGAGTGCAGTATGGTTTCTAAGTTTCACATAGCCACAAATGCTGGAGTTTTGATTGTGAATGCATGTTTTCCATCCTTTTTGACAATTTTGATTACGTACTTCGTAATGTAAATATTGTGTAATTCAGATTATTCGAAATGTTATGTGTAACCCAAACTTTCTGTATATTTTGATATGATAGATATATGAAATTGTCATTACTTTGAATAATTAAGTCTTGTACCTATAACAACACAACCTTTTATCTGAGCTTATAGGAAGATATTAAGAATTTCAATTAACTTAATTTTATGTAATCATAATCAGTAGGCCTATCCAAATTTCAATGACATTTCTTTTGTTCACAGGTCCACAGGATGAGTCAGAAAGAAATCAGAACCCGAAGCAAATCAAGTTGTCACCTAAGTCATTTGGTGGGGACTCGGAGGGAACTTCCCCCTGCTGAGTTGCCCACAGCCAGAGATCTGCTGAGGTATGGTTTGTTGAGAGAGATGAGTGAGGAAGGCAGGAGGAATTACCCAGTTAATAACCTGATTAACAACGGCATTGTTCCAGGGCTACTGGCTCAGTGGAGAAAGGCCAACGCTCTATTCACAGGACCTGTAATCAACACTGAGGTCAGGATCAGGGCTAAAGTGAAGGCATTGTGGGATGAGGCAGTGAACGTGTCCATTGGCAATGTGAAGCTAGAGGTCAAAGATAGGTTCATGATGAAACAGGACAAATTGGTGGACATCCTGACCTGTCACTGTGTGATCAGGAGCTGCAATGAGTTTGGGTGCAACCATCTCTGCAACAGTGAGGTTCACATTGACTGTAGCTGCAGGAGCGATCAGAAGATACCAGTGCAGGAGCTTGCCTTCATTAAAGGTCAGAGAGAAAAGGTAGGCAGTGTGGGGGCACACCAGATGGGTCTAGCTGATCGCCTTGAGACCAGGAGACAGGAAGCAGTGCTGCAGAGACAGGAGCAGAAAAGGAAGGCCGAGGAGTCAGCCAAGAAAGAAGAGGAGTTGAGGGAGGAGTCACTGCTGGAGATGGAGTTCAAGGAGATTGGAGATATAGTGGAGGAGGCAGGGAGGAGAGAGGAGGACGAAAACTTCATATCAGAGGCTGCGACAACTTCTTCCTTGCCTGTGGCTAAGAAGAAGAAATACAACATTGAAGATATCACCAACATAGCTCTGGCTAGCTTGAGACATCACACTGGGCTGAGAGAGAGTGCAGAGATTGCCACTGCTACCTGGATTGATGCTGGTCTTATCACAGAGTTTGACACAGCACTGGTGATTGACCACAACAAGGTGAGGAGGGTTCAGGAGAGACTGACTAAGAAGTTTGATGAAGAGATTAGGAACAATGGCATCACCTGTATCTTCTTTGATGGGAAAAGAGATGACACCAAAGTGATGTTGGAAGCTGAAGGCAGTGACAGGCAGTTTCCTGGCCTCATTAAGGAAGAACACTACACAGTGTGCAATGAACCAGGTGGGAAAAATTTGTGGCATTTTGTACCAGAGGAAGTTGCAGAGGAGAGAAGTCATGCTGAGGTCATTGCTGATCATCTGGTGAACTGGCTAAGAGAGAGAGAGGAACAGACAGACCCTTTTGGCCATAGGAGGTGACAGTACTGATATGAATACTTGCTGGGAGGGAGGAGTAATGCATTATGTAGAGGCCAAGCTTAGCTGGAAGTTGGTGTGGATTGTCTGTGACTTGCACACTGGGGAGCTGAGTCTCAGGCACCTGGTGACTGCACTGGATGGCAAGACATTGAGCAACAACAAGTGGTCTGGGCCCCTAGAGAAGATGTTAGACACTGCCACTGAGCTGGAGATCAACCCAAACTTCACGAGGATCACTGTTGGTCCTCCTCTACCCCATCTCAGTCAGGAGGTAGTCAAGGACCTCAGCACAGACCAATCATATGGCTTCAGAATCATCACTGCCATCAGATCGGGAGAGGTACCTCAGAGTCTAGCTCTCCTGGAGATTGGGCCAGTCTCTCACAGTAGGTGGGTCACCACGGCTCTAAGGTTCTGCAGATTGTGGATTTCCAAACATGGGCTGAAGGGTAGGAACCTGAAGAATCTGAGGATAATTGTGGAATTCATAGTGGGAGTCTACATGCCAAACTGGTTCAACATCAAGTTAAATCACAGCTGGGTGGAGTGTCCCAGGCATGTTCTGTACCAGCTGGAGCTGCTCAGAAGTCAGAAGAAGGAGGTGATAGGAATAGTGATGCCTGCAGTGAAGAGATCAGCCTGGTATGCACACTCTGAGGCTGTGCTCCAGGCCATGCTGTGCAGTGAGGTGGAGGAGGAGAGGAGGGAGGCAGTGAAGAGGATACTGGAAATCAGAGGTGAAGGAGATGAGGACACACAGGTAGGAGACTGCAGTGTCAGACCTAGGAAGACTCCTGACATCAACCCAGATGCCACCAAACTCTCGGAGCTTATTGACTGGAACTCTGGCGTGACTGAGCCTCCTCTGACCTGCTCCCTCACCACTGTTGCAATCAAGGAGTTTCTGGATAGACCAATGGAAGTCCTGCATGGCCCTCACACACACATAATCAGTAGAGAGGTGTGTAAGGATGACAACTGAAGCAGCACAACATGTTTACTCATAAGAGTGGAGGGAGGCGTACATCAGTGGTCAGGTGGCCAGTAGGGAGCTCATGTCCAGGAAAAAGAGCAAGGCACACATGGCATCCTTGGCAAAGTTCAAGAAACCTATCTATATTTCTAATTTTTAATATTGAAATACAATCAAAATGTCTTTAATTGTATGTAATGTATGTAAAATATAAGTAAAAATATAAGTAGCTAGGAGTGGTCAAATCTGGATTTTAAAGCCATATTTCGATTTAGTACATAAAAATGCATCATTTGCTCAATAGTAGTCCTTGAAAATCTAAAGATTTCACTTTGCTCGCTAAAATTGATACACCCTAATACCCATAATACAGTTACATACGTCCATCCCTTAGCGAAGCTATAACTTGGAAAAATTTTAAAAAACACTTATTATAATTTTTCAAAAAATAACACTCGCACAACCTTTGGCCACGTTAGAAGCTGTCTTCCAAGCTAAATGGAAGAAAGAAGAACACGAAGATTTAAATAATTTTATTACACGAACACCCAAACACGTAGGAGAAGCCCTCCGAGCCGTAGAAAATGCATGCGACATTATATTCACTTCAAAGCAAAGAAATCTAATAGTAGCAGCATCCATTTACCAAAACCTACCTGTAGCATCTAAAAAGAAATTTCAAGAGTGTCTAAATATTGACAAACCAGTAAGTGAAGCCATAAATAAAACAAGGGAACATTACCCAGACTTAGCGAGCCAGAACTACCGGAAGGGTAGATAGATCCCCATACACTACATTCAGCAGCAGCAGCAGCAGCAACAACAACAACAACCCTATAACTGCACGCCCTCCTCAGTGTTTTTATTGCGATAGTTTTGGGCACATGATGAGTCAGTGCATTAATTTCCCTTATTGCTCCCACTGTCATGAACATGGTCATCGCGGTGGCGACCGACAAAAATGTGCTGACAAAGCCTGTAGGGTACAGGTCCCACTTCCAGAGATCAAATCACCAACGTTCCCAAAAGCCCTCCAATTCTTAGAAACCAGTTAGTTCCCAGCCTCAACAGAACCACTCACCAAACAGATCACGACCACAAGGTCAACCACACTATTACCCGATGTCCAGACCCCAATATAATCAGCAAGGTCGGATGGTTCGGTACGTAGAAGTATGCGTTGAAGAATCAGTTTTCCCAGAGTACACTTTCCAAGAAGACCCTCTAGTGTATGGTGATCCCGTAACATATGACTCAGGTCCTCCCATAGAAGTCAGTTCAAGTTCTTTTTTAGATCCCACTTCGAAGGCAGCAGTTCAGCATCCTCCCTCCTAAATAGCAGTAATAAACCCAAATACACGCATAAACTACCCATCAGGATTATAGGTGCGAACCTACTAGATTTAGTAATAAATTGCAGCACAGATAACCGAGATTTAACCGCTCTCCTAGATACAGGAGCACATGCGACATTAATTAAGAAACAATGTGCAGATGAGTTACTAGAGAGTACAGTTTATAAATATGAAATTAAGCCACCTTCCTGTCAACTTAGAGGAGTTACAGGCACACCCATACCTACATATGGAGAAGTCGAATTATATTTAGAAGTTGATAACGAGGTATATATCGCAAAATGTTGTATTGTGGACTCAGTCGCCACCTTTCAGACAAATATCTTACTAGGTATGGATTTCTTTAACCGGAATCAATGGGAAATTTACCCAGCCGGAAAATTAGTTAAGTGTAGAAATAGGACACACTCTCCATAAGAATAATAGACGGCTTAATGCTAACAGAATCAGTTTAGTTCGGATTTCCGAAAGAAAGAGGAAACCCACTCCAGTTTATAGCAGTTCAAGTCAGTCGGTTGCATCCAGAGGGACAACCGCCCCAGAAATCAGCCCCCAGAGTAATCACTTCCAGTTGTTGAATCCAGTAGGATCAAAACAGCCAGTTTCCAGTCAGTCAGTTTCAGTTAACTCAACAGTTGAGATTCAAAATCCAACTGAAACGATTTTTCAGCCAATAAGGCAAATTTTAGTCGTCGAACCAGAGTCAGATTCACAAATTTTCATAAGCCCTACAGAGCATATAACAGTAGCCCCTTATGAGATTTATTTCCTAGCAAGAGTAGTAAACGATCAAGGAAAACTATTAGAGTCAGATCATGCTCTTATTACAGAGGAAAGTAATTTCAAGAGAAATGTTCTTATTGCCCAAGTTCTTAGTCATAGTCAGAATTCAGCTATCCCTGTTGTTTGTTTAAACAAAGGAAAATGCCCTATTAAATGAACTTCAAATCCGAGAATAGGAACTGTTTCCACATTAGAAATAAATTCAGATTTCCCCACCAGTACTATAAATCGTGTTTCCAGTTCCTTAGAGTTAAACCATTCAGCATTAAGAGAAGAATATAAGAAAAGTCTGGAGCACTCCCTTCAGGAGTCACTAGCCTTACAGGATCCAAAATTACTGGAATCACTTCTCGATTTCCTGATAAGAAATAGAGATGTGATTGCCCAGAAAGGAGATCCTGTGGGCCGAACTAATTTGACCCCTTGAGAAATCAAGCTGAAACACAATTCCAAACCCATCTTCATTCCTCCCTATAGGGTTCCACATTCCAAATTAGTAACTATTGAGGAACACATCACGGACATGTTGGAGCAGGATGTCATTCAGCCTTCAATTAGTCCCTGGTCCGCTCCAATGATTCTTGTTTCCAAAAGGGACAGAACATCTCGCCCTTGTATAGATTTTAGACGCCTAAACTACATTACCATCCCAGACCGTTGCCCTATTCCAAACATGCAGGAAACAATTGTGAACGTAGGAAGAGCTAACTTCTTTTCATTCCTCGATTTAGCATCCGGTTATTGGCAAATGGAGGTCAGTCCCGAATCTCGGGCATTGACTGCTTTCTCCACTAACCGAGGCCATTACGAATTCCAGGTTTTACCTTTCGGAGTCCGAAATGGGCCTGCTAATTTCTCTAGGTTGATGAATACAGTCCTTTCCGACCTATTAGGTGTCGAAGCTCTCGTCTATCTTGTCGATATTATCGTTTATAGTTCGGATATAAAAACACACTTTCAACGTCTTCAGAATGTGCTATCACGCTTGACAAAAGCACACCTTAAACTGAAACTTGCAAAGTGCAACTTTCTACAGATATCCCTGTGTTGGTTTACGTCGTCGTCGTCGTTGGCCTAGGCAAGCTACGGCTTGGGACCGTAGCGCATCTATCCGGTATAGGTTAACCTGGATGATGTAGCCATAAGCACTGCCGCTAGTTAAGTGCCAACCAGTGATTATCTCACTAGCCGTATTGAGTCCGTTAGGCGAAACTGCGACAGTACCAAAGGTGGAAAATATAACCTTTGGTTTCTATTATTTATTTGTAAAATGGACATGGTATTAGATTAAAATAAATATTTGAATATAAATAATTAACTGACAATTGTGATATATAATTAATTATGTTTACATACAATAAATAATATAGTATACATAAAATAGTTAATGTGGTTCACAATTGAATTATAATGGGGTAACTAATTTAAAATGAATTTATACTATTCCGAAATTCAAGACGGTAAAATTAACATTTATCTTGAAACTAAAATAAGAGTATTCACTACACACTCCCCCACCAGAGAGGAAGTTCAAAGAGTTCCGAACGACACTGATTTCCTCTGGACCTTTTTGGTAGCTACATGTACCTCACTTAAGGTTGATTCCAAAAACGCAGGCTTAAGACGATCGATAGAAACCTTGTCGACCTTGGAATCGCGCTGGATGAGAAATGATTTGCGCGTACGTCGGAGAACTTCATAGGGTCCGTCATATGGACATTGGAGAGGCCGTTTTGGGACAGGTACACGAACGAAAACGTGGGTGCAAGACTGGAGGGCTGTGGAAACAAAGATGTTCTGTTGGCTAGTCAATCGAGGGGGAACAGGCTGAAGGGACTGCATGTGAGAGGAAAGTGTTTGAGCGAATTCCGTAGGATCGCATGACTTATCCCCTGCAGTGAAGTAGCCACCTGGTAGCCGCAGTGTTGTTCCATAGACTAGTTCAGCCGCTGTAGTCTTCAGATCACTCTTAAATGCAGAGCGAATACCAAGCAACACGAGTGGAAGCTTATCCATCCAATGGGAGTCTTCGTGACACATAAGGGATGACTTCAGCTGGCGATGGAAGCGTTCGACGAGGCCGTTAGCTTGCGGATGATACGCACAGGTATGCGCATGTACTGTACCCAATAAGCTGGTAAACTTCTTCCAAAGCGAAGACTCAAATTGGCGACCTTGGTCAGTGATGACTTTTGTCGGCAATCCAAATCTTGATACCCATCCATGAAGAAAGGCTCTTGCAACAGTGTCCGCTTGGATATCAGGAAGTGGGATGGCTTCAGGCCATCTGGAAAAGCGGTCGAGACAGGTGAGCAGATAACGTTGGCCTTGAATCACTGGAAGAGGGCCAACAATGTCTACATGAATTACCTCAAATCGCTGGGATGGGGGCGGAAATGCGTCAAAGGGGGACCTGGTGTGCCTTTGGACTTGGCAAGCTGGCAGGCAAGGCACGTTTTGGTCCAATGTTTGACATCCTTCCGCATCGAGGGCCAAACAAAGCGAGAGGTAACCAGGTGTGCGAAGCACGGATACCAGGATGGGAGGGCTTATGAAGATCCGTGAAGACTGCTTGTCTGTGACATGGAGGGACATAAGGGCGAATAGCAGCTGTTGATACGTCGCAATAGAGGGGCACAGACAATCCTGGCATACTCATTTTCTTGAGGGAAAGTGAGTGAGTGGAGTCTTCTCTGAGCAGGTCTTGTAGTTCCGTATCCTTATCTTGATCCTGTGCAATAGCATTCCACAGTGTAGAGCTGAGGGTAACAGAAGTAATCTCTATTCTTGAAAGTGCATCCGCTGGAGTGTTCAAGACACCTTTGATGTGGCGGATATCTGTGGTAAATTGCGAGATATAATCGAGTTGCCTGATGACTCTGGGAGAGTGGTTACAGCTGTTTTTATTGAAGACAGTGACCAAAGGTTTGTGGTCGGTAAAAACACAACTCTCGGCCTTCAAGGAAATGTTGAAAATGCTTCACGTTTAAGTAAATAGCAAGAAGTTCACGTCCGAAAGCACTATAACGCGTTTGGGCTGGCTGCAGCTTTTTCGAGTAAAACGCGATGGGTGCTTGTTGACCGTTAATGGTTTGTTCCAACACTCCACCGATCGCAACATCTGATGCATCGACCGTCAGAGTTAGGGGGGCATTACTGATAGGAAATGACAGAGACAATGCACTATTGATAGCATTTTTGGCATTGTCGAACGCCTGTAAACTATCGCTACACCATACCAATTTCGTTACCTTGCGTTTGTGTGTGATCATAGCGTGTAGAGGAGCAAGAACACTGGCACAGTTTTTAATGAACTTGTGGTAATAATTTACCAAACCTAGAAACCGCCGTAACTCACGCTGATTATTTGGCATAGGGTAATTTTTTATCACTTCACACTTGTCCTGAAGGGGGGTAATTCCGTGCTGCGAAATCGTGTGACCAAGAAATTCCAAGGTTGGCTGTGCAAACACACTTAGATGCATTAATAGTAACACCGTATTGTTCTAAGCGTTGAAAGAGGAGTGAAAGATGTTCCTTATGTTCCTCTTCCGTTGAGCTGGCCACAAGCAAATCATCGATGTAGGCATAAACAAAGTCTAAGCCTCTGGTGACCTCATCTATAAACCTCTGAAAGGTTTGCGCAGCATTCCGTAGCCCGAACGGCATCTTCACAAATTCGAATAACCCAAATGGTGTACAAACTGCAGTCTTGGGAATATCCGAAGGCTCTACGGGAATGTGGTGGAAAGCCTTAACGAGATCTATTTTACTGAAGATAGATTTGCCGTGGAGAAGAGAAGTAAAGTCTTGGACATTTGGTACCGGATATCGGTCCGGGATGGTTGTCGAATTTAAAAACCGGTAATCGCCACATGGTCTCCAGTCTCCTGACTTCTTCTGGACCAGGTGTAGGGGAGGACCAACTGCTTTTGGAAGGTCTTATTATCCCAAGATCCATCATAAGCTGGAATTCCGATTTGGCAGCTTTCAGTTTGTCCGGGCAAGACGTCTGGGTTTTGCAAACACAGGGGGACCTTTTGTTGTAATGTGATGGGTAATGGTGTGCTTAATGGTATCACCCATCTGCATCGGTTGAAGAATTCCTGGATATCGCTGGAAAAGGCACTGGTACATGGAATTAGGGGGAACGAGGGAAAGTGCAGAGTTCGAGGCGTCCGGAAGGGCAACCTGTTTGGCAAGAACAGAAAGCAGTGTGGCCTGGTCGCATAAGCGTCGCTTGTCAAGATCCACCAGGAGTTTGAAATGCTGGAGGAAGTCAGCGCCGATTATGGGATGCCGCACTTGAGCACAGATGAAAATCCACTTGAAGGATCGGTGAAGGCCCAAGTTTAGTTCACGCGACTGAGTACCGTACGTGGGTATGCGTGAACCGTTAGCAGCGTATAGAGGCGGAGATTCCGAGTGCGTATGACCAGATTTTTGAGGGAATACACTGACTGACGCTCCGGTATCGACCAAGAAATTGACACCAGAGTTCCTGTCCTTTATGAATAACAGGTTGGCAGTGCGAGTACTAGACGCCATTAGGACTCGCTGCTGGGTTTTCCGACGAAAAATTGCAAGGGGAGATGCACTTCCTAGCCTTCTTTCCAAATTTGGCGTGGTAGAAGCAGATCTTCCCGGAACTCGAACGATGCCTCTTCGTAAATCTTGACCGAGAATGGCTTCTTTGCCGTTGATTTTGTAGCAGAGAACAAACGTGGTTGAGTTGTTGACTTAACTCTTCCACTTTCAATTCCAGTTCCGATTGTGTGTTCACGTTGTTGACCGGAGCTGTGTCAATCTCCACTACCTTGTCGGCAGTTTCTGCTAGTTTATCAACTGGAGTAGCAGGATCCATAGTGGCCAAGACACGCTGAGCTGATGGAGGAAGTTTCTGCAAGAACAGCTGTCTAAAGATGTCCTTATCGAAGGTTTGTGCGCGTTCGCCTAGAGCGCACTGCATAGCCCTCAGCATTTGAGTGGGCTTACGGTCTCCAAGTTCTTCTTTCGAGATTAACTGATGTAGTTTCTCACGCTCGGAGACAGTGGTGCGGCACAGGATGGCAGACTTCAGATCGTTGTACGGGTCCTCACTCGTGGAAGTAGATACGATGACGTCACGGACTTCAGAGATGATGCTCGCTGGTAGAGAGGACAAAACATGATCGTATTTCGTCCTGCTAGCGGTGATCCTTCCCAAGTTGAATTGTGATTCCACTTGGTGGAACCAAATAAATGGATCACCCGGCCAGAAGACGGGGAGCTTTACGCTCAAGTGGGAGATGGCACCAGCGTCGTCAGGCATCTTCTCCTATGCTTGCTGACGTACAAGCAAGACGACAAGTTCCCAACGAAGGAGTGGAGGTTGAGACGAGCGCAGGCACAGAGCGCACGGGCAGGGGTGAGGGGCAGAGGGCACGAGCGACATTACAGTCTGGTCCTAGTCGCTCGGGTGAAGGGGGTGATGGGCAGAGGGCACGAGCGACATTACAGTCTGGTCCTAGTCGCTCGGGTGAAGGGGGTGATGGGCACGAACGACGTTACAGTCTAGTCCTAGTCGCTCGGGTGAAGGGGGTGATGGGCACGAACGACATTACAGTCTAGTCCTAGTCGTTCGGGTGAAGGGGGTGATGGGCACGAACGACATTACAGTCTAGTCCTAGTCGTTCGGGTAGAAGGGGTAATCCAGCTCCGGGGTCACCAATTGTTGGTTTACGTCGTCGTCGTCGTTGGCCTAGGCAAGCTACGGCTTGGGACCGTAGCGCATCTATCCGGTATAGGTTAACCTGGATGATGTAGCCATAAGCACTGCCGCTAGTTAAGTGCCAACCAGTGATTATCTCACTAGCCGTATTGAGTCCGTTAGGCGAAACTGCGACAGTACCAAAGGTGGAAAATATAACCTTTGGTTTTCTATTATTTATTTGTAAAATGGACATGGTATTAGATTAAAATAAATATTTGAATATAAATAATTAACTGACAATTGTGATATATAATTAATTATGTTTACATACAATAAAATAATATAGTATACATAAAATTAGTATTAATGTGGTTCACAATTGAATTATAATGGGGTAACTAATTTAAAATGAATTTATACTATTCCGAAATTCAAGACGGTAAAATTAACATTTATCTTGAAACTAAAATAAGAGTATTCACTACACCTGGTATACTTAGGATTTCTACTATCATCCACTGGAATCAAACCTGATCCAGCCAAACTTGAGGCACTGGAAAGGTACCCTGTACCTAAAATCATTGACGACGCTCGTGCATTTATTGGATTTGTCGGATTCTATCGAAATTTTATCCCCCAATTTTCAAACACTGCTAAACCCATTACCAATTTGTTCCAGGAAAATGCTAAATTTAATTGGGAATCTTATCACCAACATGCTTTTGAAACTAATCTGTAAACTAACTTGTCATCCCATCCTCCAGTATCCCGATTACACCAAACCCTTTGTCATAGCCACAGATGCTTCCACCTATGGACTAGGGGCCGTCCTATTAAAGGACGTAGATAGTGTGGAATTACCAATTGTTTATGCCAGTCAGCTTTTCTCTGGACTTCAACGGAATTATCCCATTACGGACCGAGAGACCCTAGCGGTATATTGGGCTTTGAAAAAATTCCGAAATATCGTCTACGGCTACAATGTAGCCATCAAAACTGACCATAAGCCACTCACGTATCTCTTAAAGGACAAGCTACTTGAAGGACGGGTGAGTAGATGGGCTCTGTTGATTCAGGACTTTGCGGCAAAAATCGTATACAAACCAGGAAAACTTCAAGTTATTCCAGACGGATTGTCGAGACTCAAGCCCGACACCCAAGTGAATAAGAGAGAAACTCTTCCTGTGTTCGACTACGAATGTCTGCAATACTTCCAACAACAGGACCAACACACCCAGAACCTTTGTGCTTGCCTGGAACAAAAGGAACCATCGAAGGTAAAAGAACAGTACAACCTAAAAGATGGGCTCGCACATTTTAGGAACGAAGATGGAAACGAAACTACCTCGTGGAAATACTAAAGGATCTCGTAGATATAGCCATCGGACTTTGTCACGACTCACCTTTGTATGGCCACATGGGGCCGGATCGCACCATCTAGAGTCTTTTGGAGCGATACCATTTTCTCGAAATGAACAAAAAGATACATGAATACATCGCTGAATGGCCCGTCTTGTTTAAAACATAAAGGCAGTGGTGGCCGGACAGTTCGCTACTGGACAGTTCGCTACCGGGCAGTTCGCTACCGGACATTTCGCTACTGGACATTTCGCTACTAGATCTGTTCGTTACTAGGTCACTTCGCTACCATTAAAGGTTAAAATCATTGTTATATTATTTTATACATAAAGCTGTGTTAACAATATTTACATAGGTAAATAAACTGAGGTACATTTGTTGATGTTTATTAAGACATAAAACGGGACTAGTATGTTTCATGGACTGCTCTCGATTTTCCTACAAAATTGCAAACAAGGGCAGACGATGACCCTGATTTTGTTTCTGCAATCGGTTTTTTGGAGAAACCTAACCTAACCTAACCTAGAAAAATGTATTTTTGACTAAAAAAGTGCGTAACTTAACATGTTATTACAACTTAACATGTTATTATATTATCATTTGTATAATTTAGGTCTCGGGGGTACGGGGGTGGAGCCCCCGTAAAGATCACGCATCCCGAATTGATCGGTATAGGGTTCACTTTGTGATGCGTGATCCTTGCGAGGGCAGGGCCCCCGTACCCCCGAGACCTAAATTATACAAATGATAATGTAATAACATGTTAAGTTATGCACTTTTTTAGTAAAAAATACATTTTTCTAGTATACATTTTTCTAGGTTAGGTTAGGTCAGGTTAGGTTAGGTTAGGTTAGGTTTCTCAAAAAAAACGATTGCAGAAACAAAATCAGGGTCATCGACTGCCATTGTTTGCAACTTTGTAGGAAAATCGAGAGCAGTCCATGAAACATACTAGGTCCCATAAAACATATTTGTTAATGTTTATTTTATACCACGTGGCGTGACCAACTAACCAACTAACTAACAAACTTTTTTGAATATGGTAGCGAAGCGACCTAGTAACGAACAGACCTAGTAGCGAAATGTCCAGTAGCGAAATGTCCGGTAGCGAACTGTCCGGTAGCGAACTGTCCGGTAACAAACTGTCCTAGCACCAAAGGCAATGTACCATCCACAACTCCCATGCATAAATATCCAGTATGCCAACGGCACTGGCAAAGAACTGGAATGGACATACTAGAACCATTCCCCAAAATATTAAAGGGAAACCAGTACATCATTGTGTTTACGGATCAGTCCTCGCGTTACAGCGAAGTAGTTACCATTTCAAACCAGACCTCGGAAACTCTGGCAAGAGCCCTAGTGGAACGCGTCATCCTAAACCATACTACTCATTCCATCCTAATTTCGGATAACGCCCTTAGTTTCACTTCCAAACCGTTTGAGTCACTCTGTAACATGTGTAAAATTAAAACCACACACACTGTGGCGTATCATCTGCAGGTAAACGGCTTAGTGGAAAGACAATCAGAAGATCTTAGAAGCCCTCCGCCATGTTGTCGATGCATCCTCCCGTACATGGGATGATTCCCTCCCCATGGTGCAAACAACCATCAACAACGGCTATCGCGTGTCCATCGGGGACACCCCTCATTTCGTCTTATATCACTACGACAAACGGCAAATCAGCAACTAGTTGAACGATCTTTCAAAATTTTTGACATAATCCGATATGCCCTAGACCAGCGCTGTCCAACTTGCGGCCCACGGAATGGACGTTTGCCAAATTTCATTTCTGAATTTTCTTCCCTATTTTGTCATTTCTAGTAGGGAGAACAACATTCAGCGGGTTCCTAAGTCGTATTAACCAACAGTGTATGATTATAGGCAACATCTTGGCCGCGCTTTATAGAAGTTGGACAGCACTGCCCTAGACCAACGAAACCAACAGATGGAGCAAGACCAACATAGGCGTCATCCCCGTCAACGGACTATAATCGTCGGTATTGCGATGTTACATAAAGAGCGTGAAACCGCCAAGTGCTCATCACAAATTATACCCAAAATGGAATGGCCCATATAGGATTATGAAAAACCTCGGAAAGAACCGTTATGAAATCCTCGACCTCCGACATCATTCCAAACTAAAGATCATTCACGTTCATAATTTGAAGATAGCTTCCGAACAACACCTTCCCAAAAAACATCTGCCAGGCGATCGAGCCGCCTATCCTTCAAAAGTTCAAAGTATTAACAAATCCAGCAGGGACCACAAAACCGAAGTGGTCATCGCGGGAACCACTACCCGTGACGAAGATTGGTACCTCGTAATACCACCAGTACTCGAGCCAATCTCTGAACAAGAAGAGGTCCCAGAACCGAGAGTCCCATCGGAACCAGACCCTGGAGAAACCCCTTCTAGAGGATCGCTCATTGGAACTCCACCATCTCCTCCGTCACCACCCTCACCGATTGATGATCGACGCACAGACCCTACATGCCGGCCGCAAATGCATCAACCACGTGAACTAGAACCTTCACGAAAAAAACGAACACACTCAAAATCCGAGCTTAATGTTCGACCCACACTACCACCTAAACGAGGCCGACCACTCCGCACACAAACATCTACACGACCACCAACAGCTCCTTATAATTTAAGACGTAGATATGAAAAAAATTGTTCCCATTATAATGTTGAGATTACAATTAACAACTCGTACCCCTTTCTGTCTGAAACTAAATTCAAACCTACTATAAAAAGCTTGAATTCCGCCATGAAACCGGTGACCATCCTACCCGGACTTCATGCCCCTAAATGGAATGATCAATTGAGTCGTTTTTACCAAAAAAAATTCAGATGATAACCAGAATAACCTAGAGGTTAGTTTTAAAAAATAGCACGACTTAACCTAACCAATTGTCAAGGGCATACGGTTGACATAACCGGGCATACAGTTGACCTAACCGGGCATACAGGTGACCTAACCTGGCAAATGATCTTGTAAGTTGCGTTATTTGCGCTAGTTTTAACGAAAATAACACGACTTAACCTAACCAATTGTCAAGGGCATACAGTTGACCAAACCGGGCCTTCAATGGCGGACATCGGAATAACATTGAAGGCCCGGTTAGTATTTGAAAACCTCTATATTGAAAATTCAAATTCAAATGTGTTCAAATGTTCAAATATGTATTTGAAGAGTGTTTCTCACTTATTTGAACAGACCTGTGGATGTATATATGTTTCAGCAGATTTAGTTAGTTAAATAAAGGTTTCCAATTTTATTGTGATGTTTGTTATTTCTATGAATTCATGACAAGTCATTTTAGACATTTCACAAAATGACCAAGGTGAAATTTCAGCCATTTCGCTTAATGGCTGAAGATTTTAGTCATTTCGCGAAATGACCAAGTGAAACAGCCATTTCGCGAAATAACTAAAAGTTTCAGCCATTACGCGAAATGGCTGGTTACACACTGTGACTGTAACATATATATACACAACTGGGTGGTATGGTGGTTAGCGTCGCTGACTACGAATCCATCGGCCACGGGATCGAGACCCGGTAACCAAGGCCGGCGCGCAGCAAAACCCAGCTCTTGATCCTTCTACACAATAAAGAAAGTGGTTGGTAGATAAATGGGTACCCTGGGTGGCCTATTCGTTAAGGCGCTGGGGTGTGGTGGGGCGTGGTTCGGATTCCTCGTTAAACTTTAGGTCTAAGGTGGAATGAAAAGCTTGACCTTCGTCAGAATGAACAATTCGGGCTGAAGCTAACCAAAGGTACCAACGGTACGAAAGGTATATATATATATACAAACACAGTGTATATATATATATATATATATATATATATATACTCTTTAGGTTACTTTAGGTGAGTTTGAACGACGGTTCAGTATCGACCTGCGGTCGACCCCTCTGCTGCATCCCGCCTCATTTGCGGGATTTGGTGAAGGAGGGAATTGCTGTCTGATTTCCTCCTGCCCTCGCAGCCAGCCACGCATGGGTGGTCAGGGACTTTGCAGGGGACTCTGTCCAGCTGCTTCATGAAGTTATTCAGGTCGGTGTGCTGGAAATTCCTCACTTCTTTTGGTAGGACATTGAAAAGCTTTGGGCCTCGTATCCTGAGGGTATTTTCCATGCTCGTTTTCAAGGCCCCTTGTCTCACCGCAGCTGGAACCGTACAAAACCTACCTCTTCTCTCATTCCAGTTTGTTTCTATTTCATTTCTAAGGTTAGGGACAGCCCTCAAGTATTTTCCATATGTATATCAGGGGCGGAGCTAGCTAGGGGCAGACGGGGCAGTCCCCCGGGGCCCTGGCCTTTGGGGAGGGCCCGAGTCGTTTCAACAAGTGATGAGAAGTTATTTGAGAGAGCAACAAAGCTAGTAAATAAATATAAAAGTGATATTTCCTCTGGATTTCCAAGTCAATTACTCTTTTCGAATGTGCTTGAAAACAGACATTGGAAAAATGACGACAATCCATGAGCTATATTCATTTTTAATTAAAGACAACAGTACTGTGGTGCTCAAGTTTTCCCGAAGTTATGACTGCCATAACATTGTTCCTCACAATTCCTGTGACAGTTTCAAGTGCAGAGAGATCGTTTTCAAAACTTAAACTAATAAAGAACTATCTTCGAAATTCTATGAATGAAAAAAGATTAAGTGGACTCTCAATTATATCAACTGAAAACAAGAAAGCTAGAAATATTAACTTGGAGGATTTAATTAATGAATTTGCTGAAAGAAAGGCAAGGAAAGTCAAATTCTGATGTTGTCATAAGTAAACTTTTATTTCACGGTATCCTTTTTGAAGCTCAATATTTTGCATAATGTTTTGCCTTCTATGCCTCCATGCGTACAAGTAGTATCATAATTCTTAAATATATGCTAAATAAATAATGCAAAGAAAAGCTATATAAATGTATAACAAAAATTTTGTTAGGGGGCCCGTAAATAAGTTTTGCCCCGAGGCCCGTGACACTCTTGCTCCGTTCCTGATGTATATTATTGTGTACCGCTCGCGCCTTCTTTCAAGAGAGTAAAGTTCCAGGGGTTGTAGTCGATTGTAGTCGAGACCAGTAGTCTTCACCTTCCGTTTCCTCTTTCTTAGACGTAAAAGTCCTTTGTATAGCTTCAATGTTCGCAATGTCACGTTTTCTGTGTGGGCTTGTGAGTACTGAGCATTACTCAATTACTGGTAGGACTAGACTCTTCCATAATTTGAGCATGATGTTTGCTTTTCTGCTGCGGAGCTCCTCCAGATGATTCCCATTATTTCTCTAGCTGTTGTAATTTTGATTTTATAGTGCTGTCTGAATTCTGCATCCGACGACATTATTACTCTAAGATCCCTAAATTGTGGATTTGGTGTTATCTGTTTGGCTTGCATAGTTTTGTACCCTTTTTTCTGTAGCTCCTTGTTATTACCATATCTTAGAAGTAGGAATTTTTCTTCGTTGAACTTCATATTGTTGTCTTCTGCCCACAGGAATATTGTTTCAATGTCGTTTTGTAATTTTCTTATGCCACCTTCGTTCAATATTTCCATGCATATCTTTGTGTCAGCTGCGAAGCATGATACAATACTGTCCTTAATATCTGCATCAATATTTGCAATCATTATTATGAACAGCAAGGGAGCTAATACTCTCCCTTGTGGGACAGAGCTCACAACTTCCGAGACTTCCAAGTTAACTTCGTTTACCACCATTCTTTGTGTTCTTTGCGTCAAGAAATTAAATATCCACCTCCCTAGCTTTCCAGTAATTCCTGTATTCTTAAGTTTGTGTGCTATGATTCCATGGTCACATTTATCGAAGGCTTCTGCAAAGTCTGGATATATTACATCTATGTTTTGTCCTCGACACAATGTTTCTAATATTTTCTCCTGGTGGTCTAATAGCTGTGATTGGCATGATCTTCCCGACCTGAAGCCATGTTGATTTGGGTTGTATGTCTTTTTCTTGTAGGTGTAGGTATGATAGTTTTGCCTCTAATTATACGTTCAAAACACTTTATAGGGAGTGAGGTGAGAGCCACTGGCCGATAATTCTTGGGTATTGCTCTGTTACCACTTTAAATAGAGGAGCAATGTTCGCGTTCTTTAAGGGGTGTAGAATTTGTCCTGTGTCAAGTAATTTCCTCCATAGTAAGTATAGCGGTTTGGCAATACTCTCTTTGCATTTCTTCAGAAACGTGGCACTCCATGTGTCCGGCCCTGGCGCTGAATTGTCTCGCATCTGTGATAAGGCCGTAATTACATCTCCTTCCGTGAACTCGAAGTCCATTAATAGGTTTGTGCCGGAATTTGTTCTTGGTTGATCTGTATCTATGTCGAAAAATTCGTCTGGGTTTTCCACTTCCATCTCGGACATAGGGGTGCTAAACACAGTTAAATTGTTCCCTAAGCAGTTCACTTATTTCTTTCGGGTCATTTGTGTATTCGACCTCCCCGTCTATCAACAGACCAATACTCTCCTTACTCTGCATTTTCCTTTTCGCAAACGTATAGAAGTATTTTGGGTTATTTTTTGTTTTCTGCTACCGTGTTTTCTTTCTCGTTTTTCTTATGTATGAATGTTTGCTTTAGGTCCATTTCTATTTCGCCAAGTTTCCTCTCTAGTTTGAGTCTCTTTGCATCAGTTCTGCATCTGTGGAGATGTTTGACAGTTTGTCTTCGTTGCCTGAATAGTGTCTTGATTTTCCTCTCGAGCTTGCTACGTTTTCTTTCCTATCTCTCTGGAATATGTTTCAGTATTATAGGTTTGGTTTCAGTCTCTATTATACATAGTATTTCTTGTGGAGTCATCTCGTGAATTAGCAATTCCCAATTTACCTCCTTTAAATCTTTATTTACGTGTTCCCAATTTACTTTCTTTGAATTTATGTTTAAGCCTTCAAATATTCCATCTGCCTCCCTAGGATGCGTTTTCGGACCTCTGGGTGCTAACTTCAGTAGTATATCGATGAGGTTATGGTCGGAGAACTTGGTGTGCGTTACTTTTTTATTTATTATTATCTCGTTGTTATTTGTCCAGATTAAATCCAAACGTTCTCCTTTCTCGTTGCTTCACAGATTTCCTGGGTAAGGGCGTAATGTTCCATAATATCTAATAGCATTGTTGCTTGGGTTCTATCATCTTTAATAATGTTGCCATGAAACTTCTCGACATATATAACTTCGTCATTTTTCTTCGATGATATGAATGGGAAATTAAAATCTCCGAAAATTAGAATATATGTTGCTAGAGGGAGTTTCAAGTAATTTTAATATGTTTTCTATTTCATTTGTAGCAAATTGGAATTCACTTTTTGTGGTGTTTGGTGGTAGATGTTCATAATGGTTAGGTTCAGTTCTTTTACTTCTAATATAATAACTTCAACTGTACTGTTTGATTTGTTTAACTTCACTTCACATGTGTAGGTGTTTTTCACGTAGATGCAACACCCTCCCCCTCGTCTAGCCACTCTATCTCCTCTGTGTATGTTGTAATCCAGCAATGCTAATTCAGTATCCTCGATACAGTTTTCACAGCCTTTTTCGCATTTATGCAAGTGTGTTTCCGTTAGGCATATACTGTAATATTTATGCTAAATTCTGTAAGTGTTTTAATTTGCAGCCTGCATGGTCCGTCTATAGTCGGAGAGAATAGGAAAGGGGTGAAAGATGAAAAGAAGTAAAATAAGAATAAGGGATTAAAGGCCCTTGTTTCGAGGTGGAGGAAAGCCGTAGAAAAGGATGGAGACTATGTGGAAAACTAAAAACTTGTAAAAAAGGTATGTAATTACTTGTGTACAAAATTCCTGGAACTTCCGAGGAAACTTGGGAAAAAAAAAAAAAGGTGGGACAAAATGTACTGAGTGGCCCTCGTATATGCTACAACGACTTCTTCAACGAAAAACTGTGGTTGTTGCATACGCCTCGGACTATGACATACTGCAGCAACCTTCAATAATCATCAGTGGACTCTAATTCAATGTGTTGTAAAGCTTCTTAGTCGATGTTAAAAATCAACGAATGACTTTTCCTCTGATTCTTCTTGTCTTCACATGGTGTCTCCCGATGTAACAGGTCTCGTGGTATTTTTGCCTAACATAACTGATGATGCAGGTGTTCATACTATGAAAAGCGATTTAACATAAAATTTACAGAATCGTTTAAGGCAGTGGAAGGCAGCCGTTACCCGCATGATATCTCAAGTTTTAGATTCGAGTTTCAAATTTGCTTGCATAACAGTGCCTGAGTTTGTAAAAAATGAGATAATCATTATGTCTGCATCACCTAACGCTAGTCCTGTACGTAATATAACCTATGGCGATGAAGCAACTGATTTTGTTTCATGAGAAGATCAAGAACCTTTGAAAAAGAAGCCGAAGGTTAATTTATGGAGTTATTTCGATGAGGTTGTGCCTCCACCTATCAAAAATACTCAGAAAAGTTATCAAAAAGAATTAGACATCTATTCAATGGAGACACGAGTCAGTCACGACACGAACCCTCTTGACTGGAGTCGCCATATTGGTGAAAGATTCTGAAAACTACTGAACAGTTGTGTGTTGCTGCGTTCCGCCTGACGTCACCGGGTCTCGATATTGGGGCCGATGGATTCGTCAGTGATGCTAACCACTACACCGCCGAGGCGCATATATATATATATATGAAAATGAAAATGAAAAGGTTTATTGGCAGACTATAGTCCATATGACAAATATTATTAATACAATGACAGTTCATATACTAAGGATAGAAATATATACAATTGATTAGAAATAATACTGCACTGTCGAAGTTAAGTGGAGCTACAGACAGACGTTTTCGTACCAAGAAGGCCAAAGCTTAGAGGATAAATGGCAGGACTCATGGATAGCTTGGATGATCGGGTTGGTTGATTTTTTAATTCTTTGCATTAGACTGTGTTGAGCACGTCTTGTTACCTCCGGGAAGCTCGGGACATTGCGGGTAGCAAACATTTGCGAAGCTGAGCATCTTGGGGGTAATTTATGTAAGAGTCTAAAGGACCTGTTGTACAGCAAATTTAGGGTTCTGCCAGAACCTTTTTTATAATTCACCCAGAGTTGCTGACCGTATATATTACTGCAGAAAGTACGAAAGAGTGTGTCTTTAGCGCCACTTGTACAGAAACGAAAGTTCCTTATGGTCATATTCGCTTTAGCACACAGGCTTCGAGATTGTTTTCTTATATTGTTTTCTTATATTGTTTTCTTATATATATATATATTAGGGTGAGCCACAAATATATGGTAAAAGGTAAAAACGCACAAATAAGAGCTCCTGATACATTTTATCATTACTTGTATGTAAAAACACTTCATTTCTGAGATTGAGCTAAATCCATCAATATTTAAGGGTGGCGCATGTTTGAAGAAATTTGCCACCCGAAACTGTATAATGATACTAAGGCTTCGAGTTGCGCCACCTCTAAATACGCACAAATTAGTCCAGTTTTTTATTTTCAACATCATTATTGGTTGTTGAATATGGGCAAATGTCATGAGATATATATTTTTAATTTTCATTTTTTTGGACCACCCTAATATATATATATATTTTATATATACTGTATATATACATGTATGTGTGTTTTTCATGTATATACAACAGCCTCCTCCTTTTCTTGCAAATCTATCTACTCTGTACCTGTTGTAGTTCCGTCGTGACACTGTTGGCATCGCAAATCCTTGTAGGAAAAGTGTCACTGTCAGCAACAGGAGTATGGTACATATAATCCTTTACATATCCCTGCAGGGAGAAGTCCAGGGGTGTGATATCGGGGGATCATGTAGGCCATGGCACCAGCCAATCCATCTTCCTGGAAAAGTGGTGTTCAAGGACTCAAGCACTAACAAATCCCAACGTAGGATGGTAGAATGATGTAAAATGTAAAGTGTAAAATGATCATGGTTGAAGGTCTTCCAACTAGGGCTGCAAAGAACTCGAGCATGTCCAGGTACATGTGGGGCGTAACATTCTTTACAGCAAAGAAGAATGGGCCTATCCCGATATCCCCCGATATCCGGCCCCTGGACTTCTTCCTCTGGGGATATGTAAAGGATTGTATATCATACTCCTGTTGCTGACATTGACACTCTTCCTGCAAGGATTTGCGATGCCATAAACAGTGTCATAACAGATATGTAATTAAAGTTCATAATGGGGAAAGGACTTGTGTACACCCCATATTACGCGCTGCCCTTTCGGCTTTTTGCCTACCTTTTCTCTATTTGACAATTACTACTAATGTAACTCGACTATATATATATAATTCACTTAAATGGTTAAAAGAAAAAAATTATAACAATGATCTTATACTGTTTAACTTGAACTTATTGAAATTCCCGCTAAAATACCGGGGTGGATGGTATTTTTTTTGTTTTCTACTCCCTTGTTTTCCTCCACTCTTTGTCCTCTGACTAAGGCCTATCACATTTTCACGGACGGTCAACTATCTTCCGGGTTTTTTCCAGTGCGTTCTCTCGCCTCCGTCCTATTTGGAGGATTTCGTTTGATGAGAATATTTTGAGACCTTTTTCCTCATAAACCTGGAACTACACAAAATTTTAAAACAGTCTATACTGAAAATCTTACTAATCCCTAACTATTTTAGGTTATATTCGTTTTAATACTCCCTTCATTTTCGATAGGAGACATTCTATGACAATTTAACATATAAATTCGTATTCAGGACACCTTGAAACCTCAGGGAAACTGATAAAAATCAAGGAAATGTAATAATTATTTTTTACGAAAAAAAAAAAATCTAGACGTCGATAACCAGCCATTACAGGCCATTGACCCAGTGTTTATCTCTTTCCTCGGTTAAAATTTTGCCGCTCTCCGTCCTTCTCCAGGTTTTATAGGGAGACATCTTGCAGCGACATTTGGAAACATAGGTCAAATCAGCCAATTAAATCTGGTTTTTGTTTCATGTGACCTTATCCGACCAATCAAAGACGTGCATTTTGAATCTCCCATAATGCATACTCATTCCAAAATGCTCCTTCAGTTCGCTTTTCGCTATGGCTTGTGAAGGTTGTGATTTGGATTACTATCAATTAATACAAGATATTTATAAAAAAGAAGACGCTGCTGAAGTTTTCTTTACCAGTCACGGTGTTTTACCTACTCGTGTTATTTGTCCGCAGTGTGGTCAGGAGTGTAATTATAGACAAGTTGCTGACCAATATTATTGCAAAAGAGTGACTAGAGACGAGCGCGGCAGAAAAAGAAGTGTGCTTTCTCTGTTTCCCGTCGAAAGGGCACGTGGGTTGAAAAATCCCACCTCAAACTGTGGCAAAACTTATTGTACGTTGGGTTGTTCTTGACAAAGCGTTCGACACAGCTAGATGCACAGCTGTATTTAGCGTTGGCTTCCGTGAGTGCGGTTAATTGGAGGAGCTTTTGCTTCGAAGTCTGTGAGCGTTGGCTAGGCCAACAAGTTCAAATTGGTGGGCCTGGCGAAATTGTCGAGATCGACGAGTCGAAATTTGGCAGGTCTAAATACGGACGGGGAAGAAATATTGCCGGTACCTGGGTTTTTGGGGCCTTGGAACGCAGTTCCAAAAAACTAATATTGGTCATTGATGAGGTTAGGTTAGGTTAAGTTAGGTTAGGTTAGGTTAGGTAAAACACATTTTTCTGGTGTTTTTTGGTGTTTTTTGTTTAAATTTAGCCTTTATTTTTTTGGAATATGAGCGTTTTTGAGAAATTTTAAAATTGAAAATTTCTCAAAAACGGCTCATTTCCCAAAGAAACGAAGTTCAGATTTGGACAAATCACACCAAAAAACACCAGAAAAATGTGTTTTGGTCCAGAAAGGAGAGGGAGCACTAAAACGAATAATTACCCTATTTTATATTATTTAACTAACTTATTTGGCTTCTTTAACCGTATTAAATCCTATCATTATGTATATTTAGTGCTATCTTGTTTCTTATGACATGACTGGACGAATAAAAAGGTGACATCATGTGATGGCCTGATTGGCTCAACTCAGTACATCCCATTTTCAAGACAGAAACTGTTCAGATGATTACATGCCAATCGTCATGTAGCCCCTTTTTGGGATTTATTTTAGGCCTATGAAATTTTTATAATCTAACTATTAAACTTAACTTATGTTTTCCAATTATGTATTATAGATTTTACTATTTTCTCTTTATTAATAAAGCCTCAATTTTGCAAATCCCAACAACATTTTGTCGTATTTTTTGTCACAGTTTTTTTTTTACTTTCTTCCTTCTTTTTCCTTTCCACTTTTCTAGTTTCGATCGTGAAATTTGATCTGAGTTTTATAACCTTTTTCTTCTTGTGTGGAGCAGAACTTCAGTGAAGCCCTGTGTTCCGTTTTAATTATTTTTATTGTTATTTTGCTTTGTGCACGCTGTATAGCACTAGCCTTCACTTAATAAATTATTTTTACGTATTCACTGATACTTCATACACACTGGTGTAGTTATTTTGATGTTAGTACAGAGCAGGAACAAAGCGTTCGTACACCTTGAGGTAGAAACACACACACACACACATATATATATATATATATATATACATATATATAATATACAGTATATATATATATGAAAAATTAAATGAATTCATTACACCTATTATATTAATTTCAGCACATTGATTTTGTATAATACACTGTAAAAGTTCGAATCTAGACGATACTGGTAATAATACAGGAGTTAAGAGCAATGGAATGGATCACTTGGCTTGAGCACTGTGCCAGTTTCTAGTCCTCCTGACTGATTATTATTATTATTATTATATAACAAAAGAAGTATGATAATTACCATTAGCCATGGGCAATGTTTAAAGAGGACTAGTCATTCCTTGGATATCTTTCAAATAAAAGGTATGGCCAATGAGGCGAAATTTTCTTAAAATTCAAGTAAGTATTGGTACTCCCGCAATGCATATAAACATTTTTCATTCATAAAAATTTACTGTCACGATTTATAGTATTTAATTTGACATTTAATGTATTTTTAATAGTATTTACCAAAAGTGTTCTAGGAATTGTGTCCGCAACTCTACAGTTGCCGACACAATTCTTCGGGCACTTCTGAAACAGAGATTATGTTCAAAAACCAAGAAGAGTACGTTCAGTTTTTGTTAAATATATATTTTTGAACGTATGTTAAGGTAAATATTAAATAAGTTTTAGACTGTGAAAAGGTTTGTATTCTATGGATGGTATGATATATTGTAGCCTATGCAGTAGGCCGGGTCGAAAAATTAAATTTGTGAATTTCCACATGCCTGTGTCCAAGAAATTTGTAGATGCACTATAAATGCTCAGCAATGATTAAAAAAAAACTAAATTGATCAAGTTTTGGATGTTCCGCAAGTCCTCTGAAGATTGCAAGTAAAACGTAAAACATTACCAAAAACTTTAAAACTTTTAAAACTTTATTTAAATACGTAAACTTTATTAATTATTTGGCAATTATGATTTTTTATTAAGATTTTCTTGTATTTTTTGTATTCTTGTTGCTATTAAGTTTTTTCTTGACTGTGTTTCGTCCAGAATATATATAATTTATATATACAATTTTTCTTTTCAGAATTGATTATTTGAATAGTTAAATACGCGTTGTTACACTAACAGAGTGACTTTCCCAAATTATCCAAAATGGCTGAGGCCGTAAAAGTGAAAGCAACTGTTGAAAAAATCATGAGTCCAGCTGTTTCCCTTTTCGGGAAAGCTGAGCTCAGTGGAAATCAACTTCCTCTATATGAAGACGTTTTAAAAGAATATTTACAAACAAGATATCTCTTACTTATAGCTAGTGAGGGGAAAAAAGAGCCAAATGCTAATGATGTGGGAATAGTTGCATCAAAGATAAACGAGATCTGGAAAAGTGCATCAATTCCAACAATATCAGAACAGCAAATATTAGCCAGAGTAAAGGATTGTCATGAAAAATCTAGAAATATGATGAAGACTGGTAGGAAAAGGAAAGATTTTGAATCTAAACTGACCGCGTTCAAACCCAAAAATCAAAGGCTTTTTGATATTGCTGCCTGCAAATGTCATGATCTGTTTTCTTGCACTTGTAAAAAAGAGCTAAAAGTTCCTGCCATGGAACGTTCTTTCCTAATTGACCAAAGAGGTGCACGAAAAATGGCAATAGGCAGTATTGATTTATAGACAACGAAGAAACTGCAAATAAGATCTGAGCGTAAAAAACAAGAAAGAGCACGATTTTCTAAAAACATTGAAGATGGAGATATCAATAACCCATCCACTTCCAGGGAAGAGCCAATGAACTGGGATAACTTTCATACAATTCCTGATTCTGACACATCAACAGATACAGATAGGGAGCGTGATGATGATGATTACATTGAGGAAGGTATAAAGAAATCAGGTGAAGCACATAAGCTCACTCGCAAATTGCCTTCATTAGTAAAAACTTGTGACCGATTCGGAATATCAGACAGAGCTGGTGCAGCCGTTGCCTCTGCTGTTCTGGAAGATTTTGGTCTCATTACCTCTGAAGATTATCACAATGTTGTGGATAAGAATAAGGTGAGACGGCAGAGAAAGAAGATCACAGAGGAGTTGAGTAAATCAAGTGAAGAAAGTATAGAAACATTGTATTTTGATGGAAGAAAGGACTTAACTAAAGCAAATCTCTGTAAGGATGGGAGATACTACAGTACAACAATTACTGAGGAACACATCACGCTTATAGCTGAGCCAGAATCAAAATATCTTGGGCACTTCACTCCTGTGACTGTAAATTCAACTAACATTTCTAAGGGAGTGATAAAGTTTCTTAACAGTAACAATATTAAGGTAGACAATCTGAAGGTCATTGAATATGATGGAATCAATGTAAACACTTGCATACATAATGGAGTTATCAGGCAACTAGAGGTACACTACAATACTCCTTTTCATTGGTTCGTGTGTTTGCTGCATACATGAGCTACAGACTGAGGAACAATTCACCACATTAAACAGCACACCAATCATAAACATCGATACAACACTCAAGACATTTAATCAGATTATCAATAATGCAAACAAATACATACCCAAGGGCAACATTAGGAAATACAACCCAAATTACACTAGAGAAATAGCCCACCTCATAAGGCAACGTAACAACCTCAAACATAACACACAAACACCACACACAGAAGCCATAAAGCAGCAGATACAACAGCTCAACACAGAAATAAACAACAAACTCAAAGAAAAACAAACAGAAACATTCAGGGAATTCATAACAACACTAAACCACTCCACAGATACATACAGGCTATACAAGACTATAAACAGCATTACCCACTCTAACAGCGGCATTCACACCTCACACGCGGCTATCTGTCGCAGCCAAAATAATATCCCAACATACACACAACAAGCTAACATTCTAGTTAATCACTACGCAAAGATAAGTCACTTAAACAGAGACAACAACCAGAAACACGCAGACAAACAAACAGCCAGACACAAGAAAACCTACAGACTCGACACGACCATTACACCCTTCAATACAGACCAGACCACCAAGATCATCAAAAACATTAAAAATTCGAAGGCTACTGGACCAGACAACATATCTAACATACACCTTAAACACTTGGGCCCACAAGGAATACTAGCTCTCACAAATATCAGCACATATTCATACCAACACTGTATTATTCCTGACATATGGAAACAAGGTAAAATTATTACACTACTCAAACCAAACAAAAATCCAACAGAACCAGCTTCCTATAGACCCATTACTTTACTATGCACACCTTCCAAAGTAACAGAAAGACTAATCTTACAAATCACCAACCCACACACACCACTATCGCCTACTCAACATGGATTCAGACCTCACCACTCAACCACGACATTACTCACTAACCTGACGCAGCACATCATGGATGGCATCAACTCTAGAAGACCAGCTCAACGTACACTATTAGCAACAATAGACATTAGTAAAGCATTTGATGCTATCCCACGCTTCCCTCTCATAAACAAAATACTCAACACAAACATGCACAATAACACCAAAAGGTGGCTGAGCAACTATCTCTCAGGAAGATACTCACATGTCACATTTAATGGCAAGTCATCCAAAAACAAGCTTTTTCCGAACGGGGTCCCTCAAGGCTCTGTTCTCTCACCAACACTCTTCAACTTATACATGCATGACACTCCAACACCCATAGATAACAAGCTTACCTTATCATCATATGCAGATGATATCACTCTAACATCCACCCACAACAACATCGACACCGCTACAAATAACCTACAAACATACATAAACAGTATACAAGACTGGCTCACACACAATAGACTCAAAGTAGCGCCCACAAAATCAACCATCACCTTGCTTACAAGCAACACAAAAGAACACCAGGTAATTCCACAACTTACACTAAACAACATCAACATTCCACACACTCACAGAACCAAAATACTAGGTGTCACATACAACACATCATTATCTTTTGCAAACCACATTCAGGACATTAAAAACAAATGTACGTCAAGACTTAACACGCTTAGGGTACTAACAGGCACAAACTTTGGACACCAGCAGGAAACAACATCACTCATCTACAAACAATATATTCGCTCAGTTATGGACTATGCTAGCCCATGCTGGGCACCCATTATCTCAAACACACACATAAACACCTTACAAACAATACAAAACAACGCACTTCGTATCATTACAGGATGCACTCAAACAACACCAATAGAACACCTGCACACAGAAACAAAAATACTAAAAGTTAGGGAACATTTAGACATGAGGGGAACACAATTCATGGCAGCAGCGACAACTAACCCACAACACCCTTGCCACTACATGTACAATCATGCACACAACACTCGCACCATTAAGGTAACACCAGAGAGACATTATAACCAAATACTCCATTCCATACCACGCCCCACAGACATCACACAGTACAGAAAACACATACACACACACCTAACCCACAAAGCACTGACACGACTCGGTCCGAATGCGGTCCTAGGTGCGAAGCCGCCGCCCATTAACAGGTCAGAGATCAGCCTGAGCAGATCGGATCGAGTTAACTTAGCACGATTCCGATGTGGACATCACCCCAACTTATGGACATATAAACACAGACTAGAGAACTCCATAGACGACACCTGCCACTTGTCCCAAGACACACCACAAACAATTGAACACATTATGACGGACTGTACCGCTCTAGCACAACAACGAACACAACACAACATCACGAGTGCGCTGAACCTCTGGTCCACTCCGGAGAGGGCGATCGGTTACCTGCGTGCCGCCGGCTTGCTCGATCAGGGTGGGCTGGTCGGCTAAACAACAACAACAACAACAACCTCTCCGCCATTTGTTTAATTATTTGGATGGTAAAACCAAAGGACCAAAAGCCCTTGCTGGAAATGTTGGCAAAAGTCTTACTGCGTGCGAAAAGATGGATGCCAGTTGTCAAGTTTGAAGCAATCAAATCAAGTAATATGCCTTCTATTCCGGGTGATCTCGATCTAAGCCAAGCCCCAACGTGGTTCAATATAAAGCGAAATCTAATATACTATTTCAGAAATGAAGCTTATATATATATATATATATATATATATATATATATATATATATATATATATATATATATATATATATACATATATATATATATATATATGTAACAGTTTTTTGCGCACACCTACAGGTCGCTACAATTGGTGTAGAACAATGCGGTTTTCACCATTCGATGCGTCTTTTTATTGTGCAGTGCCCATGCTAAAAAAATTTCCCTAACATAAATCCTTCCCCCCTTTTAGGGGTACAGTTCTTCCCATTTCTTCATTTTTAATCATAATTTTGGCACAAAATGGGGAGGGGTGGGGTAATGGGGAAGGGGGTGGGGTTAATGGGGAAACTCAGAAAAATAGATGCGATATATATATGTAACCAAAAAAAATTAAAGTAAATCCTTTTCAAGGTGCCAGCCCCCTTCCCCCTTGGGGGTAATGGGGGAGGGTGGGGGTAAATGGGGGAGATGGGTGGGGGAGGGGTATTGGGGGAGAGGGGTGGGGTAATGGGGGAGGGGAGGGGGTTAATGGGGAAACTCAGAAAAAAAATTGGTGGGGTAAATGGGGGAGAGGGGTGGGGTAATGGGGGAGGGGAGGGGGTTAATGGGGAAACTCAGAAAAAAAATTGGTGGGGTAAATGGGGGAGAGGGGTGGGGTAATGGGGGAGGGGTGGGGTTAATGGGGAAACTCAGAAAAAAAAATGATAACCAACATCGATTCTGGTCAGGAAGATCATGCTTATCACAACTAATGGAACACTATAACAATATTATTCATGCACTCGAAACAATGAAAACTATGATTTGGCAGGCCGCATGGCCCCCAATTACTGTCGGTTCAGTTATTTGGTCAATAAAACTATAGAAATGAACGCAGTCATGAAAATCTTAGGCTTCAAATCAGAGCTCATTGTATTAAGATTTGTGAAGCTTTAGATTTTCATGGCTGCGTTCTTTTCTGTAGTTTTATTGAATGAATAATTGGTTTGCCCCCCTCTTTTAGGGGTACAATTCTTCCCATTTCTCCATTTTTAATCATAATTTTGGCACAAAATGGGGGATGGGTGGGGTAATGGGGGAGGGGGTGGGGTTAATGGGGAAACTCAGAAAAATAGATGCGATATATATATGTAACCAAAAAAAATTAAAGTAAATCCTTTGCAAGGTGCCAGCCCCCTTCAAAAAAAATTAAAGTAAATCCTTTGCAAGGTGCCAGCCCCCTTCCCCCCTTTGGGGTAATGGGGGAAGGGTGGGGGATAAATGGGGGAGATGGGTGGGGGAGGGGGTATTAGGGGAGAGGGGTGGGGTAATGGGGGAAGGGTGGGGGATAAATGGGGGAGAGGGGTGGGGGAGGGGGTATTAGGGGAGAGGGGTGGGGTAATGGGGGAGGAGAGGGGGTTAATGGGGAAACTCAGAAAAAAAATTGGTGGGGTAAATGGGGGAGAGGGGTGGGGGAGGGGGTATTGGGGGAGAGGGGTGGGGTAATGGGGAGGGGGTGGGGTTAATGGGGAAACTCAGAAAAAAAAATGATAACCAACATCGATTCCGGTCAGGAAGATCATGCTTATCACAACTAATGGAACACTATAAAATATTATTCATGCACTCGAAACAATGAAAACTATGATTTGGCAGGCCGCATGGCCCCCAATTACTGTCGGTTCAGTTATTTGGTCAATAAAACTATAGAAATGAACGCAGTCATGAAAATCTTAGGCTTCAAATCCGAGCTCATTGTATTAAGATTTGTGAAGCTTTAGATTTTCATGGCTGCGTTCTTTTCTGTAGTTTTATTGAATGAATAATTGGTTTGCCAGTAACTGCAAGGCCGCAGGCACCCCAATTACTGAGGCCCAAGGTGAGAGGAATAGGAATGATATCCAGATAAAGGGCTACTGATGTTCAAAATAAAATACGCCGTAGGCCGACAATTCAGCCGAAGCACCGCAGATCTAGCAAAATCGGCGCGTAGCGCCGACCTTTTGCTAGTCTAATATAGTATTTCAGAAATGAAGCCTTATATATATATATATATATATATATTATATATATATATATATATATATATATATATATAGATAGATAGATATATATATATATATATATATATATATATGTAACAGTTTTTTTGCGCACACCTACAGGTCGCTACAATTGGTGTAGAACAATGCGGTTTTCACCATTCGATGCGTCTTTTTATTGTGCAGTGCCCATGGTAAAAAAAAATTCCCTAACATAATTCCTTCCCCCCTTTTAGGGGTACAGTTCTTCCCATGCCTGTACGCGCATTTTTTTAATTTTTCATTTTTAATCATAATTTTGGCACAAAATAAATCAATATTTACTAAACATTTAATATCATTCGATTCACAAAAGATTTATTTATCGATTCAATTTAAAAAAGTATATATTTTAAAAATTCATAGACTTTTTGCAAAAAACTAAAAACAAACATGCATTTTTAAAATTCAATGATTTTTATACAAAATATTTTTATATTTTTAAAATTCAATGATTTTTATACAAAATATTTTGATATTTGTTATAATTTTAACATTTTTCGTTTCACAAAAGATTTCTTTATCGATTCAATACAAAAAATTACATAATTAAAACGGGCAATTTAAATAAACACGAGTTTAAAGTTAAACGAGCCACACTCGAAATTATTTACCGTGACTTTTGTGCGTTTTATTACTGTGGCTTTTGTACAAATAATTTTACGTATGCACAAACAATTTGATAAGATATTGATTTATCATTCTATTTTTTAGTTGTCATAGAAATACGTTAATTATGTTATCTGATTAGATGCGCTTTTATAGTTGAAGATCATTTTTAGAAAATTATTTATTTTCCCCACTTTAAAATATTACAAAAGTTCTATTAGGTATCCTAATATCTTTATGCCTGTCGATGTAAGTAAGAAAATAGCAATTAAATAATTAATTTTAAAACATTAAATGACGTCATCAAGATCATTACGAAACCTATGGTAAAATTATTGAATACCCGGTTAAGTTCATTGAATGCCAGGTTAGGTTATCTGTACGCCCTTGACGATTGGTTAGGTTAAGTCGTGATATTTTCGTTGGCTTTAACGAAAATATCATGACTTAACCTAACCAATCGTCAAGGGTGTACAATTAACCTAACCGGGCATTCAATTAACGTACCCGGGCATTCAATTAATCTAATCGGGCATTCAGTTGACCTAACCGGCCATTTAATTAACCTAATCGGGCATCATTACTATTATAATTTAGCAAAAAGGTGTCTGCCTGTCTGTCCGCAGAAAAAACTTTTACGTTTCTGAACCGATTTCGACCAAACTTCGTATGGTGGATGAGGGTGATGAGTAATGAACGAAAATATATGTGTGACCCCCCCCCCCCCCCCGACCACCACCACCAATTACTGGGCCAGAGGGACCCCAGCACCGCGATAAAACTATAGAAAAGAACGCAGCAATGAAAATCTTGAGCTTCACATTGTGTCAATATTTGTGAAGCTTAAGATTTTCATGACTATAGTTTTATTGACCAAATAATTGAACCCACAGTAATTAGGGGCCTGCGACCCCCCAATTACTCTCGATTCAATTATTTGGTCAATAAAACTATAGAAAAGAACGCAGTCATGAAAATCTTGAGCTTCACATCCGAGTTCATCGTATCAAGATTTGTGAAGTTTTAGATTTTCATGGCTGCGTTCTTTTCTGTAGTTTTATTGACCGAATAATTGGTTCGCCAGTAATTGGAGGGCCACAGGCACCCTAATTACTGAGGCCCAAGGTGAGAGGAATGGGAACGATATCCAGATAAAGGGCTATTGATGTTCAAAATAAAATACGCCGTAGGCCCACAATTCGGTTTGGGTCGAAGGTCCAAGCACCGCAGATCTAGCAAAATCGGCGCGTAGCGCCGATATTTTGCTAGTCCTTACTATTACCAGGGACCAAGACACCTCTGGTTTATGATATCTAGTTCAAGATACCTATCTGATGAGCTTAAGGCAGTCATTGATCCTGTTATTGAAAGAGGGGCATATTTTGCTCACCCAGAAACTTTAATGGTCTCGTTGTTATTTGATGAAAGGCAAGTGATGAGAGAGTTAGCTTTCCGGCGCATTCTCTTAGCCAGGGAAAGTGTGTCCTCGGGCATTAGAGAATTTAGACGGCCTAAAATTAATTTCTTGGCAAGAGACTACACAGATTTAATTCGATTTGGAGACTACCTAAGACATGAACCACCTCTGACAAAAAGCTTGACAAACACCTAGTTAGAGCTTATCGTAAGGGGTGATGAAACTAACCCTCTATTTAAAAAGTACCCATGTCATTCACAAGCTGTGGAGAGACATGTCAAACTTGTAACAGAAGCATCAGCTTCTGTCTGTGGGCAAGAAAATAGAGATGGTTTTATAAAGGCAAGAATTGCTTCAAGATCAAACTTGCCTACATTTGAGTCAAAATGCGAATACAAATGTCAATAAACTACAAGTAAAAACTAATGGAAGGGAGGTTGGGCTGGGCATGGTGTGGAATTCGACCTACAGCCACCTCCTCGTGGTGAATTCTGGGTGATTTGCCTTGTAAACTATCATGGCAAGTCAGCAAAGAGCTGTAGTTTACTATACGGAGTATCGGAAAAAATCACCAAAACTTTAAGTGACTTGTGGAACCTCAAAATATTTATATAAAAGCTTGAAACTTTGTCATGATACTTCCTATGTAGGTACACAAACTTTCGTAATACAGGGTAAATTAAACTTCCCAAAAATATTTTTTCAAGGTAAAAATCTTTGTCTAGAGAGCCCCAGTCATCAGAAAAATGAAGACATGGTGTATATGTATTTTTTTTTATTTCAACATAACTGATTTCGATTAACTTATGTTGATTTACACTTTATGAAAGAGATATTAAAAATGAAGAAGATAATTGGGTCTCTCATAAAAATGAATGATTTTTCTCTTCCTTTCAAAGTGCGTGCCAAATTGGGGAGACGTCGCCGAAGTGGCCTTTGTCCTGACCAAGTTCGTCATGCTCTTTCTCGTACCACTCCTCTTTATAGCGGTGGCTTATGTCCAAATCATCAAGGTGCTTTGGAGACAGGAGCTACCTGAAGAAGGAGGTAAGACTCAATCCTCTATCACCAATCTGTGCATTCTGCATAAGAATGAGTTTGAATTCATAAAACCTACTTCCTTTAATCTTGTACGTCGAATGATGTGTATGGTGAACTGATGAATGTATATTTTAGTAAGTGAAGTCACAACAGTTCTGAAGAGATAAAACATTCGGAAAAAATCTTTTCATGCGGTTTCTTATGCTTTCTCTGATGAAATGAAGGTACTGATTTCTTCGTAATATTCAATAAATATCTCAATGAACTGTATATATTCTGACTTTAAATACAATTAATTATTTAAAATAAAATTATTCCTACACCTAAAGTTATTCTTATAGCTGTTGCACACACTTGCAATAGAGGCTGTAAAAGATGTAATTAATGTAATAGATGTAATTAATGAATTAAAAAAATTATGTATTTAAAATTGCTTCGTTTTTCATTTAACACAAGTACAATATAAGTTTCAATAAATATTTACTGATTTAATTGGTTGTTAAATATGATTTTTTACAGTACAGAGTAATAATTTAGATAAATAATACCTGCAGTAATTTATGAGAAGTATAGAAAGGCTCGTCACGACGTAGATTATATATACACAATTGCATCATTGCATCGCAACATTTGAAAAACGTGCAGGAAAGGAAGTGGTAAATTGAAAATTTTTACAATTGCATGCAGTATGGTAACATTACTCTGTAATTCTGCAAGTCCGAAAACTTTTGGCGCAGATTCTAGAAAATAGAGCCTAAAAAGTATTAATGAATGGCCATGGAAGTATTATTTAGTGTCCGTGGCGATGGACTCCTCACCTGCGCCATTTAATTTATTTATAATTTATTCATTATTCATTTACCTGCAATGTTTCTATTTTTTTTTCTATTTTTTTATTTTTTTTCCTATTGCCACCCCAAACAACAACCAACAATGAATTCCAAAGAATATATGTATGGCTTAACGTCAACAAACTATCCTTAAATATATATATATATAGATAACAGGCAAAATAATAATAATAATAATAATAATAATAATAATAATAATAATAGGCGCCCTAACGATAATGCCTGAAAGTTGTACTGTGTATAATAATAATAATTTTACTAATAATAAAATTTCTATCAGTCATGGCGGATAACTTGTTGAAAATAGTCTCATATAATGTAAGGTCAGTGAGGAATTCAACTGTAGATGTTCATAAAATCTGCGACAGTGCAGATTTGATACTCCTGCAGGAGCACTGGCTACCTAAGCAAGAGCTAAAATTCCTCTCTACCATCCATGATGACTTTATGTGCCATGCGTCATCAGCAGTAGACTTGTCAGATGAATTAATGTACGGTAGTCCTTTTGATCGTGTTGCTTTCTTAATAAGGAAAAATTTGTCAAAACATATAAAAATTTTAACAAGCGATAATGTAAGGTTGTTAGGCATTGAATTACAAGTGAACAATGATTGCATATTAATTGTAAACTGCGATTTATCATACAACAACGGCAGTAATCTAGATGAATACATTGATTTGCTGTACAAAATTAAGTCATTATCAGATAACCCCAAATATTCTCACTGTATAATAATACGCACATGTGAACTCGGAATTCTTTGTAGAATTGGGTAACATGTGCGAGTCGGCCAATTTAAGTATAAGAGATGTAGAGGTATTAGGGGTAACCAGTGGTAATTTTACATACGTTAGTGATATGAGTGGTACCACCAGGTGGATTGATCATTGTCTCACTAGTAATAATCTAAAGGATCGAATTGTTAGAGTTCATATTCTGCATGATTTCCTTCTTTCTGATCATAGAGCATTAGAAATATTAATTAACTTTACCAATTTATGCGCAACACGACTTAACAAGAACTCAATAGGTAAGAATAATCGCATCGATTGGTCCACTGTTACTAGGGATAGAAAATAACCTAAAAGTGTAAAACCGGTTTTCACCGTCGCTATATTCTTAAAGCCGGTTTTTACCGGTTTTCACCGATGGGATTCTGTATGCTTTTTAGGGAGGTAAAAGATCAAAATATTAAACAGAAATAAGGTTTTAATTCATTCAATCAAGTATGTGCAACATTTGAATTAAAAAGTTTTTTATCGAACTTGATTTTTGGAATAACACTTGAGAAAACAAAGAGCATTAAGTGTCTGATCTGACATTCTTGATCGAATTTTTGTGGCGAATAAACCAGCAGCTGAAAACACTCTCTCGGACTCTACGCTGGTGGCTTTTATTGTAAGCAACACCTCGTACATTCGATCCAAATTTTCGCTTCCATTCAAAGTAGCTTCAAAATATTTGAATTCATTGTTTACGTCAAAGGTCTCAGAAGAATCTTTCTTGGGTTTCATTTTCAGTTTGTTCATCTCACACATGTACTCGTTCATAAGCTGATCGTCATCATTTGCTTCACGACCTGAGCTGCATTGTGAATCTTCGAGTTTCGAAGCATTTGATTGGACTTGGTCGTCTGTTTCTGAAATCTGGCAAGCTTCTGGAAAAAGCCTCTTAAATGTATGATCCGCATACTTTTTAAGTGCTTGTCTTGAAGGAAAGAGGAACGATGCTGCTGATTCATTTTTCAAGACCTCGGGATTGTGGAGAAAACTCAGCAAGGCGACAGCTTCTTTTTGTCTTCGCGATGAGCAGCGTTCAATGAGACACTGACGTAGCTCAAAAGCTAAAGGATTGTTTTTGCTTTCAAATTTATCTAAAATGAACTTCATGGAAGATTCAGCTTTGAGCAAATTTGCATCTTCGGAATAGAGTCCCTTCAAAACAATTTCCAGTGGACGAAGCGTGTCAAAGAGGCTCTTTAGAGCATTCCATTCTTCATCTGAAATCGTCTCTGTTGAGTGTATCACTCGGAGGGCATTTGGAATGCAATTTTTGAGTTTCAAAAATCTTTCTATCATGGCCAGAAGACTGTTCCATCTTGTTCTACAGTCAAGGATAAGCTTCATTTCCTTTCCATTAAATTCATCTTTGACAAAATCCTGCAATCTCTCATTTTTCAAAGGAGACTTTCGAAATATGCGGCAGATTTTTGTCACCTTATTTATTACTTTTAAGTAATCTTCTCGAAGTTTTAGAAGAACAATTACGTCATCTATGTCGAACTCAAAAATTGTATCAGTGCATAAAATTTCACACTCATCTTCACTTAACTCATGTGCAGAGCGTTCTTCTTCGATGGCTTCATCTTCAGGGGTAGGGTCACTTTCTCCTTCAACTGAATTTTCAGCAGTTTTTGAATACAAGATATCCGAAACCGCGAGATGTATAGCATGTGCAATGCATTGCTGGTGATCAGGTACTATTTCTCTTCCAAATCTGACCATTACTGAGGCACCGTCGGTGGTGCAACCCACGATATGCTTATCTAGGTCCAAGCCAAAGTCTTCCAATCTTTTCCTAACGATTCCAATAGTTTTGGTACTATCGAGAGAACCATTTATTTTCATGAGACCAAGAGACCAATGTTGATTTTCATCATGAACATTAATATTAATATATATCTTTGGTTTTGCAAAGATGTATACTCATCCATAGTTAATGAATAGCGGATGCCTTGTCTCACCTGATTCTTGAAGTAGCTGACCAATTCATGTTTCTTTTTCTCATAAAAACTAAGCACCATTTTCCTGACACCCTTATGCGAAGTTGGATGAGGCTTGTCGTATTTTATCTTTCTTAGGCTTTCTTGAATGAATTCACTTTTAGCAATTGATTGGAGAAACAGTCCATCTACACACGCAAGTTTCGAAATTTCCTCTTCTATGGACATTTTTGGCACAAACTCTTCCACTGTTCTTTGTTTCTTCAATGGCTGATTAATCAAGTCGATGTTTATGCCATGAATATTTTTCATGTGGGATGATAAACTTGAAGTAGAACCTCCACAACACTTTAAAACTTTGTGACATGTCATACACTCTGCTTCTTCTTTATTTTTATTCTTACGAGTGAAATGATACCAAGCATTTGATTTCTTTGACATGATGGAGTATTAAATCTTAGAATCTTAAATGATCAATGTGCAATCATCCACATAACATTCAAGACTGAAGCATCAATTATTTACACTTATAAACAAACCAAAAACGATACGAAGCGATGCAAAACACGTAATTACTATGTTTTTAAACGTTTGGAAACGTTTGTTTCATAGAAAATGGACCAAAGTGATCGGAGACTTGCGCAAAAATGTGAAAACCGGTTCTTATCGTCGGTTTCGATGATGATTAAAAATTTTCATCACCGGTTAAAAACCGGGTTCCATCTCTAACTGTTAATATGCAGTAGAGAATAGAATACAAAGACAGAACAAGTCACCTTTTTAATAATTTAGAAATTTTGCATCTTGCCTGTAATAATCCTTGCTCAAATGATTCTCACTGTAAACTCATAGGTAGGTATTATAGTAAGATAATATCCCTGTTAAGAGAAGCAGGAAGCCCCCTGATTAAATCTTACAACTATCATACTAAGATTATTCCTGGATGGAATGATTTTATTGCCCCCCCTGAAGAGGGAATCCAAAGACGCCTATGATTTGTGGTGCTTTCATGGTAGACCCAGATTAGGACCAGTATACATGAATATGTGTAGAAGTAGGGGTCAGTATAAGGCGGCCATAAGGCGATGTAAACAAGAAGAAGAGTCTATTCGAGCATCAAAAACCTGTGAAGCTCGCATAAATAACGATAATAACAAATTTTGGAAATTTGTTAAGAATCAAACGGGTGTCAAAAATGTCCTCCCTCCTACAATCGATGGGGTGTCGGGGGAGGATGAAATTGCATAGCTGTGGAAAAACCTCTATTCTAACATTCTTAATAGTGTGAGTAGGGATAATCTTAAGATAGATTGCAGCGAAACGATTGTGGGAGGGACAAGGGAAAATACTTTGATATCATTTTCTGAGGTAAAAAGGTTAATTAAAGAGCTAAAGACTGGTTCTGCGTCAGGGGTAGATGACTTATCGAATGAGCACTTAAAATATGCAAATGACGTAGTATGTCTGCATATATCACTGCTCCTATCAGCTATGCTTGCTCATAGCTATATCCCTGCAGGGTTCATGAGGGTATATATTTGCCCCTGGTCAAAAATAAGTATGGAGACATTCTGTCCAGCAATAATTACGGGCCTATTGCTGTCGCCTCCTGCTTCTCGAAAATACTATTCCCGCCAATTTTTCACTGTTAGGTGGGGCAATGTACTATCCGAATGTTTTGGCTCCTCTTGCGGGGTGAGACATGGCTCCTTGCTCTCTCCTATGCTGTTTAATGTGTATATTGACGGATTAATTGCTTCACTTAACGAGGCAACAGTGGGATGTTGTATAGATAACACAAGGATAAATAACTTAGTTTGTGCCGATGATATGGTGTTAATAAGTCCCTCTGTTAAAGGTCTGGATCGGCTACTAAACGTCTGCGAAGAGTATTCGCAGAAACATGATATTGTTTTTAATGTTACAAAAACTAAGGTTATGCAATTTCATTCTAAAAGCTGTAATCAGCCAGCTGATATAAGGTTTAAAATGAATGGTGAGGTAATTGAGGAAGTACAAGAGTTTAAGTATTTGAGTCAAACTATTACCAGCTCCTTGAGTGATGACTCAGATATAAGAAAACAATCTCGAAGCCTGTGTGCTAAAGAGAATATGACCATAAGGAACTTTCGATTCTGTACAAGTGAAGCTAAAGACACTCTCTTTCATACTTTCTGCAGTAATATATACGGACAGCAATTCTGGGTGAATTATAAAAAAGGTTCTGGTAAAACCCTAAATTTGCTGTACAACAAGTCTTTTAGACTCTTACATAAATTACCCCCCGAGATGCTCAGCTTCGCAAATGTTTGCTACCCGCAATGTCCCGAGCTTCCCGGAGGTAACAAGAAGTGCTCAATACAGTCTAATGCAAAGAATTAAAAAATCAACCAACCCGATCATCCAAGCTATCCATGAGTCCTGCCATTTATCATCTAAGCTATGGACTTCTTGGTACGAAAACGTCTGTCTGTAGCTCCACTTAACTTCGACATTACAGTATTATTTCTAATCAATTGTATATATTTCTATCCTTAGTATATGAACTGTCATTGTTTTAATAATATTTGTCATATGGACTATAGTCTGTCAATAAACCTTTTCATTTCATTTAATTTAATTTCATATATATATACTGTATATATATATTCTCTATGGGTGATGTAGACGTTTCGGTGCTCCTCAAACAGTACAATGAGGTACGAAAGTCGTTAGTTGAACTGAAACACCAACACGTGGTGTCAAATCAGAAAAATGCGATTTCACTAGAACAATTCTGGTCAGAGTTAGATGCGTTGAAAGAGACGTTCCTCCCAAAGCCCAGTTACTCGGAAGTTGTTCAGCAAGTCAGAACCCCAAGAAACGCATCGGGCAGCGACGGAAAAAACGAAATCCCCTTCCCCCCCCCCTCCGAATGTGGGGTGAAAGCGCAGCATGCAGGGGAAGCGGTCAACCTCCCTCCCGTTTGGGAAAGGACTCCTACTCCCGATTTCACAATGAGGAACAGGGACTGTCCGATGCCAAGAGACGAGGCATCACTGCCCTCTTCCTTACCTTCCATTGCAAGGGAGAGGCGTTCGATTACTGAAACGCCTCCCTCAGCGTGTAGTTCCCCCCCTCCCACCGAAGAAGGAGGGGCACGAGCGTCCGTCAGGATATAAACCCCGCTAACACACCCTCACCAAGCCACAGAGTAGGAGAGGGGCTCCTATCCCCCCAAGGTCGTGCCACCCATCCCCCAGGCAGGCGAACTCTGCCTCAGGGAGATTGAGGGAAAAGGACGGGGGTCACAGTTAACAGGCGCTCTTCACGGACGGTTCCTCAACCTGTCTTCGCGGCAAAGCCACCGGTGAGGAATCTCACCCTCTTTGTGTCGCGAATTCAGCTCTCGAACGACGAAAGCAATATTCGACACATGATGGAAGAAATCAGTGGTGAACACAGTATATTGTTAGTTAATAAACTAAACACAAAAATTAAAGGTGTAAATTCGCATTTCAACCTGAACAATATGAGTCAGTGGCCAGACGGTATTATTGTTAAGGAGTTTATTCACTTTTCCAGGAGATTTGATAACAGGCAAAATAATAATAATAATCATAATATTAATAATAATAATAATAATAATAATAATAGACGCCCTAACGGTAATGCCTGAAATTTGTACTATGTATAATAATAATCATAATAATAAATTTTCTATCAGTCATGGCGGATAATTTGTTGAAAATAGTCTCATATAACGTACGGTCAGTGAGGAATTCAATTGTAGATGTTCATAAAATCTGTGACAGTGCAAATTTGATACTTCTGCAAGAGCACTGGTTACCCAAGCAAGAGCTAAAATTCCTCTCTACCATCCATGATGACTTTATGTACCATGCTTCATCAGCAGTAGACTTGTCAGATGAATTAATGTACGGTAGGCCTTTTGGTCGTGTTGCTTTCTTAATAAGGAAAAATTTGTCAAAACATATAAAATTATTAACAAGCGATAATGTAAGGTTGTTAGGCATTGAATTACAAATGAACAATGATTGCATATTAATTGTAAACTGCAATTTACCATACAACAACGGCATTAATCTAGATGAATACATTGATTTGCTGTACAAAATTAAGTCATTATCAGATAACCCCAAATATTCTCACTGTATAATAAAGGGGAACTTTAATGTGCATGTGAACTCGGAATTCTTTGTAGAATTGGGTAACAAGTGCGATGCGAGCAAATTAAGTATAAGTGATGTAGATGTATTAGGGGTAACCAGTGGTAATTTCATATATGTTAGTGATATGAGTGGTACCACTAGGTGGATTAATTATTGTCTCACTAGTAATAATCTAAAGGATCGAATTGTTAGAGTTCATATTCTGCATGATTTCCTTCTTTCTGATTATAAACCATTAGAACTATCAATTAATTTTACCAATTTATGCGCAACACGACTTAACAAGAACTCAATAGGTAAGAATAATCGCGTCGATTGGTCTAATGTTCATATGCAACAGAGAATACAATACAAAGACAGAACAGGTCACCTCTTTAATAATTTAGAAATTTTTCATCTTGCCTGTAGTAATCCTTGTTCAAATAATTCTCACTGTAAACTCATAGATAGGTATTATAGTGAGATAGTATCCCTGTTAAGAGAAGCAGGAAGCCCCCTGATTAAATCTTACAACTATCATACTAAGATTATTCCTGGATGGAATGATTTTGTTGCCCCCCTGAAGAGGGAATCGAAAGACGCCTACGATTTGTGGTGCTTTCATGGTAGACCCAGATTAGGACCAGTATACATGAATATGTGTAGAAGTAGGGGTCAGTATAAGGCGGCCATAAGGCGATGTAAACAGGAAGAACAGTCTATTCGAGCATCAAAAGCCTGTGAAGCTCGCAAAAATAACAATAATAACAAATTTTGGAAATTTGTTAAGAATCAAACGGGTGTGAAAAGTGTCCTCCCTCCGATAATCGATGAGGTGTCGGGGAGGATGAAATTGCAAAGCTGTGGAAAAACTACTACTCTAACATTCTTAACAGTGTGAGTAGGGATAATCTTAAGAGAGATTGCAGCGAAACGCCTGTGGGAGGGACAAGGGAAAATACTTTGATATCAGTTCCTGAAGTAAAGTGGTTAATTAAAGAGTTAAAGACAGTAGTATAGTGGCAAAATGTTAGAGTGCAAGTTGCAATTGCATAATGTTGCAAGAGTGCCACCCCACCCCCTTTGTTGCAAGACGGCAACCACCAACCACCTTTGTTGCAAAAAAAAAGAAAAGAAAAAAGAAAAGAAACGAAAAGAAAAAAATTCCAAACCCCTTTGCCGCCAACCCAAAAATGGGGTTGCAAGGGGTATGCAACTTGGAGTTATCCCCCAAGCTGATCCCACCAAAGGGGAGTGTCAACCTTTGTTGCCAACCCCAAAATGGAATTGAAAGGGGTATGCAACTTGAAGGCGGAGTTCTCCCTCAAGATGAACCCCCCAAAGGGGCAGAAAGAGATAGAGAGAAAAATAGAGAGAGAGATAGGAGGAAAGACCCAGAAGTGGAAACCCAGAGTTGGGTGTTCACTCGGCTGGAAGCCGAGCTTATGTGGGATCCTTCAGCCGTCCGCCGCCTCTTATACGGTGCTAATCAGCCAGTTGGCCGAGTTGCCAGATAACGCCATGTGTTTAATTATTCCTTCAGCCAGTTGCCAGATTCGTTATTTATTAAATTAATTCATATATTATTCAGCCATTTGGCTGGTGAGTTGCCAGATAGCAATAATTATTTATTTATTTCTTATATTATTCAGCCAATCGGCTGCTGTGTTGCCAGATAGCAATATTTATTTACTTATTCCTTATATTATTCAGCCAATCGGCTGCTGAGTTGCCAGATAGCAATATTTATTTAATTATTCCTTATATTATTCAGCCATTTGGTTGCTAAATACCGCCATATATTTTAATTTATATTACGAAGAGTTGCTAAATACCACCATTTATTTTAACTCGCTACCAAAACATAAATTTTTTCCTGAAAGAGAACCAATTATTTTAAAAGAAATTCTGTTTATTAAATAAATAATTAGAATTTAAATACACTCTCTTTGCACAACTAAAAGAAATCGTTTTATTACTTAATTCCTATTTTTATTATTATTAATATCACAATTTACGCTAAATGCGAGACCGTATATTGTACCCGTCAAGGTATGAACCAACTTTTAACTTTTAAATCCTTTTTCTTAAATATTTCCCAAAGAATACTGGATTACTAAATAAAAATGCCAGTACCAATCGGCAAAATGTTTTTGTTAATTTTGCGAATTAATATCAAATATATATGTATATCACACCTTCTTGCACAATATACAAGCTCATAATAATAAACTCTTTCTTGGGGTAATTTGCGTGTAAAAAATTACTAAATACAGAAAGTCAGTTAAAGATTTTTTTTCATTTAGATAAATGAAAAATAAACATACATGCATGACGATATTCTGCAGGGCAAACCTTTAAGGTATAAGCAAGAACGAGTATACATATTCCACGCAATACTATTTTGCATAGGAATCGCATAAAGTCCGAGTCATTACACGATCTTATGTGATCGACGCAAGATATTAATAATATATATAGGAATTCGTATAGTAAAAGAATCGTCTTCCCCCCAAAGGATCAAAACTCAAAAGCGAGAAACAAATTTTTACAAAAGTAAGAATGCAAAGTATGTAATTAGCTCGCACGTTACTATCTTGCGGCTCTAAAGCGCTGTAATCCGCTCTATACACACTTCCATGTATAAACTTGCCCTTAACTTACTCCACAATCGAGTACCAGTTTCGAGACCTGTTTAAAAACGAAGCCAATCTTCATTAAAGGTATTTCATAACATGGAATACTATCATTACCTCAAAATATGACAGCTTCTTGACGTGGTCTATAGGGATTTTGCCACGTCACCCATATATGCCTGACAAGGCAGTCAAAGGGTTAAAAGAAAGTCTAATTATATATTTAAAAAGTCTTTTTGGAATAACATTAAATTATTCTGAACGCAGGAATACTTAAAATATCTTTTGAAACCTCCAAATTCTTTAAGAAAACATTACCCCTCATTAAGTTATTATTATTAACAAACTGTATCCAAATATATTCTGATAACTGCTGATTACACACATTTAAGTAGAAATAAAATGATTACGAGCCAATTAATTATTTTAAACAGACTCCTCAAAGTTAACATAATTCGATTTTATGTTTTAGTTAGTTTACCCAATAAACGACCTTTTCTATGGATATTTATAAAAGAAAATGGAATTTTTGGCACAACCGCATAATTGCACATTCTACAATCCGTTTATTGTAATTTTAAATATTATGTTACCAACGTTATATGATGTGACCGATTTTCTGCTAACTTATTAATTCAGAGCTGGGCACTTGCGTTTTTTTTTGCGGTACTGCGGTACTGCGGTACTACCGTGTTGGTCGGTACCGCGGAAAGTACCGCGGGAAATTTGAATGCGGTAGCGGTACTGCTGTACTTTCAGCGATCCTTTGCGGTACTGCGTTATGCGGTACCGGTTTGGTAGTGCGGTAGTAGTACCGCAGTACCGCAGTACCGCAAAAAAACGCGCAAAAAAACGCAAGTGCCCAGCTCTGCGTTATTATGCTTTTGTTTAAATTACAAATGTCATTCTTGTTTAATTTGGTGTTAAATGAGCTGAATTATACAATGTAGATATGCGAAATCACTGTTTTTGGAAATGTTATTGTATCTATTACACGTTTCACGTAGTTTCTAAATTTAAGATGCGTGATATATATATATATATATATATATAGATAGTGGCTTTCAAAAGTTCTTTTTGGTCTTGTCTCGTTTAACTTTTTACCTTTAAGAGAATTAATCAACTAAAACAATATTAACATCAAAAAATTCGCTAAACAATTGGCTTAGGAAAAAAATTCGTTCCATTAACATATTCTCAAATCTATATACAAACACACACGCACACACAATTATATTTATTCCTGTAAGCCACTGAAAACCTAATTTAACATTATTACTTAGACTACTCCAGTTACGTCTAACTCAACTTAGTTAAATATAGACTCATACGCGCAAATTTTGCAGGCCGAAAGGGAGAAGAAGAAGCAGGAATAAAAAGTTCATCATAATAAATACTAAGTAGGCCCGACTCAGAAGACTGCGAAATAAAAAATGAAGTAAGCCTAAAATTTAGATAGGCAAAGAGTAAAGCCTAAATAAAAAGTAACGCCCTTAACAAATAAACTAGTAAAAAATATTAATAACTCTCAGGAAATTTGTATTACCACAACGTTCAACCAAATCTGCTTGGCATGGATCAACTCTGCTGAGTTAAACTCAAAAACGCCTT